>OZ017741.1:107651083-107828583 GCA_963969285.1 Odontomyia ornata | reverse complement strand
TTAGGCCTTACGAGGACTTAAGGTTTTTATTTGGGGTAAGCAGTGTAATATTGAAATTAGAAATTTAGTTTAGTAAATTAGTAGAAAAGTCAAAGGTAGAATTATGGCGTTGATTGCCTTAGAATGCTGCTTAACGGATTATTTGTTGTCTGAGGGCACATCTTTTTCAAAGTTAAGTTTTGAAAATAAAAAACATTTGATTCAGATAGGCCGTGCTCGCCCAGACATGACTATATGAGTAGATTATAAACGACGCGATGGTTTTGTCAAACATTTTTATATTTTGCTGTACGATAAAAATCAGTGGCTCACGGGCAGTTGTAAATTAAATAAAATGTTTTGTTTTCCTTGCTTATTATTTTCATATTCTAGTAGCGTGTGGAGTCACTCGGGATTTACAGACATTAATAATCTTTCCAATTCGTCAAAAAAACATGTTCAAACTGAGAAACATATACGTAGTTGTTTAGCTTTACATGAGTTCGGAGCTAGTAGAATTGAAACGTTTTTCGACAATACACATGAAGCTCATAATAGAAAAGTAGATCGAGAATAGAAATTTAATGAAACGCTTTATAGATACTACCATTTTGCTAGGTAAACAAGAATTAGCTTTTCGCGGTCACGACGAAAGTCCGAATTCCGATAATCGCGGAAACTATATAGAAACTTTATTATATTTAAGCAAGTATGATACAGTAAAAGACTCGCATTTGGAACAATGTTCTTCAATACAGAATCCCGCGTTTACTGGTCTTTCGAAAGATATTCAAAATGATTTAATACATAGCATTTCATCCGTTTTACGTGAACAGATAAGATTTGAAATCAATCAAGCTGATTTTGTATCAGTAATGATTGACGAAACTCCCGATGTCAGTCATAGGGAGCAACTGACTGTAATATTTCGGTATTTAACTAACTCTGTTATTGAAGAACGATTTCTAGGCTTTTACGATGTTAGCGGCAGTTGCACAGCCGACGTTTTATCAAATCAGTTGCTAGGAATACTAGACCAATATCATTGTAGGAATAAGTTAATTGGTCAGTCTTACGATGGTGCAGCAGTTATGTCGGGTGAGTGCCGTGGAGTGTAAGCGAAAGTTCGCGAGTCATGTCCTATGGCAATGTTCGTTCCGTGCTACGCGCATATATTAAATTTAGTACTTAGTCGATCACTTCAAAATATTCCGGAACTTAAAACATTTTTTGGACACGTAAATAGCATTGTTCGGTTTTTCAACAAGTCTTCTAAACGTTCGAACCATTTAAAGGAAATAGCAGAGCGTCGTATGCCCGGAGTATCTGAAACCCGTTGGCACTATCACTCACGTATTATTAATGTAATTTTTAACTGTAGATTAGATATTATAAACACTTTTAATTCAATATTAGATAACCCGCAATCTTGGGACTCTGAATCTCTTTCTATGGCAGAATGTTTCCTAAGTAAATTAGAAAATATGGAGTTTTTTTTCTTTTTGCATGTATTATCAGACATTTTTCAAAAAACCGACGTTCTTTTTAACTTATTGCAGTCAAAACAGGTTGATATCGATATAGCACACCGCGAATTAGATTCATTCAAAAATTGGCTATCAAATGATTTTTTAAACAATTTTGATATTATTTACGACGGTGTTCAGCAATTTTGTGAACCACCGCGACAACGTAGACGAGTCAATGCAGAATTAGACCCCAGAGCATTGTATAGGCGTCTTTTCATTGAAATAATAGACAATGTAAATACGCAAGTACAACAAAGATACCAATCGTTTTCTCAAATGAATTTTCTCAATTTGCTTAATAAATCTAATTATAGTTTTTAAAGTAAATCATTTCCAGATGAAATAATATCTTCATTAATGTTGAAATTTCCGCAAAAATTTGAATTCGCTGCTTCGAAAAATGAGCTGAAAGTTTTATATACAACGCCATCTTTAAATAAATAAGATGCTTACGAGCTTTACCTTCATTTGAAAAAATCATTACTAGGTGAAACATTTCCTCAAATTGCAACGCTGTGTAGCATATTTTTGACAATTCCTGTTACAGTTGTATCTGCGGAGAGATCGTTTTCGGCTTTGAAACGGATTCATACATATATACGTAATTACCAAAAACAGGAACGATTATCTGATTTGGCCATTATTTCCATAGAAAAACATTTATTGCTAAAAATTAAGAAGTGTAGATCTCTTATTCATTCACATTGTCTCTCATAGTTCACCGCAGACGGCTTTTTTTCAAAGCCTTTTTTATTATATCTGCAAGACACTGTTTAAATATATTAGTACTTACACGTATAGTAAAAGTGGGTTAAAGCCATATCTACCAATACAAAATAGAGCCAGCCGCACCAATAGAGTGGAGAGGTAAGGAAACTACATGCGAAGACTTGTCCAAGGTAAGCATTTTTTCCTCTGGGTTACCTCCCACAAAAATTAACGCTCCGCCACTGATATCTATATATCTATATGTATATATATATATATATATATATATATATATATATATATATATATATAATATATATATGTATATATATATATATATATATATATACATATATATATGTATATATATATGTATATATGTATATATATATATATATATATATATATATACATACATATATATATATATATATATATATATATATATATATATATATATATATATATATATAAATATGTATATATTCTCTCTATAGATATATATCTATCTGTATTTATATAAGGTGATTCGTTATGAGATTTGGTTTTAATCTCAAATATTTTATTGTGAGTCGAAAAAACAATCTATATTTGTTTTTTAAAGATTATCTTGTTTAAAGGTTGACCGCGACTATTTTGTGAATGGTCTATCCTGACGGCTCAATTTTGGACGACGCGCTCTAGCATAGGACCAAGGATTCTACTGGCTCATAAGCCACACCAAACAACGCATTTCTGTGGCTGTAATGGCAGCTGTTGGAGGTCTTCATGCTGTTCATCAGTCCAAATAAGGAAATAATGTTTATTGAGGTATCCATAGAGCCAAAAGTGCGCCTCATCACCGAACAAATTTTCGCTATATAACAGCGGATTTTCATTGAGCTGATTTTCGTAATATAGCTAAATAATTTGGATTCTTTGTTGCAGTGTAAGTCTTTCGATGATGATTTGTCAAACAATACTGAATACAAATTACACTACAGTTTGACAGGGGTCGCGTGTGATCTGTCAAAAAAAGCCCAGTAAAAATCAGACCTCATAACGAACCGCTCTACATATACGTATAAGTTATCACCATGCACGTTATGCTCAGTACGCATATTGCCTTTTTTAATTATTTGAGGTTCATCGGAATTATCACCATGCGTATTATGCCCAATACGCATTTTCTTATCTACTCACCTTTTGAGTTCATCGATTAATGACATGCTGATGATGCTACCTACATATATCGTCAATTATTGCATACACGCTTTGCTGCGAATGCAATTAATAGAATGAAATTGTGGGAATGCACCTAGGTGGCCCGAATTATGTTATTACAAATATGAGTAAATTTATGTATTAAACACTTTTTGTCCGCGACTCTCAAATAATAAACTTGTACTGTTACTTAACCTAAGCGATTAACTTCGAAGTGTTCAAAGTGAAATAAATATTGTTTAAATTTTGAACACGTGTTTCTTTTTTTTAACGAGTTACTACAGATTGTCATGATTGGCGCCTGAGCAAAGTCAAATCGTTCCTTAAGAATACGGTGAGCCTGGGATACGTCGTATGTGCAGTTTTTGATTCGAATATTCGTATTTGTGATTTTTACGGCCTTTCCCATGAGAACACGGTTTCTCTAATTACGAATCGCAGTTAAATTAAAAGTTTTCGAAGAGAATTCAACTGGAATTTGGTGGCAGTAACCTTATACTAAGTTGCAGGATAGTGCAATCCTTTTTGGTCTCCTAGTGAAGACGATCATCATCCGAGTGAAAAGATACCGTACCGCAGTAGGCGCTGTCAAATTATCAACGAATAGTGTTAAAAAGGAAGAATATGGACTGTCCAGGCAGTTGAACTATGTTGCGGATACAATCAACTATTATTTTATTGTGTCAAATATTTTTTTCTTTTTGAAGATTGTACAACGATTACAGTAAGCAAGTTTGCTATTATATTATTAAAATTGCTATTTATTATTATTTAATTAACTCATTAATCTAAATCACACGAGGAATATTTAATTGGAAAAGTTATTAAATTTATTATATGAAATGAGTTAAATTATTGTATAATTTTTCATCCGATAATTGTGAAAAAAAGTGTGAAGTTACTTCGGTGCATTTAGGCTGTTCGAGTGAAATTTGTGATTTTATTGTCTAGTGTGAAGTTTTTGTCGATGTACTTACATCACTGCATCTAAAATTTCTCGTTCCTGAAACTTTTTCTTTCGCATATTGTTCGTTTGCTTGATATTGGTTTTGCTCTTTAAAAAAAAACTTTTTCTTCTCAAATGGAGGACATTCAAGAAGCCATTCCACAAATGACTGGGTCAGTCAATGCTCAGATTGAATTAAGTAAAAAAATCCCCGTTGGCAGCACCAGCCGGAAAGGTAAATTTCTCGTATGTAGCGTAAAGTTTCGAAAAAGAATTTGGCTTGCACTACTAAACTTCTGCCTGCAATTTTCGTAGTACCACATGGGTATTTATTAACATTAAAAAAAATCTGGTCACGTTCGTTTTTAGAGACCTTTTATCGAGGCGCAAATATTTTGCTAATTAAATTGAGTTGCACGCGTATGGATTACATATTGAAAATCGGCGGATCATAAATTGTTGTAAACATATAACTACCGGTTTCGCCCTTCTCGCATTTGCTGTTTACACAGTTCACAGTGGTAACCACACAAAGGTTTAAATAGCTCGAAAAGTTAATTTCAAAAGATTTCCATAAAAGTTTAATCAGCACTTGCGTTGCACTTAATATATACATTTTCAATTTTTTTCTGAACTATGAGGGCCGTCATTTCAATTTTTATTGAAATCGGCTGCTAAAAATATTAAGCTGTAAATTTTCGACTTTTTTATTTGCCATTCGATTTGCATGATTAAATTAAATTAACTTGCCTTAATAACTTATAACTTCAAGTTTTAACGCAATCTGTTGAGAATCTTGGCTGCTAGAGGGCTACAGAAATAAAAAAATTGTATGCCACCCCCTTGTATGGGGAGACCCGCCTGTATGAGGAGACCCCCCTTAAATCCCTAAAAATATTTTCTTGCACTGCAAATTTCAAGAGGCACCACTTTTGACCTACGTAGAAAATTTCCTCATTCTAGCTCATGTGCTTTGCGAGAAAACTTGTTATGACGCACGAACAAACGGGCAGACGGACGGACAGACAGACAAGTCACGATTTTATAATTTTTTAGGGTATTGTTAAAAATATTTTACAATATCTTAAAAATGATCTGGCTTATAAGTTTTTTCAAGTAAAGTCATTTAAAGCGTTTCCATGAAAAATATTCATTATTTCAGTTGGTATTAAAATAGCGAATTGCGCCATTTTGAATGCATGCATTTGATTTTGGATTATTTTAAATCTGTGTATGCGAGGACCTCATCAATCAATGTACTATCTCGTTCAAATAGGAGTTTCACTCTAGACAGGGCAAAATAATTCAATTTTTAAAGAAAATGGCAGCTAAAAATATTAGGCTTTAAATTTTCGACTTGTTTATTTTTCATTCAATTTTAATGATTTCCTGCAAAATACAAGAACATAGTACAGAAATTCATAATCTCAAGTTTCATCAAAATCCGTTGGAAAATGTGACCGCTAGAGGGCCACAAAAACATGAAAAAAACGCATATTTAAACGGCCGCCATTTTGAAATTTGCAAATGCATGATCAGCAAAATATCAAAGACTGTAGGTCCAAGTAATGTCTATCTTGAAACCAAGTTTCATATATGTCGGATCAAAATTGCGACTTTTAAAAGCCTTTGAAATTTCGACCTTCAACTGGCCGCCATTTCGTTTTTTGCAACCTGACCTCCAGTTTTTTTACGTAATTCTTTAGATACTCAGAATTTCTATCAAATTATCGAATTTCATGAAAATCTGTAGAAAGCTTTGACCAGTATTACAACAACAAAATTTTGCACGTTTTTTGACCTTTGAGCGGCCGCCATTTTGTTTCTGCCGTACCGACTTTGGATTTTTTATTGTGAGATTCATCACATACATCAATGAACCCTTGTACCAAATTTCATCCAAATCGGAGCTATACTTTGGTCAGCACAGAAATCACGATTTTTCGTCTAAAATGGCCGCCATTTTGTTTTTGCATGGCCGATATAGCTGGTTCACGAACTTAACCGAGATAATTACCCAATACACCTTTCCTGAAAATTTGGTGAAAATCGAAGCAAAATTGCAACCTCTAGCGTGGTCACAAATTTCGTTATATCCCATATATATATATATATATATATATATATATATATATATATATATATATATATATATATATATATATATATATATATATATATATATATATATATATATATATATATATATATATATATATATATATATATATATATATATATATATATGATGCTCTCCGCAATAGGTAAATTTCTCTCGAGAAATTTACCTAAAAAACAGATGCTAGACTTTCCGCCCTTGAACAAACGGTCTCAGTGATAAATGAAGAAAGTGAACGAAGATTGTTGGCGATCGAGCAGAAATTATCGGTGGACCCTTCCTCAAATTTTTCATCTTCAATAGACTCCAGGATACCTAAGACGTAGAAGGATCTTGATGATATCAAGAAGCTACCGGATTCTGTGAGAGACCTTCAATCATTTGATGGCAACCCCATTCAATATTTATCATGGGTACATAATGTTGAGACTATCCTCGATGATTATGAAAAAGTGTGCTGAAAACTTATATTCAGAGCCATTCTCTGCTATATTCGTCCGTGCACGCTGATGCAACCCTTATATCCTATAATATATTTAACGATGATTGGCCCTGCATCAAAAAATGTCTTTCGTTCCATTACGCCAATAAGCGGGATGTTAGCACTCTAGAGCATCAGTTGCATTCAATGTCCTAGTATAATAAAAGCGTAGATGAATTTTTTGCAGCACTAAATCACCAGCTGGCGCTCTTAATATATAAAATCAAAACAGAGGATCGATCGCAAGAAACTATTGCAGCATCTACAGAAGATTATAGAAATAGAGCACTGGATGTTTTTGTAATGGGTCTAAACGGCAACTCTTACGAATGCTAATGATTCAGAAACCCCCAACACACACTGCTTAGAAATCCAAAACTTAAACGTTAGGAATTTTTCCATTCACCAATGGCAAGGTAGCAGTACCATTTCCGCACCCGCAAATCAGTTCTTCGGTTCTCGCTTCGATCACAACGGGCCTAGGGTATATGCATCTTATCAGCAGTTAAGTTTAGATGAAAAGGATTAAATGTATCAGTTTCGGATTAAGACACTATTCACCAACCCACCATCTAGACCCACTCAACCGAAACCACCAACTCCAATGGATATAGATAAGTCCATTCAAACACGACAGGTTGACTATATGAATATACCAATCCATTTCCAAAACCAGAAGCTTTCATCTGAGAAAATGGATCGTAGTAGTCTTTGCGTATAGACGTCGTTTAAATCGCCCCTGTCAAAAGTTTTCAAAAATTAAAATTAATTATTTAAAAACGTTAGTCCGAAGTTAATTTTTATCGGAAAAAATCTTATATTGTCGAAGTAATCGACTCAGGAAATTTGTATCGAATATTTTTACTTCGATTGGTAACGAAAAACAAATTACGAAAGAAAACTTCGCCGCTGGTATGGAGGAGCCCGACGGCTTCCCACCGTTGGGGCAACCTGGGGAAACGACGAATACGAAACTGGCGACAATCACCAAAAGAAAACATAACGAAGAAAACTCCGTAGATGGAGGGTGCAAGCTGCAAATAATAGCGGACAATCAACAAATGGCCAAATTGCAGAAAGAAAATGATGAACTAAGGCAAGAGATACAGTCTCTCAAGGATCTTTTCAAGAAAGGGATGAAGCCTCAAAAGACGCAGCCACAAAATCAATGGCAACAGGTAACAAAGCCGAAGAAAAATACAAAGCAAGTAAATCCAGAGGAAGTTCTAATTGCTGGTGGCACCAACGAGAGCCAAAATTATTTTGCAGCGCTGAAGGGATTAACCGAAGATATGGAAATCGAAGAAAACATCGGAGGTAATTTTAATCAAGATAATGACGTTAATTTTATTCAATATTTAAAGAACAAAAATAAGGAGAAAAAACCAGCCCGCAGTTCTGCTGGTTCCTCTGAAAAAGCTTCCAACAAGACAGAAAAAGTTCCGCCAATCAACGTGTTCGGACAAACCGGGAAAGATATGGTTCGGCTACTGGCAGCCGAAAATAAACTGGCCAATTTCGAAATCAAAAGAGTTAATGCCGAAAAATTAACTATAAGGACGAAATCACTGGTTGATCTCAAGTCAGCCAAAGATGCGCTGATTTCTGGGGAGGTTCCACACTTCACCTATACCCCAAAAAGTGAAAAAAATCAGACCTTCTTGTTGAAGGGTTTGGACAGCGGAGAAGATACGGTCGATCTTCTTCAGGTGCTCAAGGAGGCTGCACCAGATATTGATTTTGTTTCAGTCAAAGCCTTTGCGACAAGAAGGTCGACCATAGAAAGGAAGAATTTACCACTTTACCTGGTACAAATTGCAAATAAGAGCAGTCCAAGTGCCCTTCAACAAATAAGGTACTTAAATTTCAGAGTGGTGAGGTGGGAACGCCTCCAGAAAAGAGAAGTCAACCAGTGTTACCGGTGTCAAAGATTTGGACATTCGGCTGCCAATTGTGCCATGCACTATCGTTGCGTTAAATGCAAAGATGTTCATGCTCCCGGTGGGTGCAAATTGGCTCAGACGGAGCCTTAAGAAAAATTATACTGCGTTAACTGTGGTGTTTTTGGTCACCCAGCATCATATCGAGGATGCTCCCGATATCAAGATGCAAAAGTTAAATTTGCTCCAAAGCAAGCACAAGTACACCGTAATATCATACCTTCCAACTTCGTCAAGCCCGGAGCGTCATTTGCACTCGCCGCTAGAGGACCAGCAGAAAATGTAAGTGGCAATAATGAGCTGCTTCTCAAAATTTACCAGCAACTTAATTCTTTATCGGAGAGAATCGACAAACAAGACTCCAAAATTAACTTTGCTTTTCAGCGTTTAGGTCTTTCAAATGCCTAATAATAACTTGTCATCCAGTCATATTCCCATGGATAGGCTTCGCCTCATATCGATCAACGTCAACTCTATCGTTGCTATACATCGACGTGATTATCTCCTTGAATTTGTTGTTAAGCAAAAGCCTGACATCATACTTCTCACTGAAACCCACCTCAATTCATGGCATTCCATGGAATTCAAAGATTTTGCATTCGTAAGAAACGATAGGGTAATAGGTGATGGGGGAGGTGGCACCGGGATATTGGTTAGAAGACCCTATTGTTTCCAAAATATTGAAAAAGTCGAATTCAAAAACTTTGAATTTCTTGAAGTGTCCGTCATCAAAATTTCACTGCCAGGTGGGGATAACCTCTTCGTTATCTCTGCCTATGCAACTGGTCAAAATGTTCTCAAGTTCAAGGAGGAACTCAATTCCTTGTTTGAAATACTCGAATTGAACAGGCTGCATAATTATTATATTTTTGCCGGTGACCTGAATGCCAAGCATACATCATGGCTAAACGCCACCAATAATCCAAGAGGTGTATTCCTGAAATCATGGATAATAGAGAACCAAATTTAATACAGGTGCAACCTATATGGGTCGGAGTTCCCAACATACCCTAGGACAAATTCATATTTGGACCTCTGCATTGCTGACGCAAGACTTGAATTCAGCTTTAATAGTCCTCAACGGAAACTGCAGGTGCTTCCTTACGATAGCGACCATAACGCAATCGTAATGGAAATCAATCATCAAAGGGATGATTTCTTCCTCATTCCAGTTCAACATGAAAACCATCGGTTGAATTTCAAAAAAACAGACTGGGGAAAGTTTCAAAAGAAGTTTAATCGGGAGTACCAGAAGCAATGTCCCTCTTCTGATGATGGCAACGCTTGCTCAATGGTTCCTAATAACAGAAATCTAACTGACGATGAAATAGATCTCTATTTGTCGAAGTTAGAGAAGCTGAAGTTGGAAACGATTGAGAAAGTAGTTCCCAAGATTAAACATCGAAACAATATGGAAGGATATGAAACACCAACCATCGCAAGGTTGAAAAGATTGAAAAGCCTTCTTCTCACCCGCGTCAACAATATTTATCGACGATTTTTGAACTACAACCATCCCTCGTTGGCTTTGTTGAAATTATACCTGAAGAATGTCCGGAACTTAATCCGTTCATACTTCAGGAGTGAGGTCAGCAATCAATGGGCGGAAAAACTGAGGGGTATTAGCCCACAGGACCCAGATGGCGTTTTCGCGAAAGTGAATAGCTTATTCCGCAGGAAGTCTCGAGTGAAGGTATCGAATCTTGAAGTCGCTAGTGATGAGATAAATCTTCTCGATAGAGCTGGTATCGAAATTGATAGTACGACTCCGGATAGAAATGGAAACAGGATTATATGTGATGGATTGCAGAAACTTGCCCTGATTGGAACACATTTTGAATTGGTTCATCTGCCAAACCCAGAGAGAAGGAATGAAATATTTTCGGAGGTCGTTGAAACTAAAGTTTCCGACTTCAAATCAAGCCTGAACGGCCAATCAATCCTTAATTTCGATGAAACATTAACATCTGACCTCATACCGAGCTTGAATCTAATTGATTATTTTGTCAGCTATGAAGACTTGTGTTTCATATTTCGCAGAATAAACAACGAAAAATCATGTGGTACTGACGGTATTCCAAATATAGTTCTCCGACATTTGCCTGAGGTTGCTATTAGGAATTATTGCATATTGTTCAACAACATGTTGAACAATTCATCATTCCCAAATGAGTGGAAAAAGGCTAAGGTATTTCCGATCTTGAAGAAAGGAAAAGAATCTTCATGCCCTAAAAGCTATCGCCCAATCAGCTTGCTGCCTAACATCAGCAAGGTGTTTGAAGTGATACTCAACAGAGCATTAAACGCCCACATTGAGAAATATGAGTTGATGCCGAATTGCCAATTTGGTTTTCGTGCCAGGCATTCGACCATACATGCAATAACGAAAGTAACCTCAGACATCTGTTGGAAACTAAATGATAGAGAATGTGTTAGAGCATGTCTCATTGATATGGAGAAAGCCTTCGATACGGTGTGGTTAGATGGACTAGTTTTCAAACTTCTTCAGGACAGGTTCCCCAGACACCTTGTCGCCATGATGTGTAATATGTTATACGGGAAATCATTTATTGTAACTGATGGAAATCTGACAACAATGCGCGAATTCAAGGTCTTGAATGGTCTACAGCAGGGAACAGTTACTGCGCCCCTGCTTTTCTCAATATTCATTCGCAAGCTATTGAACAGCTTTGATTTTAATGTCTCGCCAACGCGATCATTGGTAGCGTTTGCTGATGATCTGATCATCTATACGGCAGACCGAAAAGCTACAATAGTTCAGAGCAATCTTCGAAAAATGTTTAATGATGTGCAGCTCTACACCGACAATTGGCGAATGAAAATCAATGCGCAGAAGTGCGAAACAATTTTGTTTCGGACAACGCTGCAGGGGGCCAGTCAAGACCTGAAACGTAATTGGAAGGATTTCCACATTATGGCTGGTGAGGGTAGTTCAGAACGGGTTCCACATAAATCCTGTGTTCGATACCTCGGTGTTCATCTCGATCAGTATCTGTACTATACTGAACATGTCATAATCATGCTCAGTAAAGCACTAAAAGTAGTCATGGCCCTTCGGTGACTCTTTCATTCCAGATACATTGATCAAAAAGTCAAAGTTATTCGTTACAAGACCCTGGTTAGACCAGTTTTGACATACGGATGCCAGATCTGGTACAACCAGAGTGCTAGTACAATGGGAAGATTAAGAGTTTTCGAAAGGAAATGTCTTCGTGCATGTACTGGTTTGTACAGAAAGCCTGAGACGGATTGGAAGCACTATATATCGAATAGAAAAATTTATCAAACCGCTCAAGTGACAAGAATCGATATCTTCATATTGAAACTTCTTCGGAATCATATCGCAAGATCTGTAACTGTGAGTGAAAACCCATGGATTTCACAGCCGTTCTACCCTACAGACGGGTATATTGTGACTTGCCTCACTACTGGCTTCGTTCCTCCAGAAGCATTCGTGTATTTGGACATGAATCGATATGTTTTTGATTCTGACGGCGTCCCAATCATATATCACATATATCGACGGGCCACCGATAAGAAGATAAAATATCCTCCGAATCTGAGTTCACGAGACCAACAATTCCAATGGAGATACTCATTTGCTAGATTCGTTGAGGCTGGTCGAGCTGAGATGGAACTATCTAGGTATTGGTGGCTGAATGACAATGTCTAAATTATTCGTGTTTATTTTCTGTTTTTGTGCTTTTTCTCGTTACTTAGTTTTTTTAGATTCATCTCATTATTGCTACATCTAGTATTGTTGTTTATTTGTATTATAAATTAGGTATAGGTTTCAATATTAGGTAACGTTTTTTTTTGATTGAACTTATTTAGAATTAGGGTGTAACATATTAGGTTTAGGATATAATTTCATTGTTGTGTTAGTGGTATAAGTAATTTTTGAATAATGCTGGTTGGTTTTTTCTCCTTTTTCCAATTGAATCAAAAAATATCTAATAATCTTAATTAATTTAAATTTGCAAGTGTATTTTTTTCAATAAATGTGTTTAACTGATAACGTATAAATTTAGAGAGCCATTCGGGCCATTAAGTTTTTTATAGTTTTATTGTTTGGAATTTGCTTTATGTTCTTTTACAAATTTATAACGATTGGTATTAAATAAAGCGCTTTTGACTTTGACTTTGACTTTGAAGCTTTCATCTGATTCTACGAACCGATTTTAGTAGGGTTTTGTAAAATTATTTTAAAAAACCCTTAAAAACAAGAAAAAAATAAAGCATTATAACTCAATACTTTACATACGAGTACAATGAAAACGGAATAGAAAACTGATTTTAGTTATTTTTCGCCAGCTGTTGTTGATTTTTTTAAATAACTTGATGTGAGGAAAACACGTGATCTTTGAAGGTTATTGAATAACAAAATTGCACGACACACTTTCAACTGTTATTTTCTACTCCTATCTATTAGGCAGTCCAGCGCTTAATTTCTTCAGAGTATCTTAAACACATTCCGCAACAAAATTATCAGTTCCGTGTGACCTTTCGTAAGGATTTTTATTGTATGGGTGTCAAATGAAAGGCAACATATTGGACTTAAAATGTCTTGGCATAGCATAAGAATCCTTTCAAAGACTGTAGATATTGTAATTCAACCAGACGTGGTCTTGGAACGGGTCAACGGACTGTAGCCAGCAAGTCAACAAGTCCGGGTACCCATAGTCTACTCCAAGGTGGCTGCTAGCTGGCTAGCCAGTTTGGAGAGGCATTTTGGTCGTAGGGCTTACGCGAGCAGACTAAGTCCAAAATTCGAAAATCAGCCACCTGTTCAAATGCCCGATTTAAAACGCGTCGAACAAATTTCCCCGACTCTACTTCAATTTAAGTCGCTTCCGTTTCGCAGAAAATGACCAAAAACGCGCTGAACAAAAAAAAATACCCGCTTCGAGTATCAATGACGCGGTGTCCTAAATAACCTACTAAAATTCAAATTGAAAACATCTTCTCTAACAAGAAACGCAAGACTCAAGATATGGCACTGCGTACCGACCACATCACGAAACCGACCATTCGCGGATTACTGGAACCCTACTCTCGGCGACATACTCACCTTTTGCCTGCATACGCCTTCTAAAAGGGAACGGGTTTGCTGGAAAGGAAAGTTGATTATCATTATCCGTTTTCAGGTGTAATTCATATTCTCAATTATTATCTGTTCAGCTTGATGCTGGGCTCAATTTACTACACAAGAAACCCCATACAATTCATTAAAGTAAAATAAATTCTTCTGAGGACAGTCCATACAAAGTTGTCGATAAGACGAGCACAATGAAAAACTAGAAAAATATTCGTTACGCAAATTAGTATCTTTGAAGTTATTTGCAAACTGTTTGGAATTTTTGTCCCGCGTATAATGGAAGTGCAGTTGGAGGCGCTATTTGCAGGAAGCGAAGGCCCGAGAGGGGCTGTAGTGCTAAGGAGAAGAGGAAGAAGATAATCGAACTTCACTGATCACCAGCAAGTGTTGCGGGTCGCGATCGGAATCTTATTTTCAATTTAATTCAACCAATTGGCAATGCCATGTAAATATCCGATCTGAGAAAATCAAAAGATGCGCAAATTCAGGTTGAGCCTTTAATGGCCCTTAAATTCATTTAGGCCTATTTTCCTAGAACTTAGCGTGATTTACACTGCTCAAACATAATGCTCTGAGTGTCAACTCTCGAGGAAATCTGCTGCATTTGAAAATTGTAATTTTTCTCTTTCTTTTCTTTTTCGGATGGAAAAATTCAATTCTAGAACGTAGAGGATTTTACACTTTGCCAAGTTACACTTATACCTTTAAAGAACGATGCTTCAAGAGTACTGCGGGTTACCACTGCGAATCACTTAAATAGTGACAGTACTTAAAACAAGTTGGATAAACAGAACTGCCCTCGTGTCAGAAGGGTTTTGTACTTAACATACGAGATGCAGGCATACGAGCATAGAATGATTTAATTCAAGAAAAACTTTAATGGCATGCACAACCAATTTATTTTTGCTTTAAAAGAAAAGTGTTACTCCATTTTAACAAGCTAACATTTTCTTGCAATCTTGTTAAAATCATTGACTAAGCCGAACTTTAAATGTCTTTTTCTTATATTATATATTTAGCGGAAATACAGTCAAAAGTGTAGTGTCTGGCTTGATGGAAAGCACATGTGGTAGAAAAAAACGGGTTTGATTGTTGTAATCGGAGAACATTCAAACAGCAATAACTTCTATACATCCTATTAAAACTTTTAGAGTATAAGGATATTTCAAATCCAAGTCAATCATAATAACTCAATTTTTCTGCCGAAAATATTTAATTTATAGATCCTAGTATTATTAGCAAAGTTGAAAGAATTTCAACCATTACGTTATTTGTTATTGGATCTACCTTCATTATTTCTTCATCGATTATTTTTAGCTGCTCATCTTCAGCTATTCATTAATAGATTCATGGATGTTGAAATTCGCGAAAAATCACACTATTTTATGCAATATTCTCATTTAAAACGGCCGCCATTTTGTTTTATGATTATGGATGTCACGCATTGAATACATTCTCAAAGATAATCATCATGAATATAATTCCTGAAATTTTCATGCAAATCCTGAAACCCGTAGTATCTGAGTTGATTGAGAGTGCATTTTGTCCCATAGCCATGTATAGTTGCTATTGCAATACAAGAAAATTTAAGCCCCAATAACTCTGTTAAATACAATTCGATCTTTCTGAGATTTCTATTGATAATTTAATGTGTAAATTGACATTTACTCATTGATTTTATTGAATGAGAGATAGGCCTTACGATTTTATTCAAGAAAGTGTAAGCCTGATAAATCATACTATTGCTAACAAAGTTGAGTGAATTTCGACTTTTGACGTATTTGTTGTTGTTGTGGTCATAAAGATCTACACTCATGAGGGGGTTGCATGAGCATTTCATGCGTTTCTCCTTCTCCCCTCGACACCGATAAAGTAATTTTAAGACATGTTTTGAAAAGATTTCATTGAGACCTTTCACACCCTACTTGGCCACATTTGATGAAAAAAAATTTTGATGGCCATTCCTCCCCCGTTGAAAATTTTTTCAACCCGAAACTTTCTAGAAGTCATAACTTTCAACCTTTCCACAAAGTTTCATGGCTGTAGCTTCTATATTTTTGGACAAAAGCTGCTGTGACATACAGACGAACGGATGGACGGACCTACAAACACAAGTACAAAACTCTACGACACTTATAGAGAATATATATGACCACCGTTGTCCACTTCTCGCCGACGTCAAGTCCCGGTGCAGTCGCAGAGATCTGTTTTTTTTTTTTAAATTCGTTCACCACCCGTCGACGTCAGTGGCGTTTACTCGCAGAGATCTGTCATCCAACCTTACCAGCTGGTTGTGAAATTTATATATAGGGTGACGGATCTATGCAGAATATCGATCTGCGAGATCTCGGTTATCAGAATATTAACAGTTCAATATGGTACATTGATATTGAGAAATTGAATTTTAATGATCTTTTGTATGCAAATAATTTTGCGACTTTTCAAAAATTTAATGGAAATACCTAATTTTTTGTTCATATATGATAAAAATGGTCAGTATCCTTATTATTCTCCATTTTAGTTTACCGTTTTTTCGGGAAGTAACCAATAAATTAATTCTAAATACAGCACGAATGCTGCAATACAAGATGATTCAGAGCAATATCATTGCATGGAATTTCATAATTGCTTTTATCTTCCACATTCGTTCTTCGCTTACTGATAAACTTATTAGAAGATCCTTCTCACATCCTTAGATGCAGATTTTTTACGCAGGATTTGCAAAATTCCTTTACAGAATAATAAGGATTGAATGACTGTACATTATATAGCTATTTACTCTTTGAAAATTGATTCGTTACTTTTTAGAGAATATTATAACATTCATATTACATTATGTAAGTATGCCCAGAAGTCTAAAATTAATAATTTCCATATTAAAGAGCTACGGGAACCGCGACCTAAGAAGATGATACTTTTCCTTCTATAACTGGTCATAACTTTAAAGATGAACATGAAAATACATAGTTAAGTTTTCATTTAACTATAACACATCGTTTTCATGCAACTTTCATGATAATTATGTGCATTGTTCATTGAAAACGAAGGCGATTGATATCGAATGAACGTGAACGAGTGATGTATGTTGATATATATATATATATATATATATATATATATATATATATATATATATATATATATATATATGATATATATATATATATATATATATATATATATATATATATATATATATATATATATATATATATATATATGATATATATATATATATATATATATATATATATATATATATATATATATATATATATATATATATATATATGATATATATATATATATATATATATATATATATATATATATATATATATATATATATATGTTTGTGTGTGTGTGTGTGTGTGTGTGTGTGCATACATATAAAGGATATAACGAGATTTGTGGCTGGAGGTCATAATGATGTGTCGTGTAAATATTTCGGCTAATTTTGTTAGTCATTCAAATTCACTAGGTGGAAACAAAATCGCGGCAGTTCTAGATGAAAAACCGCGATCTCTGTTCCGACCAGATATAGCTCCGATTTACACCAAAATTTGTTCATTCAAGTGTGCGATAAAGCTTACAATAAAAAATCCAAAGTCGAATCATCTAAAACAAAATGGCGGCCGCTCAAAGGTCGAAAAACGTGAAAAATTTTACTACTGTAGTTTCGAATAAACGTTTGAACCAATATTGATGAAACTTGGCAATGCGGTAGAAACCATAAACATATAGTGAACAATAAAAGGGTCAGGTCAGAATATCAAAATGATGGCAAGGCAAAGTTCGAATTTTGAAAGGTGCTCAAAGCTAAAATTTATATCGGATTTTTATGAAACCAAAATCAAGGTAGACATTGATGAGATCTTGGACTAAAATATATCAGAACGAAATTTATTTTCTATGGACGCTGCAAATTTTAGCAGTAGTAAGTTTTGCACTGCAGTCAATTAAATTCCAATATAAATCGTATAATGTATTCAAGAAATCCAATTTTAATAGAAATGAAAAAAATGGCGGCTAAAATGGGCGAAATAAAAAAACTTTTATGGAAAAAAGAAAACTGACTTAACAATGCCCTAAAAAGGATGAAACAAATATGGAAGCGGTGCCAAAATAATTTTTCCATTTTAACATAAAAACTTGGTGCATGTGGTGTACACAAAAAACAGGGAAAAAGTGATATTTATTTCATCCCTTTTAGAGCATTTTGAAGTCGGGTTTCTTTTAAGGGTATTGCAAAACCATTTTACAATACCCTACTAAAATCGCGTCCTGTCCGTCCGTCCGCCCGTTCATGTGTCACACCACTTTTTCTCGCAAACTACATACGCTAGAAACATAAGATTTTGTGAGTAGGTGCAAAGTGACGCCCTCTTCAAAGTTTCATCACGAAAAGATATTTATAAGGTACTTAAAGGGGGTCTCCCCATAAAGGGGAGTTGCCCCGAAAAAAAAGTTTTCATTGCATGTTGGCAATATGGGTATCAAATGAAAGGTCTTAATAAGACCTTTTCAAAACAGGTCTTGAACCAAGAAGATATGCTTTGAGGGGTGCAGGGGAAGGGGAAATGTACGAAAATTTTATATCTCCCCCCTTGTGATTGCACACCTTTGACCCGAAAAATCTGAAAAAAATCACAGAGGTGTGACTTTAGGGAGTACGAGGGCAACAAACACCTCAGAAGTCGAAATTCGACCAACTTTGTTAATAATAGTACATTTTATAAATTTTACTTCTTTGCCTATAGAATCAAGATGGGACCCTTAAATTTCCCAGGACCTAAAATTTAAGTTTTTTTAATTTAATTAATTAATGTATGTGTCCTGAAAATTGAACAATAAACAGCTAAGTTACAGCCTATTGAATATTCAACAATAACAACAACATAAACACGTCATACTAGGGAAATACACGTTTGCACCGTACCTAGCCACTACAAATATGTAGGAATGTTGATAAAAATTTTAGAAATGGTTTGTAATATTGATGTTTTATCATGACTTATCAAGCGACGGGGCGAGTTTAAAATCATTATAACCATAATAATTTTTCGAACTCAATTTATGGAATCTGTATATTAGTCAAGTTTTGATATGCAGAATATATTGTTTAATTTACTAATTGTTTTACAATACCCTTCTAGCAGGAACACTCTCCTTCTACTTCAACTTGTTTTTCCATGAAAGCTTTTTTTATGTATACGTCGATGATTGCGGCAAGTCGAACATATTACTAGATTTCTGCTACATGCAAAGTCAATCAGGTGCTGGCCATTGTCATTTGTTTTATCGTGGAAGCTATATCCTCCTGTCATTCTCCGATGAGATAACTCATTGGCAACCTTAGCGTTGAAATCGCCCAGAATTATTTTTGTGTCGTTTGTAGGCAATGAGTCGATAAGTCTTTCGAGGCGATTGTAGAACGTTACCCACGTTTCTTCGTTCTTTTTTCGCAGAATTTAGCTTTATATGGATTGCACACAACCATTCATTAACTGCCTTAAAATCAATAACGTGCGATTTCTCCCACAAAAAAGGCAACTCTGAATTCTCGTTTTCCACTAGTTTTCCACTTTTGAATATTGTGTGCAATCTCATGTCTTGAATATCAATTTTCAGTCCAGTATTTTTAGTTTATATTGTCTGGCCTGTTGCAAAAGGTCCTTAACAGCGCCAGGGAGATTGAGTGATCTGAGATTCCAGGACCCGATGCCACAGTCCTTTTTCTATTTGCGAGATCAGTGCGGTAAGTCCAATCCATTCCGAGGCCCTTTTGTACGTTTCGAAACATTGTAGGGTTTTCCAGGGATGGGTGGTTAGCACGTCGCGCAATCTCTATTTCGCCGACATGGTTATTACTTCAATTCCGTTCTTAGGCGTGGAAGACTCGCCTTCACCCTCTTACGTCCCCACAAAGGAGGCGTGAGTAAGATTTAGTAGCAGAGCTGTAGATGTATTTACAGTTATTAGCATTTCTCGGCATTTAATGTCCCATAATTGGGGAACTCGTAAACCCAATGTGCGATTCCGAGAACATTTATTACCATTTAATCAGGGGGCTTAAGATGAAGAATCATGGAAGCTGTTGGTTGGGAAAACAAAGAGTTCTCTCCTCCTTTCTCAAATGGGCTTGGAATCATCTACGCCGGCATTGGGAGATATGCTAAACTGTGAAAATTACAAAGGAGTTGCTCTGTAGAGCATATAATATAAAGAGTTGTTTAAAGTCATTAAACGAAGACTGAAGCTCTTTTATGAAAATACCAGGGTGGTTTTTGAAGTGGATTGTCTACGATTGACCAGATATTTTCAATAAAACTGATGCTTGAAAAGTGCTGGGAATATAATGTCGATATACACTAGATCTTTGCGGACTTCAAGCAAGAAATGAAAGTGCGATCAGAAATGTCCAGAACAAAATAATGCTTCCCTTAAACTTGCTTCAGTGTTGTTCAATATTGCTTTGGAACATGCGGTCACATTAAGGGCACGTTATTGTACAAGTTCGCGCAATTGACAGTGTATGCCGACAATGTTAACATTGTGTCTAGACCAATTATAGACGCGAAGGAAGCGTTCATATGGCTCGAGTCAGAAGTGAAAAAGTCGGCCTAGTCATTGAAACTAAAACTAATTTCATGAATCAAACAAAGGAAGACTTGCTTGTAAAACAAAACCTGACCAGGAAAATGCAACCTGGAAAGCGTGGATCGTTTTCCATATTTTAGAGACCATTTTGATAGGAAAGGGATAGAAAAGAATGAAATAATAAAAATTATAAATGAAACAAAGCTTACTTCTCGTACTTCTTGTGCTAAGATCCAGAGATGTTCACAAGCAAAATAAGACTCGCATGTAGAAATCACTAGTATTACCTACGATACTGTATGGATATGACACCTGGACTTTTGAAAATGTTTCCGAAAAGATCCTGGATGTATTTGAACGCAAAGTTCTCAGAAGAATATTTGACTCAAAAAAGCATTGAGTAGGGCTGTATAACGAAGATCCACCTGTGTCGGCATTCCAAAAGCTACGCAAACTACAATGAGAAGGATGCGTAGAGAGAATGAAAGATCACAAGCTTTCCAATCGAAGGGTAGAGTGTGAAGGAAGCGTCTGATTGGGTAACCAAGGAAACAATGGGAAATTTCAATCAATGTTGGCAGCAGGCTCCTGTTTGTGATTTCCAATTGACGAACTGCGATGATTGTAGGCGACTACTACTTTGGGCTTAGCCCCAAATTGGAGCTGTATCATACTTTCACTTAAATAAAGCGTTTCTAATTTTGTGACCACACAATGTCTTGAATTTTACAGGACCTTATTGCCCTGTTCAATTTTTAAGGGTAACATTGGCTAACTCCTTTTGCACGCTAACAGATTTATAATTTGAACTTGCCTAGCATTAAATGTTCATTAATAAAAGAAAAATAATGGCAGCTACAGTGTAATAATCAAGGAGCTATGGCTATAAAAGCCAGCGCTGCCACAGGCACACAGCACAAACTCAATTTAACGATTCAGTCATTTTCCCCATCGCAACACTCGCTCTTTTTCGCATGAGAAATAAGTCAAGAAAATTTCTTTCGTACTTAACTCCCGGGAAACAAAATTCTAAAACTGGTTAATATTTTAATGTGTAGTGATTTTATTACAATATCTTTTGGATATAATTTAACGAATTGCGGTGTAACGCGGTATACAAATGCTTAGAACGAATCGGTTAACCCCTTAAATTATATGAACGATAAAATCATTGTATCATTTAAACCCCTCAAAAATTGTCAAATTTTACCCATTCCAACCATAATATTAATTAAAAATTGTTTTGTTTGTCGGTAATTAAAGTGTGCCTGTCTAATTCTTCCGATTTTTTTTCCCACCTAATTACGCCTAATCATTATAAACGAAAATTGCTTTCAATTGATAACTTAATCGAATCTACAAAAGACAGTGAAAATGGAAATCATCATTCCAATCATAAATACAAGCAATCATCTAGCCGTAACGAGAAACCAAGCGATGTCGATAGAAAAGAAAGGAGACACGAAGAAAATGGAAGAGATGATTCACGTAATCATAGTCAACATAGTATAAATGATAGAAAATGCACAATTTTCTAAGTGATCGTCATAACCGTGATAAACCAAATAGTAGTAACAGCTTAAAACATCACCGAGAAAAGCATTCGAGTAGTGAAAATCGTCATCATAGTGATCGCAGAAAAGAAGATAAGTTAAAGAGTTCAAGTAATCACTGAAGTAGAAAAGTTCCAACACCAGAACCAGCGCATGAATCTCCTCCCATTGGCTCTGATGATAACTTGTACGATAATGATTATCATGATGAAGATGAAGAGGAAGAAAAGTTGATTATTGATACTGAGCACAACAAAGAAAAATTGAAGAAATCGATAAGCACTCGCATCGTGAATCATCCAAAAGTTCGAAATCATCAAATCGTGATAAAAGTAGCAGCAGTATACGAAGTAGTAGTGAAGATAACCAGCCGTCCGAACACGAAAACGGTGAAGATAACAGGAGATGGGAAGTCGAGTTGGAGAGGTCGAGCGGGTCGCGTCGGAAAGAAGGGAGTCCGCTTCAACTCGCCAAGCAGGAGGTCGAGGAGAAATCGCGAGACTGCAAGCACGGCGGACGGGTTCTAGTGGCGCAAATGACCTGACGGCATGAAACATAACCGGGATTTCTTCTTGTTTGCGAACTAAAATAATCATCCCGATGAACGGTTCCAGAAAACGAGTGCTCGGAGATAGTAGTTCTGCCCCAAACAAAGTGAAGTTTATCAGTGCAATTTAAAATCGTGTCACTTTAATATTTGATTTAAAAACGAAATAGGACTTTGATTCGAACAAAACTTGAAAACCGGAAACAAAAATAAGATTAATTAAAGAGGGTTCGGTTTCGTCGTTCGTGTGTGACTTATCATATGTGGGAAATTTAAAAAGCGTAGCGGAATATATCGTATCAATCGTGTATTTTAAGTTGAGTAGAAAGTATTAGAAAACCTTGACGCTTCGTTCCCTGTTGTACACAGCAACGAAAACTTATCGTTTTCTCCAATTTTCCTTCTTTTCATTTTCCATCTATATTGCAAATGCAAAATTTCACAACAAATGCAATCCACGTTGTTGCAATCCACCTCAGAAGTCGAAATTCGACCAACTTTGTTAATAATAGTACATTTTATAAATTTTACTTCTTTGCCTATAGAATCAAGATGGGACCCTTAAATTTCCCAGGACCTAAAATTTAAGTTTTTTTAATTTAATTAATTAATGTATGTGTCCTGAAAATTGAACAATAAACAGCTAAGTTACAGCCTATTGAATATTCAACAATAACAACAACATAAACACGTCATACTAGGGAAATACACGTTTGCACCGTACCTAGCCACTACAAATATGTAGGAATGTTGATAAAAATTTTAGAAATGGTTTGTAATATTGATGTTTTATCATGACTTATCAAGCGACGGGGCGAGTTTAAAATCATTATAACCATAATAATTTTTCGAACTCAATTTATGGAATCTGTATATTAGTCAAGTTTTGATATGCAGAATATATTGTTTAATTTACTAATTGTTTTACAATACCCTTCTAGCAGGAACACTCTCCTTCTACTTCAACTTGTTTTTCCATGAAAGCTTTTTTTATGTATACGTCGATGATTGCGGCAAGTCGAACATATTACTAGATTTCTGCTACATGCAAAGTCAATCAGGTGCTGGCCATTGTCATTTGTTTTATCGTGGAAGCTATATCCTCCTGTCATTCTCCGATGAGATAACTCATTGGCAACCTTAGCGTTGAAATCGCCCAGAATTATTTTTGTGTCGTTTGTAGGCAATGAGTCGATAAGTCTTTCGAGGCGATTGTAGAACGTTACCCACGTTTCTTCGTTCTTTTTTCGCAGAATTTAGCTTTATATGGATTGCACACAACCATTCATTAACTGCCTTAAAATCAATAACGTGCGATTTCTCCCACAAAAAAGGCAACTCTGAATTCTCGTTTTCCACTAGTTTTCCACTTTTGAATATTGTGTGCAATCTCATGTCTTGAATATCAATTTTCAGTCCAGTATTTTTAGTTTATATTGTCTGGCCTGTTGCAAAAGGTCCTTAACAGCGCCAGGGAGATTGAGTGATCTGAGATTCCAGGACCCGATGCCACAGTCCTTTTTCTATTTGCGAGATCAGTGCGGTAAGTCCAATCCATTCCGAGGCCCTTTTGTACGTTTCGAAACATTGTAGGGTTTTCCAGGGATGGGTGGTTAGCACGTCGCGCAATCTCTATTTCGCCGACATGGTTATTACTTCAATTCCGTTCTTAGGCGTGGAAGACTCGCCTTCACCCTCTTACGTCCCCACAAAGGAGGCGTGAGTAAGATTTAGTAGCAGAGCTGTAGATGTATTTACAGTTATTAGCATTTCTCGGCATTTAATGTCCCATAATTGGGGAACTCGTAAACCCAATGTGCGATTCCGAGAACATTTATTACCATTTAATCAGGGGGCTTAAGATGAAGAATCATGGAAGCTGTTGGTTGGGAAAACAAAGAGTTCTCTCCTCCTTTCTCAAATGGGCTTGGAATCATCTACGCCGGCATTGGGAGATATGCTAAACTGTGAAAATTACAAAGGAGTTGCTCTGTAGAGCATATAATATAAAGAGTTGTTTAAAGTCATTAAACGAAGACTGAAGCTCTTTTATGAAAATACCAGGGTGGTTTTTGAAGTGGATTGTCTACGATTGACCAGATATTTTCAATAAAACTGATGCTTGAAAAGTGCTGGGAATATAATGTCGATATACACTAGATCTTTGCGGACTTCAAGCAAGAAATGAAAGTGCGATCAGAAATGTCCAGAACAAAATAATGCTTCCCTTAAACTTGCTTCAGTGTTGTTCAATATTGCTTTGGAACATGCGGTCACATTAAGGGCACGTTATTGTACAAGTTCGCGCAATTGACAGTGTATGCCGACAATGTTAACATTGTGTCTAGACCAATTATAGACGCGAAGGAAGCGTTCATATGGCTCGAGTCAGAAGTGAAAAAGTCGGCCTAGTCATTGAAACTAAAACTAATTTCATGAATCAAACAAAGGAAGACTTGCTTGTAAAACAAAACCTGACCAGGAAAATGCAACCTGGAAAGCGTGGATCGTTTTCCATATTTTAGAGACCATTTTGATAGGAAAGGGATAGAAAAGAATGAAATAATAAAAATTATAAATGAAACAAAGCTTACTTCTCGTACTTCTTGTGCTAAGATCCAGAGATGTTCACAAGCAAAATAAGACTCGCATGTAGAAATCACTAGTATTACCTACGATACTGTATGGATATGACACCTGGACTTTTGAAAATGTTTCCGAAAAGATCCTGGATGTATTTGAACGCAAAGTTCTCAGAAGAATATTTGACTCAAAAAAGCATTGAGTAGGGCTGTATAACGAAGATCCACCTGTGTCGGCATTCCAAAAGCTACGCAAACTACAATGAGAAGGATGCGTAGAGAGAATGAAAGATCACAAGCTTTCCAATCGAAGGGTAGAGTGTGAAGGAAGCGTCTGATTGGGTAACCAAGGAAACAATGGGAAATTTCAATCAATGTTGGCAGCAGGCTCCTGTTTGTGATTTCCAATTGACGAACTGCGATGATTGTAGGCGACTACTACTTTGGGCTTAGCCCCAAATTGGAGCTGTATCATACTTTCACTTAAATAAAGCGTTTCTAATTTTGTGACCACACAATGTCTTGAATTTTACAGGACCTTATTGCCCTGTTCAATTTTTAAGGGTAACATTGGCTAACTCCTTTTGCACGCTAACAGATTTATAATTTGAACTTGCCTAGCATTAAATGTTCATTAATAAAAGAAAAATAATGGCAGCTACAGTGTAATAATCAAGGAGCTATGGCTATAAAAGCCAGCGCTGCCACAGGCACACAGCACAAACTCAATTTAACGATTCAGTCATTTTCCCCATCGCAACACTCGCTCTTTTTCGCATGAGAAATAAGTCAAGAAAATTTCTTTCGTACTTAACTCCCGGGAAACAAAATTCTAAAACTGGTTAATATTTTAATGTGTAGTGATTTTATTACAATATCTTTTGGATATAATTTAACGAATTGCGGTGTAACGCGGTATACAAATGCTTAGAACGAATCGGTTAACCCCTTAAATTATATGAACGATAAAATCATTGTATCATTTAAACCCCTCAAAAATTGTCAAATTTTACCCATTCCAACCATAATATTAATTAAAAATTGTTTTGTTTGTCGGTAATTAAAGTGTGCCTGTCTAATTCTTCCGATTTTTTTTCCCACCTAATTACGCCTAATCATTATAAACGAAAATTGCTTTCAATTGATAACTTAATCGAATCTACAAAAGACAGTGAAAATGGAAATCATCATTCCAATCATAAATACAAGCAATCATCTAGCCGTAACGAGAAACCAAGCGATGTCGATAGAAAAGAAAGGAGACACGAAGAAAATGGAAGAGATGATTCACGTAATCATAGTCAACATAGTATAAATGATAGAAAATGCACAATTTTCTAAGTGATCGTCATAACCGTGATAAACCAAATAGTAGTAACAGCTTAAAACATCACCGAGAAAAGCATTCGAGTAGTGAAAATCGTCATCATAGTGATCGCAGAAAAGAAGATAAGTTAAAGAGTTCAAGTAATCACTGAAGTAGAAAAGTTCCAACACCAGAACCAGCGCATGAATCTCCTCCCATTGGCTCTGATGATAACTTGTACGATAATGATTATCATGATGAAGATGAAGAGGAAGAAAAGTTGATTATTGATACTGAGCACAACAAAGAAAAATTGAAGAAATCGATAAGCACTCGCATCGTGAATCATCCAAAAGTTCGAAATCATCAAATCGTGATAAAAGTAGCAGCAGTATACGAAGTAGTAGTGAAGATAACCAGCCGTCCGAACACGAAAACGGTGAAGATAACAGGAGATGGGAAGTCGAGTTGGAGAGGTCGAGCGGGTCGCGTCGGAAAGAAGGGAGTCCGCTTCAACTCGCCAAGCAGGAGGTCGAGGAGAAATCGCGAGACTGCAAGCACGGCGGACGGGTTCTAGTGGCGCAAATGACCTGACGGCATGAAACATAACCGGGATTTCTTCTTGTTTGCGAACTAAAATAATCATCCCGATGAACGGTTCCAGAAAACGAGTGCTCGGAGATAGTAGTTCTGCCCCAAACAAAGTGAAGTTTATCAGTGCAATTTAAAATCGTGTCACTTTAATATTTGATTTAAAAACGAAATAGGACTTTGATTCGAACAAAACTTGAAAACCGGAAACAAAAATAAGATTAATTAAAGAGGGTTCGGTTTCGTCGTTCGTGTGTGACTTATCATATGTGGGAAATTTAAAAAGCGTAGCGGAATATATCGTATCAATCGTGTATTTTAAGTTGAGTAGAAAGTATTAGAAAACCTTGACGCTTCGTTCCCTGTTGTACACAGCAACGAAAACTTATCGTTTTCTCCAATTTTCCTTCTTTTCATTTTCCATCTATATTGCAAATGCAAAATTTCACAACAAATGCAATCCACGTTGTTGCAATCCACCTCAGAAGTCGAAATTCGACCAACTTTGTTAATAATAGTACATTTTATAAATTTTACTTCTTTGCCTATAGAATCAAGATGGGACCCTTAAATTTCCCAGGACCTAAAATTTAAGTTTTTTTAATTTAATTAATTAATGTATGTGTCCTGAAAATTGAACAATAAACAGCTAAGTTACAGCCTATTGAATATTCAACAATAACAACAACATAAACACGTCATACTAGGGAAATACACGTTTGCACCGTACCTAGCCACTACAAATATGTAGGAATGTTGATAAAAATTTTAGAAATGGTTTGTAATATTGATGTTTTATCATGACTTATCAAGCGACGGGGCGAGTTTAAAATCATTATAACCATAATAATTTTTCGAACTCAATTTATGGAATCTGTATATTAGTCAAGTTTTGATATGCAGAATATATTGTTTAATTTACTAATTGTTTTACAATACCCTTCTAGCAGGAACACTCTCCTTCTACTTCAACTTGTTTTTCCATGAAAGCTTTTTTTATGTATACGTCGATGATTGCGGCAAGTCGAACATATTACTAGATTTCTGCTACATGCAAAGTCAATCAGGTGCTGGCCATTGTCATTTGTTTTATCGTGGAAGCTATATCCTCCTGTCATTCTCCGATGAGATAACTCATTGGCAACCTTAGCGTTGAAATCGCCCAGAATTATTTTTGTGTCGTTTGTAGGCAATGAGTCGATAAGTCTTTCGAGGCGATTGTAGAACGTTACCCACGTTTCTTCGTTCTTTTTTCGCAGAATTTAGCTTTATATGGATTGCACACAACCATTCATTAACTGCCTTAAAATCAATAACGTGCGATTTCTCCCACAAAAAAGGCAACTCTGAATTCTCGTTTTCCACTAGTTTTCCACTTTTGAATATTGTGTGCAATCTCATGTCTTGAATATCAATTTTCAGTCCAGTATTTTTAGTTTATATTGTCTGGCCTGTTGCAAAAGGTCCTTAACAGCGCCAGGGAGATTGAGTGATCTGAGATTCCAGGACCCGATGCCACAGTCCTTTTTCTATTTGCGAGATCAGTGCGGTAAGTCCAATCCATTCCGAGGCCCTTTTGTACGTTTCGAAACATTGTAGGGTTTTCCAGGGATGGGTGGTTAGCACGTCGCGCAATCTCTATTTCGCCGACATGGTTATTACTTCAATTCCGTTCTTAGGCGTGGAAGACTCGCCTTCACCCTCTTACGTCCCCACAAAGGAGGCGTGAGTAAGATTTAGTAGCAGAGCTGTAGATGTATTTACAGTTATTAGCATTTCTCGGCATTTAATGTCCCATAATTGGGGAACTCGTAAACCCAATGTGCGATTCCGAGAACATTTATTACCATTTAATCAGGGGGCTTAAGATGAAGAATCATGGAAGCTGTTGGTTGGGAAAACAAAGAGTTCTCTCCTCCTTTCTCAAATGGGCTTGGAATCATCTACGCCGGCATTGGGAGATATGCTAAACTGTGAAAATTACAAAGGAGTTGCTCTGTAGAGCATATAATATAAAGAGTTGTTTAAAGTCATTAAACGAAGACTGAAGCTCTTTTATGAAAATACCAGGGTGGTTTTTGAAGTGGATTGTCTACGATTGACCAGATATTTTCAATAAAACTGATGCTTGAAAAGTGCTGGGAATATAATGTCGATATACACTAGATCTTTGCGGACTTCAAGCAAGAAATGAAAGTGCGATCAGAAATGTCCAGAACAAAATAATGCTTCCCTTAAACTTGCTTCAGTGTTGTTCAATATTGCTTTGGAACATGCGGTCACATTAAGGGCACGTTATTGTACAAGTTCGCGCAATTGACAGTGTATGCCGACAATGTTAACATTGTGTCTAGACCAATTATAGACGCGAAGGAAGCGTTCATATGGCTCGAGTCAGAAGTGAAAAAGTCGGCCTAGTCATTGAAACTAAAACTAATTTCATGAATCAAACAAAGGAAGACTTGCTTGTAAAACAAAACCTGACCAGGAAAATGCAACCTGGAAAGCGTGGATCGTTTTCCATATTTTAGAGACCATTTTGATAGGAAAGGGATAGAAAAGAATGAAATAATAAAAATTATAAATGAAACAAAGCTTACTTCTCGTACTTCTTGTGCTAAGATCCAGAGATGTTCACAAGCAAAATAAGACTCGCATGTAGAAATCACTAGTATTACCTACGATACTGTATGGATATGACACCTGGACTTTTGAAAATGTTTCCGAAAAGATCCTGGATGTATTTGAACGCAAAGTTCTCAGAAGAATATTTGACTCAAAAAAGCATTGAGTAGGGCTGTATAACGAAGATCCACCTGTGTCGGCATTCCAAAAGCTACGCAAACTACAATGAGAAGGATGCGTAGAGAGAATGAAAGATCACAAGCTTTCCAATCGAAGGGTAGAGTGTGAAGGAAGCGTCTGATTGGGTAACCAAGGAAACAATGGGAAATTTCAATCAATGTTGGCAGCAGGCTCCTGTTTGTGATTTCCAATTGACGAACTGCGATGATTGTAGGCGACTACTACTTTGGGCTTAGCCCCAAATTGGAGCTGTATCATACTTTCACTTAAATAAAGCGTTTCTAATTTTGTGACCACACAATGTCTTGAATTTTACAGGACCTTATTGCCCTGTTCAATTTTTAAGGGTAACATTGGCTAACTCCTTTTGCACGCTAACAGATTTATAATTTGAACTTGCCTAGCATTAAATGTTCATTAATAAAAGAAAAATAATGGCAGCTACAGTGTAATAATCAAGGAGCTATGGCTATAAAAGCCAGCGCTGCCACAGGCACACAGCACAAACTCAATTTAACGATTCAGTCATTTTCCCCATCGCAACACTCGCTCTTTTTCGCATGAGAAATAAGTCAAGAAAATTTCTTTCGTACTTAACTCCCGGGAAACAAAATTCTAAAACTGGTTAATATTTTAATGTGTAGTGATTTTATTACAATATCTTTTGGATATAATTTAACGAATTGCGGTGTAACGCGGTATACAAATGCTTAGAACGAATCGGTTAACCCCTTAAATTATATGAACGATAAAATCATTGTATCATTTAAACCCCTCAAAAATTGTCAAATTTTACCCATTCCAACCATAATATTAATTAAAAATTGTTTTGTTTGTCGGTAATTAAAGTGTGCCTGTCTAATTCTTCCGATTTTTTTTCCCACCTAATTACGCCTAATCATTATAAACGAAAATTGCTTTCAATTGATAACTTAATCGAATCTACAAAAGACAGTGAAAATGGAAATCATCATTCCAATCATAAATACAAGCAATCATCTAGCCGTAACGAGAAACCAAGCGATGTCGATAGAAAAGAAAGGAGACACGAAGAAAATGGAAGAGATGATTCACGTAATCATAGTCAACATAGTATAAATGATAGAAAATGCACAATTTTCTAAGTGATCGTCATAACCGTGATAAACCAAATAGTAGTAACAGCTTAAAACATCACCGAGAAAAGCATTCGAGTAGTGAAAATCGTCATCATAGTGATCGCAGAAAAGAAGATAAGTTAAAGAGTTCAAGTAATCACTGAAGTAGAAAAGTTCCAACACCAGAACCAGCGCATGAATCTCCTCCCATTGGCTCTGATGATAACTTGTACGATAATGATTATCATGATGAAGATGAAGAGGAAGAAAAGTTGATTATTGATACTGAGCACAACAAAGAAAAATTGAAGAAATCGATAAGCACTCGCATCGTGAATCATCCAAAAGTTCGAAATCATCAAATCGTGATAAAAGTAGCAGCAGTATACGAAGTAGTAGTGAAGATAACCAGCCGTCCGAACACGAAAACGGTGAAGATAACAGGAGATGGGAAGTCGAGTTGGAGAGGTCGAGCGGGTCGCGTCGGAAAGAAGGGAGTCCGCTTCAACTCGCCAAGCAGGAGGTCGAGGAGAAATCGCGAGACTGCAAGCACGGCGGACGGGTTCTAGTGGCGCAAATGACCTGACGGCATGAAACATAACCGGGATTTCTTCTTGTTTGCGAACTAAAATAATCATCCCGATGAACGGTTCCAGAAAACGAGTGCTCGGAGATAGTAGTTCTGCCCCAAACAAAGTGAAGTTTATCAGTGCAATTTAAAATCGTGTCACTTTAATATTTGATTTAAAAACGAAATAGGACTTTGATTCGAACAAAACTTGAAAACCGGAAACAAAAATAAGATTAATTAAAGAGGGTTCGGTTTCGTCGTTCGTGTGTGACTTATCATATGTGGGAAATTTAAAAAGCGTAGCGGAATATATCGTATCAATCGTGTATTTTAAGTTGAGTAGAAAGTATTAGAAAACCTTGACGCTTCGTTCCCTGTTGTACACAGCAACGAAAACTTATCGTTTTCTCCAATTTTCCTTCTTTTCATTTTCCATCTATATTGCAAATGCAAAATTTCACAACAAATGCAATCCACGTTGTTGCAATCCACCTCAGAAGTCGAAATTCGACCAACTTTGTTAATAATAGTACATTTTATAAATTTTACTTCTTTGCCTATAGAATCAAGATGGGACCCTTAAATTTCCCAGGACCTAAAATTTAAGTTTTTTTAATTTAATTAATTAATGTATGTGTCCTGAAAATTGAACAATAAACAGCTAAGTTACAGCCTATTGAATATTCAACAATAACAACAACATAAACACGTCATACTAGGGAAATACACGTTTGCACCGTACCTAGCCACTACAAATATGTAGGAATGTTGATAAAAATTTTAGAAATGGTTTGTAATATTGATGTTTTATCATGACTTATCAAGCGACGGGGCGAGTTTAAAATCATTATAACCATAATAATTTTTCGAACTCAATTTATGGAATCTGTATATTAGTCAAGTTTTGATATGCAGAATATATTGTTTAATTTACTAATTGTTTTACAATACCCTTCTAGCAGGAACACTCTCCTTCTACTTCAACTTGTTTTTCCATGAAAGCTTTTTTTATGTATACGTCGATGATTGCGGCAAGTCGAACATATTACTAGATTTCTGCTACATGCAAAGTCAATCAGGTGCTGGCCATTGTCATTTGTTTTATCGTGGAAGCTATATCCTCCTGTCATTCTCCGATGAGATAACTCATTGGCAACCTTAGCGTTGAAATCGCCCAGAATTATTTTTGTGTCGTTTGTAGGCAATGAGTCGATAAGTCTTTCGAGGCGATTGTAGAACGTTACCCACGTTTCTTCGTTCTTTTTTCGCAGAATTTAGCTTTATATGGATTGCACACAACCATTCATTAACTGCCTTAAAATCAATAACGTGCGATTTCTCCCACAAAAAAGGCAACTCTGAATTCTCGTTTTCCACTAGTTTTCCACTTTTGAATATTGTGTGCAATCTCATGTCTTGAATATCAATTTTCAGTCCAGTATTTTTAGTTTATATTGTCTGGCCTGTTGCAAAAGGTCCTTAACAGCGCCAGGGAGATTGAGTGATCTGAGATTCCAGGACCCGATGCCACAGTCCTTTTTCTATTTGCGAGATCAGTGCGGTAAGTCCAATCCATTCCGAGGCCCTTTTGTACGTTTCGAAACATTGTAGGGTTTTCCAGGGATGGGTGGTTAGCACGTCGCGCAATCTCTATTTCGCCGACATGGTTATTACTTCAATTCCGTTCTTAGGCGTGGAAGACTCGCCTTCACCCTCTTACGTCCCCACAAAGGAGGCGTGAGTAAGATTTAGTAGCAGAGCTGTAGATGTATTTACAGTTATTAGCATTTCTCGGCATTTAATGTCCCATAATTGGGGAATGCAATCCACGTTGTTATCATTCATCTGAGTTGCCAGCCCTCAGAAATCTTATAGTCTACAGACTAATATTCGCAAAGACTTGCGCCATCAAACTTCTTTTATGCAAGCAACTCTTTTGATACGATTTTTGAGCTGAGAGAGTTCTCTCAAAGAAAAATAAAATAATCATCGCAAACTGTTTGAATAAGTCGCAATAGCAATTGCGGAACGACAAACCCAAAGAAATCAATTGAGTGCGAACGTGAAGGGGATACTAGCAATATTCCGTGTCGCATGGGAAAACATCACACAACAACGCCTTTGGAAGTAGGCTCGGCAATCGAATTGCATTCAAGTGTTCGTTCAACGGGATTGGACATTGGAGATTATGAAAGTGTAGGCGAAAAATGCGATAAAAGAAGGAGATTGTTGGCGTGTTCGTGCACGGATCTTGCATGGACACTCTCGGATTATGAAAGGAAATTAAATGGGATTAGCAAAGCACAATTTTTTTTTTAAATAAACTTCCGGTAATTGTGCGGTGACTTCTCATTTTGCACGATCGAGGATAATAATGATAATGTCGGTGGAGGTTTAAGAATGCGTAAAGTTTTCGAAAAAGATTTCAAAGAACGCGAGAAATTTCTGACGTGTGAGTATTGAGTGCGAGTGCGAACGAGAATCATTGCAGATTCAGCTGATGGGAGTAGAGAAGGTTTTAAAACAATGCAATCATAGGAAGTCTCGATAAACTGTGGAAACGTTTGTCTTAAACGTTAACCGAGTAAGACGGGCAGTGACGAGGAAATCGCATCGACGGGTTTTCGCATTGTGAGGTGTAGATCGTGATTGATTCGAAGTAACTAAATTACGATGTTTTAATTTGGGGGCCCAATAAAGCACGGTGACTGCCGAGTTGAATCATGAAACGCGAAGGGTGGTGAATGAAAAAGAATGCGTTTGATTAGTGTGTCCCTTGGCAATTATATTGGAACAATTCTAGGCGGATAGTTTCAGTGATTCGATGAACTCTGCGTGTTCGTTATGGCCATTCAATTTTCATGTTGAAAACCTTTATAATCACTTCTAATCGTGCCGTTGGCTATTAATAAGATAATCGAACTGTATCAGAATCGGTACACGGAATTTGGATGTTAGTGTTGTTTATCCAAATTACGGTGTTGTAAAACGAGTAGGAACGAAAATCTGGAGCTGTTAAGAAATGTTCAACTTATTCTTAGACGGGCTATTATTTATAATTTTTAGTCGACAGGTGTACATAAAAGATCATCAGCACCAACAAATCGACCGTCATCACCAGATCTTCAGCGAGCGCTCGTTCAGGATACTGGTGAGTACCTGTTTATTTTGATTTGTACATTTTTTCATTAAAAATATATTTGAACATTTTTGGTATAAGCGAAGTAAAATGCATTTTAAATAGACTCAATATTAAAATAAAATATCTATTTTTGCTACTTTTAACTGTAATAAATCTTCATTTTTTGTTTTGCAATAAACACAACATTTTTAAATTAAATAGGCAAATTTAGAAATATTTCTATGTTTAACCGTTATTCAATCGAAAATTTCTTGATAAGATTTGATTGGTAGAATCACGATTTAGGTACAAAATATCGGTCCGAGTAAATTTTTAAATAATGTTAAATGTCCTTTTTGAAATGCAGGAAATTGTTTCAGCGTTTCATATTAACCCAACAATAGATTAGTTTGTGCAATAATCTCAAATACTTTATATCAACGTGCTTATCGATTCTTATAAAATTCTCTAAATTATATGGTAAACTAAACTAAAATGTTTTCTATTGATAAGAATTGTGTAACTTGGTCTTACGGTGGAAAAATATTACTTGCTTTATTGTACCACAATTGAATTTATAAATATGGGCAACATTTAGAATAATTGGCATATGATAAATTGCCATCAAAGGTTAAGGTTGTAAATGAATGAACTACTTATTACGTTATTTGAATTTATAAAGCACACATTTTTGAATTGATTCTAAGTCATTTTTATATTCTTCATAATTCGATATGGAATGCTTAAATAAAGGAATGGATTTATAATGTACCCGATGGTCTTTCCTTTCTTCAACTTCTGACCGGGTATCGGACCCGGTACGGTGGCAGGCTTCCACCTCAAAACATGAGCCAGCCGCCGGGTACTCACTAATTCTTTTTTCTGTTTCAGGTGACGTTTTGGGTTGAGTGGCCCAAGCAGAGTGCCTTTTTATGGCGTAGATTTATGCAATCCAATTGTATAATTCTATGACATAAATTGGTCACCGGGGTACTCCCCTTCTGATGGGAAAGTTCATACAATTCAAGTTGTATGAGTTTTCCACTCAGAAGAGGAATACCTGGCCACTTCAACAAAGATATCTATGGATTTATTCCGGTTGGGTGGGTATGAAGGGGCTCCACCACCACCCGGTTGCCCCTCTTTCGTTTGTGGGCCATGAATTTATTTGGGTAACGACGAGGTCACCCCAAGTTCGCCTTTCTTTTCAGGTTTCACTTGTTCTAGTAACAAGATCCATTCCCCTCTGTGAGGTTGTCTACAATTTTTGCGACTTCGGTCGCCTTTTGAGCTTTAGTCCAATTCGTGAATGCGAAATATTTTGTAGTGGGTCCTCGTGCTGGGGAAATGAACCCGCCCCACGACACCGCAATGCTAGCCTGCCAGCGCATTCACGCGTCTCCAGACGAGGGCATTCTCGGCAGATACCGACACCTTCCTCTGCCGAGGCAGCAAAACATAGCTGCAGTCCTTTACGGACTTTATGAAAACTCCTAATTCACTACAAATGGCGCCCAACGTGGGGCCCAAAAAGCCCGGCTGTATCATCAGTCGTGAGCACGAGACAGTCCATCGTCTCTAGGTGTCCCCACAAGGTGTTTGTATTATTGGCGGGTAGATAACTCCTGAGGGTAATTGCACTGATCGTGCCCCAGCAACTTAATAACTTTCGGACGTGTGTTGTCTTTGGACATCAATATCGTTTGGTCCTGCTTTTGATTTATACTTTGGTGGTTTACCACCATTGTATAACTAGTAAGGCCAAATGATATTAGAGTCCCTTTTTGTGTTCGGAAGTTATTATCCCAACAACTTTTGCGGGGGATTCTGATTCGCTCCCCAAACCAGCGGTGCCTAGGTGTCTTAAATTACATGGATTTTGATTTCATGTGACTGGCTGATTAGCTAATCCATGAATATCCATGACAAGACACGCGCTGCTTGTGGATTAGAATCCAACCCTGGGCTGACAAGTCATAACTTGAGAAAATTTGCGGATGAGGGATCACTTCTGAACCCTGATTTTCATGGTGCCACAAGAGAGTGTCCCTGAAACGCTAGAGAAGGATTGTGCCATGGTGTCCATACTTGGGAGGAAGGACGGAAAGGAAAGACCGGTTATATTTTTTTTTGATAACTTAAAACTTTTTGAAAACCTTTACCTTAAATGTTTTTGTGAGGAGTGTTTATAGCTCGCCACTTTCGGCCACTTTTAGTATTTTTGTCTTGTCAATTCAATTTAAATTTTATTACTAGCTTCATTTTAGCATTTATCTTACCCATTTTTGTCCAATTAGATTAAAATTTTTAGGATGTCGACCAAACGCACGCCAGACAAGCGCAGGTTGCGTTCGGAAGCAGGGCCCACGGCATTGTGTGTCATTTGTCAGCAAGCACGAAATGATGGAACGTCCGTACAAACGTTGGCGTGCGGACATGAGTTCCATGAAGCCTGCGTGACCCAGCATTTATTAGTCAGCCGGACTTGCCCTCTATGCCGACAACCAGCCACCTCAGCGGAGCGACCTTCCAGCCACCTAGAGCTTCCAGCTGCTCAAGGGGTGGTGCCCAAAACAAAGGACCGGCGGGAGCAGGTTCCAACAGCGGCTGATGAGCCTGACTTAATGGGCCGAGCTGAAGCAGTTCCGCCTGCGGAAGAGGCGAGACCCACTGTGGCTGTGGAGGCAACAGTTTTACAAGACTTAATGGCACTCATGCAGGACCTGTCCACCCGGATTGCCTCGCTGGAAAGCCAGAAGGAGAATCCAGTACCACCTCGGCCAAGAACGCCTCCGATGTGGGATTCGGACCCGAATCCGTGGGACTTTCCGATAGACTCGCGGCGCGATCACGAACGAATCCGGCCCGGTGCGGCAATGAATCCGTTGGCTCCAGTGTACCGGCCCCGACTGAGCCAAGCACCACCACCAAATCAGGCTCCAGTGATTCCGCCGGACCAACGCATCCATCCACACGATACGTATCGGCTGAAGCCGACACAGATCCCCAGCATCATCCAGGGATGGAATCTGCATTTCAGCGGGGAACCCAATACTATAACGGTGGAAGTCTTCATTAGTCGGGTGGAGTCGCTGATTGAGCAGATGCTAGCAGGAGACAACACGGCACTCGCAGGATACTTGCCAATGCTACTTAGGGGAGCAGCACTTGAGACATATTGGCGAATACATTCGGCCCCACCATCAATACGCTGGTCACGGTTGAAGGAGGTACTCCGCATGGAATACCCTACGGTCGACATGGACGAATTAGTACTGGACAAGATGAATGCTAGATGGCAGCGTCCGGACGAGTCCTTCCATCAATATCGAGCCGATATCCTTCGGCTGAATGACCAGTTGTCAGAGCCGTTGTCTTCTACCCAATTACTGCGCCTGCTAAAGCGCAATCTAAGGCCGGAGATTCGTCGCCATATCGTGAACTCCGATCCACAGAGTATGGAGGCCCTGCTGAGAACTGTGCGTCGCCTAGAAGGGTTTGAGGAAGATCTCCGGGACCGGCCATACTTACTAGCTAGAACGGGTCCTCGACGAGGAATCGCGAAATTGGCCCCAGATTATACCACCATGGATCTGGAGGAAGATTTGGACCCAGACCAGCTTGCTGTAGCGGCAGTGGGGAGTCTTACGACCTGCTGGAATTGCCATCAAACCGGACACCGGTTCATTTCATGCCAAGCAGAGCGTAAAGTTTTCTGCTACGGTTGCGGCAAGGCGGACACTTACTTCCCGGACTGTTCTGAATGTGCCGCGCGAAAAAACGTACAAAAGAGTACCCGACCACCTCAGCGGTACTCGAAGCCCCCGCAGTAGCTCCTCAGCCAGCTGCTCACCCCAACGAACCTGACGTTAACCCACCAGCCATGACCACTACGACTGCGGATGTTCACTCTCTTCCGGAGACCTCGCCAACGACAATATTAAAGCGACCACCGCAGTCACTGCCAGAAGAACCCCGGCAGCCTCAAATACGCACTCTAAAACCTTATCATGTTCGACTGCAGGAATATCGGGTGGCTCGAGAGCGAATATTTGCTTCCGAAGTAGTCACTTCCCGGCCGCGAACGACAAAATGGTCAACCCGTCGTTGGCGGAATTTCCGCAAGAGAGTGCGCACCTGCCGTCAAACCTTAAACTCGTGTAACATCGCGGAGGTTGCTGAGAATGAGATCAGACCTTATCATCCAATTAAAGTGTTGGGCGAGACCGTGTTTGCATTGATCGACACGGGTGCCAGTATCAGTTGTCTTGCCTCGAGCTTTGGCTCGAAGGTGCTCCAAGACTATCCAAACTTGATTAAATCCTGGCGCACTGAAATCAGTACAGCTGATGGCACCAAACACCCTATACGAGGTAAACTAACCACACCCGTGACGTTCAGGGGTCAGACGAAAGATATTACTTTCTACATTATCCCGTCTTTGACTCGGAATGTGTACCTTGGCGTCGATTTCGTCCTTCGCTTTGGACTGGCCTCCGATTTATTCACAGATGTCTTTAAAAACCAGAAATGTCAACGAAATCACTTGGTTTCCCAATAGACATGACCTGACGCCTAACCAACGGCAACGCCTGGAAGCATCAATCGCTGCTTTCCCATCTTACGCTACCCAAGGCCTTGGCCGCACCACCCTAGTCTCACACGCCATCGACGTTGGCGATAGTAAACCGATTAAACAGAGACACTACGCCATCTCGCCGGCCATGGAGAAATTGGTGTATGCGGAGCTAGATAGGATGCTCGAGTTAGGGGTCATAGAAGAGTCCCAAAGTGCCTGGTCATCACCGGTAACCTTGGTGGTGAAGCCAGGTAAAGTCCGCCTCTGTCTTGATGCCCGTAAGGTAAACGCGGTTACCATCAAGGACGCGTACCCTCTTCCACTCATCGATGGAATACTAGAGAGACTGCCGAAAGCCAATTATATCACCAGTCTCGACCTAAAAGACGCCTTCTGGCAAATTCCACTCGATGAAGGGTCGAGGGACAAGACCGCCTTCACAGTGCCTGGACAACCATTATATCAGTTCGTCACAATGCCCTTTGGCCTGTGTAACGCGCCGCAAATGATGACTCGGTTGATGGACAAGGTCATCCCACCTCACCTCAAACACCAAGTGTTCGTGTACCTTGATGATCTGTTACTCATCACGGGAACGTTCGATCAACACCTCCTACTTCTACAAGAAGTAGCCCTGCACATCAGTAAGGCGGGACTCACCATCAACGTACAGAAAAGTAAGTTTGTCATGAAAGAAGTCCGATACCTAGGACATGTCATAGGACATGGCACTATCAAAACGGATCCAAACAAAACTCGTGCGATTGATGAGTTCCCTTTACCAAAAACAGTGAAGCAGCTACGACGTTTCCTTGGTGTGTGCGGTTGGTACCGAAGGTTTGTTCGGAATTATGCAACAGTTTCAGTGCCCCTGTCAGACATGTTGCGGAAAGGGAAGTTCGTTTGGACCGAACTCAGCCGAAAGGCATTTGAAGAGCTAAAACAAGCCCTCACATCAGCTCCTGTCTTGCACAGCCCCGACTTCACGAAGCACTTCTCCATTCATTGTGACGCAAGTCAACATGGAGTAGGAGCCGTGCTGGTGCAATTGACCGACGAAGGAGAGGAAGCTCCCATCGCCTTCATGTCTAATAAGCTGAATTCGGCCCAAAGAAACTATACTGTTTCCGAGCAAGAATGTTTGGCAGCGGTAATGGCTGTGAAGAAATTCCGAGCTTATATCGAGGGCCACCAATTCGAGATCATCACGGACCACGCGTCACTACAATGGTTGATGAACCAGGCAGATTTAAATGGACGCCTAGCCAGATGGGCTCTTAAACTGCAAGGGTTCAAGTTTTCCATCAAACACCGGAAAGGGACCCAGAACATCGTACCCGACACTCTCTCACGGATGTTTTCCCCCGAGGGAGCCGAATCGACAATAAATGACGAGGACCCCATCGAAATAGATTTAGACTGATTTGAAGGTAATAGACGCCTACGTGTATAGACGAAATGAATACGCCACTGGTGATCCATGGCAGGAAGAAGAGTCTTGGAAACTCTGGGTACCGGAGGAAATGACACAACATCTGATCTTCCGCACACATGACCATCCTTTAAGTGCCCAAGGAGGTTACGGTCGGACGTTACGGCGACTCAAGAAATACTTCTTTTGGCCTAAAATGGCATCGCAGGTCAAAGACTACGTGAGCACCCGTGAGACCTGTAAAGGCACCAAAGCGCCCAACCAGCCTCTTCGACCTCCTATGGGTCAACTCAACGTCCCAGAACGCGTATTCCAACGTCTATACATCGATCTGCTCGGTCCATATCCTCGGTCTTCCATGGGACACATCGGAGCTATAGTCGTTCTAGACCAGCTTTCAAAGTTCCCAATGGTGGAACCTATCCGCAAATTCACAACTCCAGCGATCGTGAAATTCTTAGAGAACCGGGTATTCCATGTGTTCGGTGTTCCCGAGAGTGTGTACTCCGACAATGGAGTACAGTTCCGTTCTCGGCAGTTTAAGGGCCTACTTGAGCAGTATGGCGTTGAACACCAACTGACGCCCATTAACTCTCCTCAGTCCAACGCATCAGAACGGTTGAACCGCACCCTATTGGCCGCGATCCGTTCCTACGTCCACCCATCTCAAAAGGATTGGGATCGGCGATTGTCTGCCATCACATGCGCCCTGCGATCCTCGTATCATTCCGTCACCGGTGTCGCCCCTTACTTTGCCGCCTTTGGACAGCACATGATTTGACACGGTAAATCATACCGGCTGTTATGGCAATTAAAGTGTTTGGGAGACCCCGTCGTTGCGCTGGAGCCCCACGAACGTTTAGGAGACCTCCGCCAACAAATCGGACGGAAGATTAAGGCCGCAGGAAGTGCAAATGAATCGCAGTACAATCTCCGGTCACGATCTGCTAATTTCAAAGAAGGAGATGAAGTTTTCCGGCGAAATTTCCGCCAAAGTGACGCCGCGGGGCATTACAACGCCAAGCTGGACAGGCGATTCTTGAAAAGCCGCATAAAACAGGTTATGGGACCTAACCGTTACCTGATAATGGATCCATCGGGAAAAGAAGTGGGGATATACCACGCGAAAGACCTGCGCCAATAGATAATTAGTCACGTCTGTTTGTCCGTCCGCATATATTTTCAAAAAACGCGCAAGGGTTGTATACTTCCGGGCAAACATAGACATAAGTCAGTCCGTCCGTCTGTCAAGTGTGTTTTTCTTTTATTGTCCGTTATTTCTAGTCCCGACGCGAAGCCAACCTATGATACACAGAAAGATCCTTCAGCTCCTTTTTCGCAATCCGCATCGCCTTGGGATTGCGAGAAAATTAGCTGCCCTGTAATAATCGAGGAGCTATGGCTCTAAAAGCCAGCGCTGCCACAGGCACACAGCACAAACTCAATTTAACGATTCAGTCATTTTCCCCATCGCAACACTCGCTCTTTTTTCGCATGAGAAATAAGTCAAGAAAATTTCTTTCGTTCTTAACTCCCGGGAAACAAAATTCTAAAACTGGTTAATATTTTAATGTGTAGTGATTTTATTACAATATCTTTTGGATATAATTTAACGAATTGCGGTGTAACGCGGTATACAAATGCTTAGAACGAATCGGTTAACCCCTTAAATTATATGAACGATAAAATCATTGTATCATTTAAACCCCTCAAAAATTGTCAAATTTTACCCATTCCAACCATAATATTAATTAAAAATTGTTTTGTTTGTCGGTAATTAAAGTGTGCCTGTCTAATTCTTCCGATTTTTTTTCCCACCTAATTACGCCTAATCATTATAAACGAAAATTGCTTTCAATTGATAACTTAATCGAATCTACAAAAGACAGTGAAAATGGAAATCATCATTCCAATCATAAATACAAGCAATCATCTAGCCGTAACGAGAAACCAAGCGATGTCGATAGAAAAGATAGGAGACACAAAGAAAATGGAAGAGATGATTCACGTAATCATAGTCAACATAGTATAAATGATAGAAAATGCACAATTTTCTAAGTGATCGTCATAACCGTGATAAACCAAATAGTAGTAACAGCCTAAAACATCACCGAGAAAAGCATTCGAGTAGTGAAAATCGTCATCATAGTGATCGCAGAAAAGAAGATAAGTTAAAGAGTTCAAGTAATCACTGAAGTAGAAAAGTTCCAACACCAGAACCAGCGCATGAATCTCCTCCCATTGGCTCTGATGATAACTTGTACGATAATGATTATCATGATGAAGATGAAGAGGAAGAAAAGTTGATTATTGATACTGAGCACAACAAAGAAAAATTGAAGAAATCGATAAGCACTCGCATCGTGAATCATCCAAAAGTTCGAAATCATCCAATCGTGATAAAAGTAGCAGCAGTATACGAAGTAGTAGTGAAGATAACCAGCCGTCCGAACACGAAAACGGTGAAGATAACAGGAGATGGGAAGTCGAGTTGGAGAGGAGGAGAAATCGCGAGACTGCAAGCACGGCGGACGGGTTCTAGTGGCGCAAATGACCTGACGGCATGAAACATAACCGGGATTTCTTCTTGTTTGCGAGCTAAAATAATCATCCCGATGAACGGTTCCAGAAAACGAGTGCTCGGAGATAGTAGTTCTGCCCCAAACAAAGTGAAGTTTATCAGTGCAATTTAAAATCGTGTCACTTTAATATTTGATTTAAAAACGAAATAGGACTTTGATTCGAACAAAACTTGAAAACCGGGAACAAAAATAAGATTAATTAAAGAGGGTTCGGTTTCGTCGTTCGTGTGTGACTTATCATATGTGGGAAATTTAAAAAGCGTAGCGGAATATATCGTATCAATCGTGTATTTTAAGTTGAGTAGAAAGTATTAGAAAACCTTGACGCTTCGTTCCCTGTTGTACACAGCAACGAAAACTTATCGTTTTCTCCAATTTTCCTTCTTTTCATTTTCCATCTATATTGCAAATGCAAAATTTCACAACAAATGCAATCCACGTTGTTATCATTCATCTGAGTTGCCAGCCCTCAGAAATCTTATAGTCTACAGACTAATATTCGCAAAGACTTGCGCCATCAAACTTCTTTTATGCAAGCAACTCTTTTGATATGATTTTTGAGCTGAGAGAGTTCTCTCAAAGAAAAATAAAATAATCATCGCAAACTGTTTGAATAAGTCGCAATAGCAATTGCGGAACGACAAACCCAAAGAAATCAATTGAGTGCGAACGTGAAGGGGATACTAGCAATATTCCGTGTCGCATGGGAAAACATCACACAACAACGCCTTTGGAAGTAGGCTCGGCAATCGAATTGCATTCAAGTGTTCGTTCAACGGGATTGGACATTGGAGATTATGAAAGTGTAGGCGAAAAATGCGATAAAAGAAGGAGATTGTTGGCGTGTTCGTGCACGGATCTTGCATGGACACTCTCGGATTATGAAAGGAAATTAAATGGGATTAGCAAAGCACAATTTTTTTTTTAAATAAACTTCCGGTAATTGTGCGGTGACTTCTCATTTTGCACGATCGAGGATAATAATGATAATGTCGGTGGAGGTTTAAGAATGCGTAAAGTTTTCGAAAAAGATTTCAAAGAACGCGAGAAATTTCTGACGTGTGAGTATTGAGTGCGAGTGCGAACGAGAATCATTGCAGATTCAGCTGATGGGAGTAGAGAAGGTTTTAAAACAATGCAATCATAGGAAGTCTCGATAAACTGTGGAAACGTTTGTCTTAAACGTTAACCGAGTAAGACGGGCAGTGACGAGGAAATCGCATCGACGGGTTTTCGCATTGTGAGGTGTAGATCGTGATTGATTCGAAGTAACTAAATTACGATGTTTTAATTTGGGGGCCCAATAAAGCACGGTGACTGCCGAGTTGAATCATGAAACGCGAAGGGTGGTGAATGAAAAAGAATGCGTTTGATTAGTGTGTCCCTTGGCAATTATATTGGAACAATTCTAGGCGGATAGTTTCAGTGATTCGATGAACTCTGCGTGTTCGTTATGGCCATTCAATTTTCATGTTGAAAACCTTTATAATCACTTCTAATCGTGCCGTTGGCTATTAATAAGATAATCGAACTGTATCAGAATCGGTACACGGAATTTGGATGTTAGTGTTGTTTATCCAAATTACGGTGTTGTAAAACGAGTAGGAACGAAAATCTGGAGCTGTTAAGAAATGTTCAACTTATTCTTAGACGGGCTATTATTTATAATTTTTAGTCGACAGGTGTACATAAAAGATCATCAGCACCAACAAATCGACCGTCATCACCAGATCTTCAGCGAGCGCTCGTTCAGGATACTGGTGAGTACCTGTTTATTTTGATTTGTACATTTTTTCATTAAAAATATATTTGAACATTTTTGGTATAAGCGAAGTAAAATGCATTTTAAATAGACTCAATATTAAAATAAAATATCTATTTTTGCTACTTTTAACTGTAATAAATCTTCATTTTTTGTTTTGCAATAAACACAACATTTTTAAATTAAATAGGCAAATTTAGAAATATTTCTATGTTTAACCGTTATTCAATCGAAAATTTCTTGATAAGATTTGATTGGTAGAATCACGATTTAGGTACAAAATATCGGTCCGAGTAAATTTTTAAATAATGTTAAATGTCCTTTTTGAAATGCAGGAAATTGTTTCAGCGTTTCATATTAACCCAACAATAGATTAGTTTGTGCAATAATCTCAAATACTTTATATCAACGTGCTTATCGATTCTTATAAAATTCTCTAAATTATATGGTAAACTAAACTAAAATGTTTTCTATTGATAAGAATTGTGTAACTTGGTCTTACGGTGGAAAAATATTACTTGCTTTATTGTACCACAATTGAATTTATAAATATGGGCAACATTTAGAATAATTGGCATATGATAAATTGCCATCAAAGGTTAAGGTTGTAAATGAATGAACTACTTATTACGTTATTTGAATTTATAAAGCACACATTTTTGAATTGATTCTAAGTCATTTTTATATTCTTCATAATTCGATATGGAATGTTTAAATAAAGGAATGGATTAATAATGTACCCGATGGTCTTTCCTTTCTTCAACTTCTGACGGGGTATCGGACCCGGTACGGTGGCAGGCTTCCACCTCAAAACATGAGCCAGCCGCCGGGTACTCACTAATTCTTTTTTCTGTTTCAGGTGACGTTTTGGGTTGAGTGGCCCAAGCAGAGTGCCTTTTTATGGCGTAGATTTATGCAATCCAATTGTATAATTCTATGACATAAATTGGTCACCGGGGTACTCCCCTTCTGATGGGAAAGTTCATACAATTCAAGTTGTATGAGTTTTCCACTCAGAAGAGGAATACCTGGCCACTTCAACAAAGATATCTATGGATTTATTCCGGTTGGGTGGGTATGAAGGGGCTCCACCACCACTCGGTTGCCCCTCTTTCATTTGTGGGCCATGAATTTATTTGGGTAACGACGAGGTCACCCCAAGTTCGCCTTTCTTTTCAGGTTTTACTTGTTCTAGTAACAAGATCCATTCCCCTCTGTGAGGTTATCTACAATTTTTGCGACTTCGGTCGCCTTTTGAGCTTTAGTCCAATTCGTGAATGCGAAATATTTTGTAGTGGGTCCTCGTGCTGGGGAAATGAACCCGCCCCACGACACCGCAATGCTAGCCTGCCAGCGCATTCACGCGTCTCCAGACGAGGGCATTCTCGGCAGATACCGACACCTTCCTCTGCCGAGGCAGCAGAACATAGCTGCAGTCCTTTACGGACTTTATGAAAACTCCTAATTCACTACAACAGCAATTTGAAATCTTTAACAGCTGAAAGCTTAGTGATTGGAATAACAATCGTTTGGATCCCTGTTCATAAACTATGTTAAAATTTTGAACATGATAAGATCTTAATAACCTCAATCTTACTATTGAATTAAATGTAAAACGAACAAAAAGTGCAACTTCTACATGCCTTTGAAGCTTGATAATTTGATTCAAATTCTAGAACCTGCCTTCAACAATAATTTATTGGTTGCAAACACTCTCTGAATTTCAGTTTTTTCAATCCTGCTCATAATGCATACAAAAGCGAGTAGTTGCATCCCTTTTCTTTACCAGAATAACTGGTGAGGCTCATGGATTGACAGAGAGCTCAACGACACCTTGTTTTACTATGTATAGAACCAATTAGCTTACTTCTCCTTGCTTGCCTAAAGGAAGTCGTCTTATTGCTTGTCATATCGGCCATACTTGTTTGTCTTTAATCATCTGGAGCTTTTCTTTCTGGTTGTGAGGTGAATGCTTCGCGCACTGAGTGTGGCACTTCCATGCTCGCGAGCGACTGGACTACCCACTAAACACCTCCCTTATCAACCTGAGAAACTTGTTTGGAACAGTTTGACACACACCTGCGGCCACGTCGCGTTGTTATGCCGTGAGGCACATTCACTCATCAAGAGGTGCCTTCTTGATGGGTTAGGTCCTCCTACGTTGACCATAAGTCGACTCAGAGTCGACACGCCTAAAGCAGCCCCTGATTTGCAGGAAAAATATAAAAGAATAATTTTTTAATAATGATGAAAAAAGTAAAAAACTACTTGTTAATTAATGTACACCATTTATTTTTATTGGTCGTAACACGTTTCGATACACGTTATCTTCATCGCCTGAGGAAGTACAGTGTATTCAAACGCGACTACTCGAGCAGTCAGCCGAGCCGAGCCGAGATTGTTTTGGCCATGCCTCTATGCAAATCACATATCGTTAACGTCACAATAAAGAGTATTATATAGTATATAGCTTATATCAAATGTAACATATGATTCGGCTCCTTATCACAACAAATTGGTGACGAGGATGTGATATTATTCGGCCCCTTGCCACAACAAGTTGTCAATGAGGATGAAAAACATTGTGAAAAGTGGAAAATATTGACATTAACCGGTCTCCGTCACGTCCAGTTTGTCAGTTGTTTTTAGTTCCGTTACGTTCTCAAGTCGCATCTGTTCCAACTATTCCAGTAGCCACTCCAAAGTCACTTTCTGCTTTAATTTTCCTGTTTTAAGTGGTGTTTTGGAATTTTCGCATTATTTTTAAGATAATTTACACATTTTGGACCTATTCAGAATTGGTGAGCAATCGCAAAATAGAGACAATGAATTTCAAGCTATTTGAAAGGTTCTTATCAGTTTTGATATACACTCTTGGAAGTTAGCAAATCACACCAGCAACACAAGTGACACATTTTGAAAGCTATGATGACAAAAATGAAAGGGTTACGTCATACGTGAATCATTTTGACAACTATTGTGATCTTAAAAATGTTAGTGATTATAAAAAAAGGCTCAAATCTTGCATTTTTCTTCGCTATAAGAATTTAACTGCATTTCTAGGACCAGATAATCCTTTCAAGGAAATCGAGTTCAAAACCTTGAAGGGTCATTTCGAGAAAACGCTGGCTCCATCAGTCTCAACCGTCGTTTCTCAGCACTACTTTCTAAGCATCGCTCAGCAGCCACATTAGTCAATCTCGGATCTCGCACCTCTGAAAACGAAGTTTCTGCATTATCTGTCCCAATTCCACCTTTGAAAAGAAATTCTCCATACCTGATGTATTTTTTCGTGCTCAGCTCATCAGAGGCCTGAAGGGTAGCTGGATACGTGAACCGATTCTACAACGCAAACCTCAGTGAACGCCATAGCACTGGAACCATCTCGGTTTGAGTCAAGTCAACTGGGTAAGCCCCCCAGAGATCCTACTAGATCAAGTTGCAGATGCAAACTAAATCAATCGTCGTCAAGAAGGAAATCTTCGAAGCCGCCAGTGTTCCAAGTCTCAAGAAAATTGTCACAATTCAGCTCTCAAACGCGTTATCGTTCTCAGTCCTGGAGTTCTAGAAGCCATGTGGATTATCAGTTATTGGGTCTCAATGGTCCTTGTCTCAACTGTGGCTACGAAAACCATAAATCGCGTGACTGCAGAACAGATTGTAAATCCATGACGTTGCGGAAGAATTGGTCATGTCACCAAAGTCTAAATCACTACCCAGCTGCGAAAATCGAAGAACAACACGCTGAAGATCGTCACCTCAACAGTGAACATTAGTATCGCCCACATTGAGAATATAGAGGATTTGTACGAAGTTTGACCAGACACTGATAAATACATTGTAAAGCTCATGCTCAAAGCCAAGCCGGAATCATTTGAAGTAGACTCAGGCGCACGTTTCTCTTTGCTCTCAAAAACTGCTTTCAACTTCACTCTCCTCCCGATCTTACTCAGGACACATCATCAAGCCTAAATAAATGAACAATCCTAGCTTCTGTATTAAGACTGCTTCAGCGAAATTAAGCCAGGTCTGGACGGTCTTGCAAAGGTCGAGGCATACGTTGATGATATCATCTGTCATGGCTTAGATCTCGAGGGGTGCACCAGAAGTCTTGATACATGCCTGGAACGCCTCAAAGAAAATGATTTTCAACTCAAACGTGCTAAATGCTCATTCTTGAAGGAAAGCATAAACTACCTCGGTCATGTAGTAGCTCATAATCAGATTCAAAACTGCCCAGCTAAGATTTAAGCAGTTCCTTCGATGCGGTCACCGAAGAATGTGGATGAATTGAGGGGATTCCTTGGCGTAGTTTCATTTTACGCCAAATTCATTCGAGACTTCTCTTCAAAGACCTCTTTGGTCTGCAGCTGCTGAAGCCTCCTTCATGAATCTTAAGACAGAACTATGCTCAGACAGAGTTTGATTCTTCAAAACAAATATTACTTACAACTGATACCTCAGCAACCGGAATAGCCGAAGTACTTAGCCAGTAAATTAATGGTCAGGAGCATCCAATCGGCTACACCTCACAAGCTCTGGCGCAGGTTGAATCAAATTGCCGTCAGCTTGACAGAGAAGCTCTGGCTAGCGAATACGCAACAACGCACTTCTTCAACTACTTATTCGGCAACCGTTCCATTTTCGTTACAGATAATGAGCCACTTTCAAGGATTTCTCATCCAGGCCATGCACTCCTGCAGATGACCTCTTTGCATTTGCTGAGGTACGCCTCTTTCCTCAGTTGGCTCAACTACACAGTTCAATGCGAGAAGGGAAAAGAAAAGGAAAAGGTTGGCTGTCTGCCCCGTGCACTAGTCTCTAAAACTAGTGAGTCACCAGAGATTTTAATTGACCAAGAAAATAATGCCGTCCAGCTGAAATACTGCTTCAAATCTCCAGTTTTTCTATCACTACAGAGACAGTCATCAAAGAAACTGCAAAAGACCTGAAGTTGCAAGCATTACTACAGGAGCTCAAACCAGCTGCAAGGATAGCTTTTACACTATCTCTGACAACATGCTTTTCCATTCCGAGCAGGCAGTAAACTCAAAGTCTCTTCAAATACCAATTCCGCAAGAGCTTCATGCAATGCATGTGGGAATCATGAAGATGAAGCAACTCACCAGGAGGTACGTTTATTGGGAAGGCTTGTAAAGGACATAGAGCATCTTGTGAAGTGCTTTGAGTCCTGTCCCAAAGTTGGCCACAGCCCGCAGAAAGTGCCAATTTATCTGCCTGATAAAAATTGGTAGGGAGAGCACATCGACTATGTGGGCCCTTTAAATGAACATTTCCTTTTAATGTGCATGTATGCAAAGTCGAAGCGGGCATGAGTTGGCATAATCCGTGATGCTTCGTCTTCTGCTTCAAAAATTTGTCTCCTTGTAGACATCTTTTTTGTGCATGGTTACCCCTAGGTCATGGTTTTGGACAACGCTACCATTTTTAAGGCAAAAAATTCCAGAGATATTGTAAAAAGCGTGGGATATTCCAAAAGTTCAGCTCACCAAATCATCCAGCCACAAATGGTCTCGCAGAACTTAGCATCCAGGCATTGAAGAGAAGGCTCATGGCGGCTGCTGATGATCCCACCCCCGTGTTTATCAAGCTATATTATACAATGTTCCACTGTAGAGCAACACCTTTAGCATCAGCTCGATATCCTTTGGAGCTGTACCTGAAGAGAAGGATCCACACTGGTCTCGACACCCTGCTCCCCAAGAGTGATGCTCTTGTTACAAAAGCACCTGCCATCTGACGGGTTGGCAGTCTTTAAGTGGGAAGAGAATGCAAGCAAAGATTCACTTGGGAAATCAAGACGTTTAGCAAATTCGCACCATCAGGAGGAAACTTGACCAGTACCATTATATGGTCGAATTGGATGCCGGCTACACTCTTGAACGCCACATTTATCAGTTGGTCACCAGCTGGGTTCCGAAGAAAAAACTCTACTTCGCTCCTTCAATTCCGCAGCACAGAATGGGAGCAGGGGTACAAGAGACTACAAGTTGCCACCAGCACCAACTTCGACACATGAAAACAGTCCATGTACACAATTTGGCACATATGATCCGCTTTTTCAGCCAAGTCTGCCTGTGACTCCATCACGCAGGTCCACCAGAAAGCCTGCATATCTTAGGGACTATGTCTTCAACATGTGCCCAATTCCTTAAAATAAATTGGGGAGACTATGGTGAAGTGTACGAGCATATCCAACCTAGACTGTAGCATTGTCTAGAGTAGGAACGTGATCGATCTAGATTATAGTGAAGACCTGCCTCGTGTGTGTCTCTATGTAAATTGCATATCGTTATTATGACAATAAAAAGTATTATGTGTAGCTTATCTCAATGTAGCATATAATTTGGCTCCTTGTCACACTTTCATAAGAAATTATACTACTTCCTATGGGCTTTATTTGATGCAATTAACATTTTTCAGAGGATTCAGATACCTCTACAGACTAAGGTTTGTGTGATCATAGGGTCTTATATATACTCTCAGTGTAAAGAAAGTAGAAGGCTGTTGAGTCCAGCAAATAATTATTTATGTGTGAATTTGGTCATACCTAATTTGATTCTGGTTTTTCATTCCTCGAACAAGACATTCGTCAGAGTTGAATTCTATGTTCAATCGTGTCTTGATATTGATGTCAATTTTTTCATTTTTCAAGACAATAGAGACCTCATCGGGGCAGAAAATTGTGATTTGATCGTGATTGAAATGGATTGTGGCATAGTTTTCGTGCTGAATCAAAAATGTTCGTTCGCAGGTAATATAACGTTCCTCAGAAACATAATCAAGAATCTGTTTAATAAAATAATGCACAATACAGCTAAATAACTATTTATGATATTACCTCATCAAGAAGACCACCTGTGACGCTCACTGCACTGACATCTGTAGCTAACTCTCCAGATGAATTGGAACCGGATGCGATGTTTTCGTCTAAATTTATACGTGGAAGATTGTATTAATATAGCAATATTGTAAAGCAAAAGCAATTTAAAACCAAAAATTTATATTTCACTAATGAAAAATGGAACAAAAGCGAAAAAGAAAGCCACTTTTAAAATGCCTAAAAAGTGTGAAATAAATTTTATCGAATCGGTGCCAAGCCAGTTTCCCTCGTGTTAGTTACGATTGGTTAATAAGGGGTTGCGTCACACTACTTGAAAACGGGGAAACTGATTTGGCATCAATTTCATAAGATTGAAACTCTCATTGGCTGCGTCTTTTATGATTCTTCTGCTTCATCTACTTTTTCTTCTCAGTAGCACTACTGCCCCGCTCGGGCCATCGCTTTCTACAACAAGTGTCTTCGACTATCTCAGTCCGTTAGTCACGTCCTCCAATTTTGAAATCTGAGCAGCGATGAACTATCTTCGTCGACCAATTTAAACCAGCTTTTTCTCGGTTTCTTCACCAGTCTCTACCCTTCAATTTACCCAACGAATATCATTTCGGGTATCCGTTAATAGGCTATACAATTTACGTCGCCAGCCCATTGCAGCTACCGCAGTCTTACAATCGTTGAGACCTCCAATCGTCGAAAATTCATACAACTCATGGTCGTATCGAATTCGTCAATGGTCCCCGCCTAGCTTTGCTACAATAATCCGCCTCAGGACCCGTCGCTCAAAGGCATTCAATGTGTTTGCGGATGCTTGGATTAGGGTCCATGTTTCACACACATACAAATTCATATCACATGTCTTACGACAGGTTTGTATACTTGGAGCTTTGATTTCCAGTGTACGCAGCTGGTTTTCAAAATCGTCAAAATTCAATAAAATATTTTATTTGCGAGCTGTATTCTTCGGCATATTTTGTCTCTTACATTAGCGGTTCTAGTTATTTTGGCACTTAAATATACAAATTTGCCCCAATTTTCGATGTTGTATTTGCCAGGTGTGATATTTTGTGTATTTGAGCTTTGTTTTATTATCATTGATTTTTAGCCTTACTAGTTTTGCTCCACTATCGAGTTTCAGGAAAATTTCTTTGGCGGTTGTTAGCAACCGTGACAAAATGTTGATTTCATCCGCATAGGCTACAATTTAGCTCGACTTGTATCATAACGTACCTCTTGTATTAACAGGCAGATTGCTGATGAGATATTCCAAAGCCAAATTGAAAGCAATGGGTCCAGCACATCTCCTTGCTTGTGTCCGATATTTCTGTCAAAGGCGTGAGTTAGTTGGTTATTGATGCGGACTTGGGGAGGTCGTCGACGTCATTGTCATTTCGGTGAGATAGACTAATTTGGCTGGGCTGCCAAAAGAAAGCATTACTTTGTACAGTACGTTATGAGCAATACCGTCGTATGCTTGCTTAAAGTCAAAGAAAACTTTGGTGTACGTCTATGTTTAACTCCCAGCATTTCTCTTCCCTGCTCTAAAGCCACCTTGGTGATCCCCAATAATTGGCGTATGAACTGATTTCATTTTCAACGATTTTCGAAAATATTTACGTACGCTGTGCAAAGTAGTGATATACTATATATGCATATAATACATACATATATATATGTATATATATATATATATATATATGTATATATATATATATATACATATATATATATATATATATATATATATATATATATATATATATATATATATATATATATATATATATATATATATATTGTATAGATATATGTATACTGTGCCCAAAAAATAAGGTGACATTGTATTTATTTTGAAAATTCTTTATTTATTCTTCCAAATCAATTTCATCCCCTTCAAAGTAATCCCCTCCCGATGTGATGCGCTTATACCAACGGATTTTCTAATCTTCGAAACACTGATTGTAGTTACTTTCCGGAATGGCCTTCAGTTCCGTCTTCGTTGCGGCTTGAATCTCCTCTATCGTATCAAAACGGTGTCCCCGGAGCGGTCTTTTGAGCTTGCTGAGCAGCCGGAAGTCGCACGGTGCCAGATCAGGTGAATACAGTGGTTGTGGAAGGATATGGGTTGAGTTTTTGGCGAAATGATCACGAATTACGAGTGCAGTATGGGATGGTGCATTATCGTGGTGTAAAAACCAAGAATTGTATTTCCACGATTCTGGCCTTTTTAGGCGGATAGCGTTACGCAAACGACATGTAAATTTGAAATTTGACATAGATGTCACTGACAGTACTACCAACCTAAAAAAAATATAATTCTCCAAATCCTTCGACGCGCGCAGTTTAAATGTCACTTTATTTTTTGGGCGCAGTACTAATCAGACTGAGTCAAGCTGACATGCGTTTGAAAGGTAACATTTCAGTCTAAGATTTTCATACGAACAGTTTTGTAATTCGTTATTCATTTGAAAAGTTGTATTCATTTAAAAATGGGTGGAATTTCTGAAAAACTTCGTTATATTTTACAATATCACTAGGATCAAGGAATGCAACGCAGACTCGTGAAAAAATTAGTGGTGTCTACGGTCAAAATACTGTAGTAAATAAGTAAGTATGAATGTGTCCGTAAAGGACTGCAGCGATGGTCTGCTGCCTCGACGAAAGAAGATGGTGATAACCGAGATTGGCCTTGTCTGGGGACGCGTGAATGCGCTGGCAGGCAAGCATTGCGGTGTCGTGGGGCGGGTTCATTCCCCCAGCACAAGGACCCACTACAAAATAATTTCGCATTCATGAATTTCTGGGGTCTCGAAACGGGTCGACCAAAGTCGAAAAAAATGTAGATAACTACAAAGAGGAAAGAATGGCTTGTTCAAAGAACAAGTCGAAACAAGCCAAAACAGACGGACTTCAGGGAACCTCGTCGTTACTCGGCGATTCTCATGGCCCGCAAATAAGAGTGGGGCAACCGGATGGTGGTGGCGCCCCCTCGCACCTGCCTAACCGGATCAAGATCCAAAAACGTTGCCGCGGGCACATATTTCCCTTCTGAGTGGAAAACTCATACAAACATACCCCGCATGAGCCTTCCCATCAGAAAAGAAGTATACCGGTGACCAATTCATGTCATAGAGTTATGCAATCGGATCACATAACCCTATGCTATAAAAAGGCACCTTGACTAAAGGCCACTCAACCCGCAAGTGTTCCTGAATCTGAATTACATTAAGAGCGCGCCGGATGGCTAGCTCCTTTTTTGGGTGTTAAAAGCCTTCCACCATACTGGGTCCTGTACCCGGTCAGAAAGAGCCCAAATGAAAAGACCGACGTTGTTCATTTAGCAATTCATAGTTTTTATTATATTACCAATCCAAAATTTTTCATAAATTTACAAAAAAATGCTCGCTTTCAAGAACGGACTAAAATATGTATGAATATAAAGTTGTTTTCAAAACTAGACCAATCTGTATGCTCATTTGAATATCCGCTGTCGAAAACTAACTAAGTGAGGATATTTGAGAGTGCAGAAAAAACATTCTATAGTAAGAAATACATTTAGTTCAAGAACAAGAATTATTAAATACAGGTGTTTTCGCTAGATGCACAACGTAATAAATATGCAAATGGAAACATGTAAATTAATCGCTCTGAAATTTTCAGGCAGATTCATACACATTAATCGTGCGATAACAAGGTTCTATAGGCAATTGATTACATTATGGTGCTATAAGTTTCATCCGAAATCTATCCTAAATTATATATACAGTAAATCTGGCATATCAAATAGAGGGAGGACAAATTGTTGCAACACTTTTTTCCCCTTCTGTCCTGCAAATATTAATTGTGGTTGTACAACGCAGCGATCAATGTCTGGCTAAGCCCTGACTACTAAAAAACCTTTTCTTTTGAAAATACAATTTCCATTTATCAACGCCTAACTAAAGTCAAAGTCAAAAGTGCTATATTTCATACTAATCGTTATAAATTTTAAAAGAATACTAAGCAAATTCCAAACAATAACAATAAAAAACTTAATGGCCCAAATGGCTCTCTAAATTTATACGTTGTCATTAACACATTTCATCAAAAAAAAAAACTATAGGAAATTCAATTAATCAAGATTATTACATATTTTTACGATTCAATTGGAAAAAGGAGAAAAACCAACCAACACTATCCTAAAATTGTTTATAATTTAAACACTACAGTGAAACTTTGATCCTACACCTAATATGTTGTAACTTATTTCTAATAAAATGCAATCAAAAACTTTATATTATATAAAAAAATTCTATAACAATGTTCCTAACCTACGCATTTAATCTTATATCTAACGCAATACAGTAAACATAATATATACCTAACCTATACCTAATTTTTAACAAAAATAAATAACAACACTAAATGTAGCAATACTGAGCTGAAACTCAAAAAAAAACTAAATAACGAAAAAACCACAAAACTGAAAATAAACACGAATAATTTAGACATTGTCATTCAGCCACCAATACCTGGATTGCGTCGTCTCAATTCGATCAGCTGCAACGAATCTAACAAATGAGTATCTCCATTGAAATTGTTGGTCTCGTGAACTCAAATTCGGAGGATATTTTATCTTCTTATCTGTGGTCCGTCGATATATGACTGGGACGCCGTCAGAATCAAAAACATATCGACTTATGTACAAATACACGAATGCTTCTGGAGGAACGAAGCCAGTAGCGAGGCAAGTCGCTATATAGCCGTCTGTAGGGTGGAACGGCTGTGAAATCCAAGGGTTTTCACTCACAGTCACAGATCTTGCGATATGATTCCGAAAAAGTTTCAGAATGAAGAAATCGACTCTCATCGCTTCAGCAGTTTGATAAATTCTTCTATTCGATATATAATGTTTCCAATCCGTCTCAGGCTTTCTGTACAAACCAGTACATGCACGAAGACATTTCCTTTCGAAAACTTTTAATTTTTCCATAGTACTAGCACTTTGGTTGTACCAGATCTGACATCCATATGTCAAAACTGGTCTAACCAGGGTCTTGTAACATCATCCAAATTGGAATGGGCATTCAAGAGCATGCTTGCATTGATTTACCTGAGATTAAGGGCATGTGGTCTCAAAAAGTTGGAATTGATGACAGTCGTTTTGGAAACACGTTGGTACTCGCTTTTGTCGGTCATACCAGGATTTTAACTTTGACTGGAAAAGAGGTGGAAGAAACTGAAATCCAAGGTTTTCTAAACGATAAACAAACATTTTATTGTGGTAACCTGGAATACGATCAAATTATTCAAGTCACACCTCTCACTGCTCGTCTTGTGAAATGCAGTACGCGACAATTAGTGAGTGAATAGAAACCACCTGGCCATAAAAGAATAGGCGTTGGTTGCAATCCTACACAATTAGTATATGCATCTGCGAGTGATTTATGTTACGTCGAGATTCAAGTTGGGCAATTAGTGGGAAAAAACCACAAATCTTTAGAATATAAAGTGGCTTGCCTAGACATTACACCGCTAGATGAGACCAAATCAAAGTCGGAGTTAGTTGTTGTTGGCTTGTGGACAGACATTTCCGCAGTTGTGATTACTTTACGAGACTTAGGAACTATATATACGGAGAAATTAGGAGGGGGAATCATTCCTCGTTCAATATTGATGAAAAGTTTTGAAGGAATCAATTACTTGGTATGTGCCCTTGGGGATGGCTCCATGTTTTATTTCAATTTGAATAAATCGGATGAGTCACTTTCACTCAGGAAAAGTCAGTAGCGCAAGCTCGCCTAAGTGCCACAAATTAGACGCAAAACAATCCACTAAATTCAAAACATTTACTTGCTCAAACTTTGGTAAGAATTTTCTAAACTACACGCGTACACTTTTGTACAAATATTATGCATTTTTGTTGATTGGCAAATTGAGTATATTAGTATATATACATACATAATAAGACTATTATTGTTTCGTTATATCAAGTCGTATTACACATTTAAATCATTATCATCATAATTATTCATTTATAAATGTAAATTTTTTAACCAGAGTAAACTCTAATCTAGAATAAGCTTTTAAATGGAATTTATTGTTATTTGCTCGCTAGGCTTTTCTATTTTTAACGAGTGCATTGTTTTTGCTTACCTTCATACGCCAGTTATATCTCAAGTCAAAATAGGCAGGCACATCCTTGATGACCCGGCAAAAATTGACAGAACTTGGCTGGAAAGTTTTGATGCATCCATCGTATAGTCCAGACCTTGCAGCATCAGACTACCATTTGTTTCGATCGCTGCAAAACTTCGCTAATGAAAAGAAATTCACTTCAAAAAGGGACTGTGAAAAGTTTTTCGCCGATAAACCAAAGAAGTTTTACACAGATGGAATAATGGCTCTACCCAAAAATGACAAAAAGTAATAGATAATAATAGACAATATGTACTTTAATAAAATCCATTTTAAAAGAAATATTCAATCGAAAAATGTCAAATAAGGCTCAACACTTTTTAAATATTCAATACACATAGATAAATATATGCATGTATATATATATATATATATATATATATATATATATATATATATATATATATATATATATATATATATATATATATATATATATATATATATATATATATATATATATATATATATGTATATATTGTTACATGTACAAATAATTACATGTACAAATAATTCTGCGAGCTACTGTCGCAATTGTTTTCATAATCATTAAGAACGTCAACAAATGAATTTACTCGACCCCACGAGAACCCAACAAGCATGATCAACATCTGCAAGTGACGTCACTCCATTCATTAATTTGCTCGAATCTACCAGGTACCTCTCGGTAGAAAATTCGCCAATGTACGAGAAATGGGTGAATACGTAGAGACCCTATATAAAGGCGAGCTGAATGAATGGGGGATCATTCATTCGACCGCGATAAGAACTGCGATTATGTGTGGGAAGCGATATTATTCGAGTAGTAGAAAAGTGATTTTCGTAATAGTGAAGTGATTTAGAAGACAATTGCGATAAGAAATTTATGGACAAGTGTTCGAATTTTAATAGTGAAAATTAAAATTAGGTGAAATAGTTAAATAAATGATTGTGCATTTTTAATTAAATAAACTCTTTTAACTTAAATTAAAAGACATTGCGTTTTCACTTTCCCGGAACATTAAAATTATTGGCCGCGAACCGAAAACACGCGACAGTGGTGTCAAGAAGTGCGAAAGAAAAATTTTGAAAGTGAAAATTTGAACATTTTTATAGTGCATAAAAGTAAAATTTAAAGAAACATTAAAAATGCCACGAAGCTTAAACTTAAAAATTAATGAATTGACCATGTCGGAGCTTAAGGAAGAGTTGGAACAGCGAAACCTGTCTACGCAAGGTACAAAGGCCACACTGATTGCACGCTTGCGTGACGCGACCGAGTCGGAAGGCGTGAATCTGGATTCGGGTGAGTTCTCAGATGCGGAAAAAGGCGCAGAAGGTGGAGAAGTAGAAACACCAAAATCAAAGGAGCCAGAAAATGCGCTAATGCTGATGTCATCGAGTCTAACTGCGAAGCTAGATAACCAATCAGCGAAGCTAAATGAACAGTCATCCAGTCTGACTGCGAAGCTGGATGAACAATCAGCGCAGCTAAATGAACAAGCAATCGAAATCAAAGCAGACATCAAGGCAGACATCACACAGAAGCTGGAGAAACAGTCAACCGAAATAAAAGCGGAGCTCGGTAGTCTCAACAAACAAATTAAAGGCGTCGAGGAAAAGGTTGGCCAGGTTGAGGAAAAGGTTTACCAGGTCGAGGAAAAGGTCAGCCAGGTTGAAGAGAGAATCAACAATGAGATCGAAAACATGAAAAAGGAATTGGAAGCAGCAAAGGCAGTAGTAACCGCCTCACCAGCCCCGCTTACAACCGCAGTGCAAGGCTCGTCTAGAAATGTGCAAGCACCAATATTCGATGGGCAAACGGTCTGGACTATTTACAAAACCCAGTTTGAAGCAGCCGCTCGCATAAATCACTGGAATGAGCAGGAACGAGCAACTGCATTGATTCTTGTTCTAAGAGGCCCAGCGGCCGAGCTGTTGCAGACGATCCCCGTTGAATTGCACTCAAACTCGGCTGCTATAATGAATGCGCTCGACATGCATTATGGAGATGATCATCTAAAGCAGATTTATCGGTCACAGCTAAGGCATCGGGTGCAGAAGTCTGGTGAGACCCTACAGCAGCTAGCCCAAGATATTGAGCGACTAGCACTTTTGGCTTACCCGGCCTACGACCCAGAACATCGAGATGATGCAGCGACAGAAGCATTCATCAGCGCACTAAGGACCCAGAATTGCAGCAAGCCGTGCGTTTAGCCCAAAAGCAAACGGTTAAGGACGCATTGGCTTACAGTCTGAACTTTGAGGCGGCGAAGAATGCGACTCGTACCACTGCCCGGGTCCGTGAGGTAGTGGCAGATGAGTGCAGGTGTGAGCGCGTGGAAATTGAGCGAGACCCGCATGTAAATGGTGCGCCTAGATGCTGGAATTACGGAGAGAAGGGGCACCTGCAAAGAGACGGCAAGAAGTGGAGAAAACCGAGCTATTGTCCAGGGTGTGCAGCTAGGAGGAGATCCACACCGAGTCAGGAGCCCAGAATGGAAACCCTTCAAACAGAGGAGTCGGGAAACATGTAAGAGCCAACTTCGTGGGGCAGGGGTTGGCTAGGAGGATCGACGTCCCCAGCACCACCATCATCGTGTCAAGACTACATCGTGGAGAAGCGGACTTATGCCTTCCGGGTCATGTTGACGGAGAACACTGCACCATAACAATCGACACTGGTGCAACCCGATCGATTATCCGACCAGACCTAGTTAGACAGCAACAACTTCACAAGGGCAGAATGTTCTCACTACGGACAGCTACGGGAGAAACTGCACCTGTTCATGGAGAGGTCAACCTCCAGATACAGTTGGGAGACCTTGTGTTCCGACATAATTTTCTGGTCGCGAACATTATGGATGACTGCATTCTCGGAATGGATTTTCTGCGACCACATGGAATCACGTTGGACTTGGGCAAACGAGTATTGAAATGGCAGAATGTCGAAGTACTGATGGAGGATCCCAGTGTCCAAATCCCCAAGATGAATGTAGTGGTATGTACTGACACTGATGTACCGAATTCTTCCGAAAGCATTGTATGGGCCAAGCTTGATGGTGATTCTGGAGACCACCGATCTTATCTGATAGAGCCAACGAAGACATCCGCATTGCGCAGTTTGATTGTAGGACGAAGCCTTGTAAGATCTTTAAGGAACGGATATGTGCCGGTTAGAGTCCTTAACACCGCAGACTCAACCACGAGCATCAAAGCGGGAGAAGTCATCAGCAGCTGCCAGCCTGTTTCCACCATCACCTCTTTGGAAGCTACTCACAACCATCATTGGAAAAGGAGGCAAGACACAGACAAAGCCCGGGAATCCACGTCTGCAATATTGAAGCAAGTCAAATTGCCGGTGCAGCTATTCAAACGAGCCTCTGATCTGGTCACCAAGTACAGTGACATCTTCTCAACAAGCCCGGATGACCAAGGCCGAACGAGTTTGGTAACTCACGTCATAGATACACAGGGAGCCAAGCCGATTCGACAAGCACCGAGACGTCTCCCTATAGCCAAACAAGGAGAAGTAAGCGCGTTGATGTCGGACATGGAAAAACAAGGCGTTATTGAACCTTCTGTCAGTCCATGGGCCGCGCCTGTAGTTCTAGTAAAGAAAAAGGATGGTAGCACTCGCTTTTGTGTCGACTATAGGCAGCTTAACGACGTCACTAAGAAAGATAGTTTCCCGCTCCCACGCATCGATGACATCATGGACACTTTAGCCGACGCAAAATGGTTTTCTACACTCGATCTCAAGAGTGGCTACTGGCAGGTAGAAATTGATAAGAAGGACCGAGAGAAGACCGCATTTTCAGTTGACAATTTGTGGTGATGCCGTTTGGGCTTTGCAATGCTCCAGCCACTTTCGAACGCTTGATGGAGTATGTGCTATGTGGTCTAACCTGGGAAACCTGCTTGGTATACCTAAATGACATCATCGTCATCGGTAGAACGTTCGAGGAGCATGTGCGGAACTTAGAAGAGGTTTTCTCCCAACTGCGACTGGCAAATTTGAAACTTAGTCCCGACAAGTGTACCCTTTTCGCAGCTGAAGTAAAATACCTGGGACACGTCGTATCAGCAGACGGGGTCAAAACAGACCCTGAGAAGATTGAAGCCGTGAAAACTTGGCCAACGCCAAACAACAAGCGCCAACTACGAAGTTTCCTGGGTCTGGCAACCTACTATCGAAGATTCGTCAAAGACTTTGCCAAAATAGCTAAGTGTCTCCATCAGCTAACCGAGAAAAATCGTCCGTATGTCTGGAACGAACAACGCCAGACAGCCTTTGAGACCCTGAAGGAAAAGCTGTGTGAATCACCCGTGCTGGCGTATCCAAAACCCGGAAACATGTTTGTAGTTGACACTGATGCAAGCAACGGCGGTATTGGAGCTGTACTCTCCCAGCAGATCAATGGCGAAGAAAGAGTTCTCTCGAATTACAGTCGAGTTCTTTCAAAAAGTGAGAGGAACTACTGTGTGACCAGGAAGGAGCTATTGGCTATAATAGAGGCCACCAAGCAGTTCCACAAGTACCTATATGGCCAGAAATTTGTTCTTCGAACGGACCATGCATCGCTGAGATGGCTACTTAACTTCAAAAACCCCGAGGGACAAGTTGCGAGATAGATCGAAAGATTGCAGTCGTACGACTACGAAATTGTTCATCGAAAGGGCGGAGTTCATGGAAATGCTGACGCCCTATCTCGTCGGCCATGTCCAGCTAACTGCAAGCATTGCCGACGGATTGAGGGAAAGGAGCCGCCCGTTGATCTGCGACTGATAACGGCTGAATTCGATGAAGGTTGGTCATCGGAGGAGATTCAAAATGCCCAGCTAGCCGATGAAGACATCGGACCATTGCTCGTATGGAAGGAGACGACTGGGCGACCTGAGTGGAAAGACGTTTCAACGCATGGCGCAACCCTGAAAAGCTATTGGGCACAATGGAACTCCCTTCAGGTGGAGGGTGGTGTACTCAAGCGGAAATGGGAAACGGCAGATGGCAGCTCCTATAGGATGCAAACTATACTACCCAAAAGCCGAATCCACGATGCGGTAAAGGAAATGCATGAAGGATCCTCGGGAGGCCATCTTAGTGTTAACAAAACCTTAGCTAAATTGCGGGAAAGATTCTACTGGCTCCACGCTCGAGAAGACGTAGAGGACTGGTGTCGCAGATGCACGATTTGCGCTTCCGTCAAAGGTCCAAAACAACGACTGAGAGGACAAATGCAAACCTATGACGTGGGGGTACCGTTTGAAAGGATTGCTGTTGACATCGCTGGACCCTTTCCTGAATCTGAATGGGGAAATCGATACACGCTGGTCGTAGCTGATTATTTCAGCAAGTCGCCCGAGGTCTACCCCATTCCCAACCAGGAAGCAACTACTGTAGCCGAACAGCTAGTGTTAAATTGGGTCTGTAGGTACGGCGTGCCTTGTGAACTACATTCGGATCAAGGCCGAAACTTTGAGTCACTAGTTTTTGGCGAAATGTGCGAGCTGCTTGGAATACGGAAAACGAGGACAACACCGCTGCATCCCCAATCCGATGGAATGATCGAACGTTTCAACGGCACGCTCAATAAACACCTTGCCAAGATGGTTGACGAGAACCAAAAGGACTGGACCGACATATCCCACTATTTTTGATGGCGTACAGAGCTGCCGAACAAGCATCGACGGGCCAAGCTCCAGCCAAAGTCATTTTTGGAAAGACTATTCGTTTGCCAGCCGATATAAAGTTCGGAACACCCCCTGAGAAACCCCAAACGGTCTCGGAGTACGCAAGTGATCTAAGACAACGGTTGAACCAGATACATCGGACAGTGCGAAAACACCTCGAATCGGCTACTGACCGCATGAAGACCAGGTATGATCTCAAGGCTAATTCTACTGGCTTCAAGCAGGATGACTTGGTGTGGCTATATAACCCGCAACGGCGAAAGGGTAGGTCTCCAAAGTTGCAACATAATTGGGAGGGACTATACCGAGTTACAAAGCGAATCAACGACGTCGTATACCGAATACAGGAACATCGTAAGCCGAGAGCTAAAATGAAAATCGTGCATCTGGACCGTCTTGCCCCATATTACACCCAGGGAGAATTGACTACAAATAGCGACACATCTTTTCGGGGCGAAAAGAACTGAGGTGGGGGCAGTGTTACATGTTCAAATAATTACATGTACAAATAATTCTGCGAGCTACTGTCGCAATTGTTTTCATAATCGTTAAGAACGTCAACAAATGAATTTACTCGAACCCACGAGAACCCAACAAGCATGATCAACATCTGCAAGTGACGTCACTCCATTCATTAATTTGCTCGAATCTACCAGGTACCTCTCGGTAGAACATTCGCCAATGTACGAGAAATGGGTGAATACGTAGAGACCCTATATAAAGGCGAGCTGAATGACGACCGCGATAAGAACTGCGATTGTGTGTGGGAAGCGATATTATTCGAGTAGTAGAAAAGTGATTTTCGTAATAGTGAAGTGATTTAGAAGACAATTGCGATAAGAAATTTATGGACAAGTGTTAGAATTTTAATAGTGAAAATTAAAATTAGGTGAAATAGTTAAATAAATGATTGTGCATTTTTAATTAAATAAACTCTTTTAACTTAAATTAAAAGACATTGCGTTTTCACTTTCCCGGAACATTAAAATTATTGGCCGCGAACCGAAAACACACGACAATATATATATATATATATATATATATATATATATATATATATATATATATATATATATATATATATATATATATATATACATGCATATATATATACACATCTATGTATATATATATATATATATATATATATATATATATATATATATATATATATATATATATATATGTATATGTATATATATATATATATGTAGACATATATATATATATATACATATATATATATATATATATATATATATATATATATATATATATATATATATATATATATATATGTATACATGTATATATATATATATATATATATATATATGTATATAAATATATATATATATATATATATATATATATATATATATATATATATATATATATATATATATATATGTCTACATATATATATATACATATACATATATATATATATATATATATATATATATATATATATATATATATAGATATATATATATATATATAGATATATATATATATATATATATATATATATATATATATATATATATATATATATATATATATATATATACATGGGTGCTGTGGCACCGTCTTGTTGAAACTGGATAACGTTGATGTCAAGTTCATCCAATTCTGGCCACAAATAATCTTCCAATTTAACTCGACGGCAGTTTCCATTGACGGTAACATGACCGTCGTTTTCATCCACGAAAAACTACGGCCCAATCACACCTCCGGCATAAAAACCGCCTCAACAGTAATTTTTTATGGATGCAACGTATCTCAAGAAGTACATGTGGATTTCTTGCTGATCAATAACGCATATTTTGCTTATTAACAAAGCCATTGAGCGAGAAATGAGCCCAATCGCTGAAGATGACTTTTCGGTGAGACCGACTCCGAATTACGGTTGTAACTTTTAATAATTTCCAAACATTGCTGTTTCGTGAACTTTACCATAATAAAAATGTTGACTCTAAGCAATGTTTTGACATTTAGAGTTTATCTAAAGTTTAAGGATGCGTTCATATAAAGATACAAAATTGTTATGCCCCAATAGAAAACCCTGGGTGGGTTATATAGTAGTCTCTTTTTAAATCACATGTTATTTTGAACAGCTGTTTCCCGCTCCAAATTATGTTAATAAATCAGTATTAACCTTCCACGAAATGAATCGATTTACGCTTGAACAAGGTTGGGAAATATTGAAATTGAATTGGATGCCGATTTTATTCAGAAAATCATCTTTTCTCATGAGGTACATTTTTATCTCGACGACTATGTGAACAAACAGGACTGCCGCATCTGGGGGTCGGAATACCCACACGTAATTGTCGAGAAGTCAATGCATCCTCGGCGGGTGAATGAGTGTTGTGGCATCATCGGACTGTTTTTCTACGAAAATGGTGCTGGAAATGCTGTTTTGGTTAACGAGGAGCTCCACAGATACATGATAACTGACTTTTTGTGGCCGGAGATTAGAAATTTGAGCTTGACACCTTTGGTTTCAGCAAGATGGCGCACCATGCCATACAACTCATCAATCGATCTTTTGCTCACAAAATTCGGAAATCGTGTAATCAGCCTCCTTGGCGCTGTCAATTGGCCGCCTCAAAACTGCGATTTGACACCGTTGGACTTCTTTTTATGGGACGCTGTAAAAGATCGATGTTATGTGGAATAATTGAATATTCAATTAATCATTGCTCAGATAGGGCCTGAAATCATCAATAATGTCTTTGAAAATTGAGCTGAGAGGATGGCCTACTGTTGCGCCAGACGTGGTAGCCGAATGAATGAAATTGTATTTCACAACTAACGGGAAGATTTGTTGTTGCGAATAATGCAAAAATATAAGGAAAAAATTTGATTTTCGTTAATTTTATTGTAATTTTAAAAAGAAACTTGTATTTGGCCCACAATATATATGTAGATTTATATATATATATATATATATATATATATATATATATATATATATATATATATATGTATATATATATATATATATATATATACATGCATTATATATATATATATATATATATATATATATATATATATATATATATATATATATATATATATATATATGCTTTTTTTTCTTTAAAAGCCGTCGGGCCTTGCTTTGTTGTGTGAGCAAGCGGATTTTTACTACTTTTTCATCTTCAGTGTCTAAAGGATGTGTTGACGGGAATAACTTTATATGGTCGTAGGATGGGTTAAGCGGATGGGTAATTAGGTCAGGTAGTAAATTGCGTCGTGTACTAAAGTAAGCCTGGTAGAGGGATATTAGGTTTTTGTTTTTTTGCTTGTGGGATGTCCGTTTGTTCTGTTTCATCTCGTTTCCATTTTCGTCTGAGTTCGGTCTAGTACTGAGAAAATTGGGTCGGAATTTGTAACAAGTTGTTCGTTGTTAATGTTACCGTCTGTTTTTCTATGTTTATATATTTCCAGCCTTTCTAGGATAGCAAGTCTTGGTTCATTTGCTTTGTTTGTGAAGCAATTTCACAGAGTTTATCATGACATTAGGCTCATCTGCGTAGTTTTGTAGGTGCGTCACATAATTGGAGTCTGCCTTGTTGTGTAAGAAAGATCGTAAGTGCTCTTTGTACCCAGTCGTTAGTTTTCGTGTTCCCCTTCCTATATATACTATGTCGCAGTCCATGCATGTCAGTTTGTAAATGCTGCTGTTTTTGTATATTGATGTGTCATTCAGTTTTGGTTTCAGTTTGCTTCCAATGCTGTTGTTAGTTTTGAATGCAGTTTGCAGCTCGTATTTCCTAAGGAAGTTTGATAGTTTGTATGTCTCGTTGCCTACGTATGTTAACGAAATCCACTGTTGGTCGTTCTTATGAGTTTCAATTGGTTGGCGTTCCTGTTTTTGTTTGTACTGTGTAACAAGTTTGTCAATGTTGCAATATGTTGCAATATGTTGCAATATATATATATATATATATATATATATATATATATATATATATATATATATATATATATATATATATATATATATATATATATATAATATAATATATATATATATATATGTATATATATATATATATATATATATATATATATATATGTATATATATGTATCGGTATATTTATATGTATATATATATATATATATATATATATATATATATATATATATATATATATATATATATATATATATATGTATATATATATATATATATATATATATATATATATATATATATATATATATATATATATATGTATGTATATATATATATATATATATATATATATATATATATATATATATATATATATATATATATATATATATATATATATATATATATATATATATATAAATAGGCTTTCCCAGTAGAGGCATAGCAATTTTGTACGTTTATATGAACGCACCCTTAAACTTTCTTTTTGAATAAACTCTCAATTTCAAAACGTTAGCTAGAGTCAACATTTTATCATGATAAAGTTTACGAACCAGCAACGTTTGAAAATGATTAAAAATTAGTACCGAATTTCTGAGTCGGTGAACGCAACTTTAAGAGCGCTTACTCGAATTTTCGGCCGTAATAACCGTCCTACCTGACAGGGTATGCGTTCTATAGTAAATTAGTTTGAGTCCAAATTTTCATGATCGGATGTTCCGGTTTCAAAAAGACGTCGTACAGTTCGAAGCGGAGGAAATATTGCAGTCGTAAATGCATCGATTCAAAATGATCCAAGTAAGCCAGTGGCACGGCGATCTCAAGAATTTTTTTTTGTGGTAGGGAGGTGAATGCTATTTATGCATAGAGTGTGGGACTCCCATGCGCGACTAGACTGCCCACTAAACAGCTCCCCTGCCAACCTGAGAACCAAGCCTGAAGCCGGGATCTCAAGAATTAGGCATCGCTTAAACGACACCTTGGTATATTTCGCGAAAAGATATTGGCCTACATGGTGATGAGATCAAATTGACTCAAGAGCTCAAACCACCTAATCATTCGAAACGCCGAAACTTCGCCAATTGGGCTCTGGAAAAGCTTGAGAGTTTCTTCGAAAAATCATCTTCAGCGATGAAGCTCATTTCTGGCTCTATCGCTTTGTTAATATGCAAAATATGCGGTATTGGTCACCAACAAACCCACATGTGCTTCTCGAGGCACAGTTGCATCCGCAAAAAATTACTATTTTGTGCGGTTTTCATGCTGGAGGTGGAATAGGTCATATTTTTTCGTGGATGAAAACGACAGTCATGTTACCGTCAATGGAGAGCACTATCAAGTTATGTTGAAAGATTATTTGTGGCCAGAATTGGATGAACTTGACATCATAAATATGTGATTTCAACAAGACGTGTAATTAGCGATACAGCACGCCACACAATCGATTTATAGAAAGGAAAACGATGATGGTCCTCATTCATGCGATCTAACGCGATTGGATTTGTTTTTATGGGGCTGTATCAAATCACTGGTCGATGCGTACTAACCAAAAACTTAAGACACGTTCAAAATCAACATCCAATGCGAAATTTCCAACGTTCTGGTCGAAATGTGGACCAGAGTGGTGGACATTTTTTCCAAAGAATCAACCGCTTTCATGTTATTGAAATCGAATTTCATTCATAAAATGTAATGCAAGTATTACATTTTATGAATGAAATTCGATTTCAATAACATGAAAGCGGTTGATTCTTTGGAAAAAAACCCACAATAAATTTGAATTCAATAGCTTAAATATTTCTGTGTTGTATTAATAGATAAAATTGTTATGCCCTTTATATACATTATATATATATATATATATATATATATATATATATATATATATATATATATGTGTGTGTGTATATATATGTATATAAATACATATATATATATATATATATATATATATATATATATATATATATATATATATATATATGGCTGATGTCATGCACCTTGATGACAAATATACATTAAAGAACCGCCGCAATCTGGCCAACTCACCCGCGTCTCTAATATTGGCTGGCACGTTGACTTTCACCACTAGTCATAACAAACCTCTACCCGTTTATACCCAGCGATAGGACAATGATCATGCTAAAAGAAAAACTTGCATTCAACAACAGCCGATGATTCACATGATCTACATGATCTAGACTATTTGATCAATAGTCTTTCATAAAGACCACAATTAAGCAGAATTATTTCAAGTTTAATAACACATACATAGCCAACGACGGTTTGGGTACGGGACACCTAATATCACCAATAATATCAGAAATATTGTTACAATCTTTGGAAGAAGGGTTTATACCCAAAATTGACGAAAGGTTCAGTGTTATATTTGATTGTTTCATCGTTATTAGTCAGTGAGTCCACAAAAAAATAAACAAGATTAATTACTTACCTATATGAATGAAATACACCCAAATATAAATTTCACCGTGGAAAAGGAAACAAACGGACAATTCAACTATATACGATTAGGCTACAGAATATACAGAAAACCAACCCCAACTGATCATAGCATAAACGTTACATCTAACCACCCCGCACCACAGAAACTATCAGCATACAGATCTATGGTGCAGAGACGCAACTCCATTCCCATGACACCCACTAACTACTCCAACAAACTAAACAATAAATACAATATAGCATGTAACAACGGATACAAACAATGTGACATTGACAAACTTATTATACGGTAGATACAAAAACAGAAACGGCAATCGACTGAAATGCACGAGGACGACCGACAGTAGATTTCATCAACATGCGATGGCAAAGAAACATAAAAACTAACAAATTTTCTTAAGAAATACAAACTGCAAACTTCATTCAAAACTTACATTAACTTTGGAAAAAACTGAAACCAAAACCGAATGACATATTAATATATGAGAACAGTGGGATATTAAAACTGACATGCAAGGACTGCGACATGGTATGCATAGGAAGGACCACCTGAAAACTGTCGACAAGATAGAAAAAGCACTTACAATCCTTCTTGCACAACCAGGCAGACTCCAATTATGTGACGCACCTACAAAACTACGCATACGAACCTGACGCTATGACACACTATATGACATTGTTACACGAACATAGCAAAGGACCGAGACTTGACATCCTAGAAAGGCTTGAAATATATAAACAACTTATTACCAATTCCGAGGCAATTTTCTGAGAACTAGACCACACCCTCAAACGAAAACACAAGCAAGCTGAACCAGAACAAACGGACATCCAACATCCCAAAGGACGAAAACCCATCTACCAGACCTAATTTAGTCATTCCCTTTCACACATCCTTTAGACAGTGAAACACTTCTGCTCATACAACAAGGCATGGCCCGACAGCTTTTCCAAAAAAGTAAAAAAAAATATATATTATATATATATATATTTATATATATATATATATATATATATATATATATATACATATATATAAATATACATACATATATATATCTATATATATATATATATATATATATATATATATATATATATATATCTCTGTATCTATATATCTGTATATATATATATATATATATATATATATATATATATATATATATATATATATATATATATATTTATTTATATTTATATATATGTATATATGTATATATATATTTATTTATATATATATATATATATATATATATATATATATATATATATATATATATATATATATATATATATCTATCTATATATATGTATATATATATATATACATATATATATATATATATATATATATATATATATATATATATATATATATATATATATATATATATATATTTTTGTCATTTTGAATTGAATATTTTTTATATTTAAAATGGATTTTACTTAAGTACATATTGTCCACTATTGTCTATGGCCTTTTGCCGTTTTTGGGTAATGCCATTATTCCATCTGTGTAGAACTTCTTTGATTTATCGGCGAAAAACTTGGCCAACTGATTTTCATAGTCCCTTTTTGAAGTGAATTTCTTTTCATTAACGAAATTTCGCAGAGACCAAGACAAATGGTAGTCTGATGGTGCAAGGTCTGGACTATACGGTGGATGCATCAAAACTTCCCAGCCAAGCTCTGTCAATTTTTGCCGGGTCATCAAGGATGTGTATGGTCTGGCATTGTCATGATGGAAGACAACGCCCTTTCTATTGATCAATTCTAGCTGTTTTTTTTTGATTTCTTGTTGCAATCTATTCAATTGTTGACAGTACCGAGCGAAATTGAGTGTTTGGCCAGGTTCTAGCACCTCATGATAAACAATGCCCTTCCAATCCCACCATGCACACTGCATAACCTTATTTGGTGTCAATTCTGGCTTTGAAGTCGTTTGTGATGGTTCACTTTTTTTGACCATATTTTTCTAACGACGTATTCATATCTAACCCATTTCACATCGTCCGTAATGATTTGCATCAAAAATGGCTCGATTTCGTTGCGTTTTATTAGCATTTTGCAAATGGAAATTCGGTCAATCAAATTTTTTTGTGTTATTTCATGCGGCACCCAAACGTCGAGCTTCTTTGTGTATCCAGCCGTACGCAAATGGTTCAAAACTGTTTGGTGATGGGTTTCAGTTCTTTAGCAATGTCATGACAGATTATGTGTCAGTCTTCTTCAATTTTTTGTAAGACCATCGACTTTTTCAGTGATTGGTCGACCTGAGCGAGGTGCATCTTTGACATCAAAATTTCCAGAACGAAAGCGAGCGAACCATCTCTTGACTGTGGCTTTTGATAAAGTATCTTGACCGTAGATACCACAAATTTCTTCACGAGCCTGCAATGCACTCTCACCTTGATCGTAGTGATATTGTAAAATATAACGAAGTTTTTCAGAAATTTCACTCATTTTTAAATGAATAACTTTTGACACAAATGTCGAAATACAAAACTGTCCATATGAAAACTGTAGACTGGAGTGTCACCTTTCAGACGCATGTGATATATGACAACAAACACCATCTAATGACAAAAAAGGCTTAATGCTATCCAATATATATATACTATATATATATATATATATATATATATATATATATATATATATATATATATATAAACATAGAGAAACATATATACATGTATATATTTTTATATCATATATATCTGTGGACGTATTTAGTCATGCCTGAATCATTAATGAAAGAATATTACGATTTTGGTAAGTTAAATTTACAATTAACTAAAAATCAAACCATTGACACCAAATTTTACAGATGCTCTGAGAAACTTTTAATAGAAAAATGTTCTACCTTTCACCATATTCTCAAATATTTCTACATCTGAGGTCGAAGTTGTGATTAATGTGCCGTCTTGAAAGTAAACTTCATATTTGTCACTCATCAGTCTAGTTTTAATGCCGCCTTCTAACACTGAATATCGCTCTCCACATGCATAGTCGCACCACTCAACCAAATGGAGTTTTCTGCTCTCGCGAACCTGAAATCGTATCGAATGAAAAATACAAGGCTGTCTTTGTTAAATGCATACCAAAACTCCTCCAAGAACTTCAAAAACATGTCCATCGGGTGTAGTAAATTTAAATTTTTCCTTAAATATGTCACACTTAAGACGTTCCAAAGCCAATATTTCGTGGATATATTTCAAATGATTCTTTTTGACTAGATCGGTGTCCCCAGTTTCACTGTAGGTGGTAATGACTTCAAAATTATTTCCCTCTGATCTTATTGTTTCATATATAACCCCACTGGACGTAAAAATATCAACGAAGTCATCTTCGTAGTATATTGCCACTGTACCATCTGTCAAATATAAACGTTTTACCTCTGGGCTAACACTTTTGGCTGCAATTTGCTCAATGCCCAGAAATTCTCCTGTTTCTGCATTATAAACAGATCTTATTTCTAAGCCATTTGGCCAAATTAAATTTAATTGAGTGTGAGCTCCCAGAACAGTTGAAATTCTAGATGTTTCCTGAAATTCCTGGGGAATTTTTCGATTAAGTGATGTCAAATTTATCAGCATCTCGTTCTGGCAATAAATTTTCATTGATATTGGGGACTTAGTTGATGGGTACTCGTGATTTAAGAGTATATGATCACCAAAATAATCCATGTCAATGCGGAGCAATATTTCTCCTGAGACATATTTATCTTCAAGCAGCCTTACAGAGCCCCCAATTATTTTAAACTTTGCTTTCGATGAAGTGATTTGAAAACGGGTGTCTCCAATATTGTAAGCAGTAAAAAACTTTTGAACCTTTGCTTTTATTGCAGCCGTATCATCTATAAGCATTTCTTTAGGAATCTCCTGTAAATATTCGAAAGAATGTCAAACAGATTTTAGAATTAGAAAAGTTTATAAAAATATTTCAGATAGAAACATTTTCACCTTCACTTATACTCTAAGCGGTGCCCGATTACAGTATATATTATTTTAAGTAAAACTTTAAAATGTAGAATACAAAAACCGTAGATCCAATAATAAAGCCGTAAAAAGATTTTAAATATTCAAAGCTTATTTCGTGAAATGCACAAAATATGAAACTCAGCTACTACTGTGTCCAAAAAATAAGGTGACATTTGAATTTAAACTGCGCGCGTCGAAAGATTTGGAGAATTATTTTTTTAGGTTGGTAGTACTGTCAGCAACATCTATGTCAAATTTACATGTCAAAATATTCATTAGTGTTTGAGATACATGTCGTTTTGTGAGCTGATAAAAGTGAGTTTTTCGATTTTGCGATGTCGAAATTTGTTAAATTTGCATTTAATTTTGTTTGCGGAATCAATTTTCTGCTGCGGATACGTTTGGGATGGTGCCGAAAGTCTTTGGTGATGAGGCTATGTCTAAAAAAATGTTTACAAGAGGTATAGTGAGTTCCAAGTCGGCCGTGAACGTGTCGAAGGCGACGAGCGTCCTGGGCGACCATCAACCGCTTCTCTTCTTCGATTATCGTGGTGTTGTGCATTATGAATTCCTTCCGCCAGGCCAAACAGTCAACAAGGAATATTATTTGAACGTTATGCGTCGTTTGCGTAACGCTATCCGCCTAAAAAGGCCGGAATTGTGGAAAGACAAGTCTTGTACTTGTGTATCCAATCGGTAGTCTAAAATCGCTCATTCACTGAACATATTAATTTATAAACCTTAAGTTCCAAATTATTAAATTTATGGATGATTTTCCTGAATTTGTAGGTTTTGACCATCATAGGCCAGGGTTCTACATCAAATTTTCAAAGATTCAAGAGATGCATTCAAAACTAGCCCCTATACAAATCATAAGTGAGAGAAAATATCCTAAATCTATAATGAAAGATACAACAACGCTCAGTTGTTGTTTCTGCTTCCAGTGTTGATAAAAATCTTGTAAAAATAACTCAATTTTAATGTAGAGTGGTGTCATAAAGAATTATAGTTGTTGGTATTTATTAGTTTATTTATTATAATCTTATAAAAAAAAGGAGAATAGCGCGTATCAATCTTGTAAAAATAATTCAATTTTAACGTAGAGTGGCATTACAATGAATTATAGTAATTAGCATTTATTAGATTATTTATAATAATCTTATACAAAAAAGGAATTACTTTTATTGTCATTTTCCAGCCTTGCATGTATTATTACTAGGAGGAGCAATTTTTTACTTCATTTTATGTATTCAAGTAGATTGAAGCTTTTAATAGAAATTTTTAATAAAAATTGTAGCCAAACATCAAAAATTCATAATCAAAATTTTTTTCGCAAAACAGGAAAAAGAATCTGATCGATACTTTTTACGATAAACCTTTTTTTTGTACCAGGGAAGTGGAGACTATTCATACCCTATGTGGGACTCCCAGATGAAGAAGGCTTCAAGGCTACCCACTAAAATACCTCCCCTGTCAACTTGAAAACTTAGCTTGGAACCGTTTGAACCATACTTGTAATTTCAAGGTGGGTTTCATTTTCTTATAACTTTAGGCAACATCGACTTGCAGGGATCTTTTTAGATCTTTGTTTATAATAGTATGATTTTTAAATTTTACATTTTCTTGAATAAAATCGTAAGTACACCCCCCTTAGATTCAATGAGTTTCAATATCCGAATGTCAATTTACAAGTTTAATCATTACTGAAAATTTCAGACACATAGTATTTAACAAAATTACGGTGGCTTAAATTTTTGTATTACAATAGCAACTAGACATGGCTATGGGACAATCTGCACCTCCAATCAATTCAGACACTACAGGCTTGGTAGGGTTTGCATGAAAGTTTCAGGAATTGTGTACACAATGAATATCTTTGAGACTTTGTTCAATGAGTGAAATCCGTAACCTAAAAACAAAATGGTGGCCGTTTTAAATGAGATTATGGCATAAAATGGTGTTATTTTTCCCGGACTTCAACATTTAAGGTACATGCTATTAACACTAGATTGAATTTATTAATGAATGGTTGAAGATAAGCAGCTAACAATAATACGTCAAAAAATCATGGAGGTAGGATCCCATAGCAAATACTTAATGGTTGAAATTCGTTGAACTTTGCTAATAATAGTAGGATTTGTAAATTTGATTTACAGTAAAACTGTATTAGTGTGATTAAGCTGGAGGAAAGTAGATATTTAAGTGGTCCTTTAGAAGGTCCTTATACATAAATATATTTTTTTCCTTGAAAAGCTGTCAGGCCTTGCTTTGCTGAGTGAGCAGAAGCTTGTTGACTCCTTTGAGTCATCTTCAGTGTCTCCTTATATTCTATGTTTTACATGAATGTACAAAAGTTATTGCCGTTTGAATTTTCTCCGATTACGATAATCATATACGGTTTTTCTACTTCATGTGCTTTCTATCGAGCCAGGCACTACGCTTTTGATTTTATTTTCTCCAAGCATATAATATAACAAAAAGATATTCAAGGTTCAGCTTAGTCAATAATTTAACAATATTGCAACAAAATGTTGGCCGGTTAAAAGTGAGTAACATTTGTTTTCCTTTTAAATCAAAAATATATTTCTTGTGCATCTCATTAAAGTTTTTTTTAAATTAAATCATTCTATATATCTGCACATCGTATGTTAAGTACAAAACTCTTCTGACATTAGCATAGTGCTATCTACTTAACTTGTTTTCTAGTAGTAAAGTAATCCTTCAAACTCGACGCCTCCGGCTGCTCTGTTATGAAGGCATTTAGCCTTCATGCTTGTAAGGCAAGCTCCACTGGTACCAATTGGTGACAATTAATATAAAACTTACTCTCAGGGAGAAAGACAAAAAGAGTGTCACCACATATGATTAGATTTTTCGACATTTTAATTTAGAGTGTTCAAATGATGTTAAAAAAAATTAATATACTCAGAAAATATACACGAAGGGAAAATCACGCTAGTGTGAGAGGTAAGCCCACTCGAGTCACCGACCAAAACGAAAACATCAGCACAAATCTTCAAACATGAGAGCAACATCTAGCACGATAGGTGATTCAGTTCCCACTTCCTGAAAAATTCAGTCACTGTGAAGTCATATTATGGGGATTGTTAATAAGCTATGCGCGATCCCCATGAGAAAGAAAGGATATTACTTTTACTAGAACACAAACATGACTTTATTGGCAAACACAAATGTACATAGAATTATAAGTATAGAATGGACTTGACTCGTCGGAGGTTGCGAACGAAGTGAGCGTCTCGTTGACATGAGTTGTGAAATTCACGGCATCCACTAACTGCTTGATGCGCTCCTTGCGGTGAGCATGTGGACGCCACAATATCATATAAGTAATTACCAATTCTAAAAATTAATATAATAATAATAATCCAATGCCCACATAAATTATCCACAGGTGAAAAAGTTATGCCAACACTCGACGAAAAAAAATATTAAAATATCCCAATTTGGATGATATATTTAATTTTTTAATTTTTCTGTGTTAGACCTGAAATAAATGGTTCATCGTATACAAAATTAAGATGTGATTTTTGTGTTTCAAATGAAAGATAGCTAATATTGTAATATAATTATAAATATATCCAAATTCAATGTTCAATTTGAGGAAGTATATATATATAATATATATATATATATATATATATACATATATATATGTATATATATATATATATATATATATATATATATATATATATATATATATACATATATATAAATATATCTATATATATATATATATATATATATATATATATATATATATATATATATATATTTATATATATATATATATATATATATATATATATATATATATATATATATATATATATATATATATATATATATATATATATTGAATATAAAGTACTATTCACCCAACAAGAAGGAAAATTTTTATTTAATATCGTTGAAGCGAGCTGAAAACAGCCGAGATAGAACAAAAAACATAGATTAGAGTCGATACAGTCATCTTGAAGCTTGTTCGAAATAGTATCACAGTCTGTAACTATGAGCATAAATTCGTGAACCTCACAGCGCTCCATCCTACCGATGGCTACATTGAGATGTACCTCACCATTGACCATTTCTCCAGAAACGTATTTATACATATATATATATGTATATATATATATATATATATATATATATATATATATATATATATATATATATATATATATATATATATATATATATATATATATATATATATATATATATATATATATATATATATATATATTTATATATTGGGAGCGCAAATTAAAACTGCGGGAGTTTTTCAAAATTTTGAGAATTTATTTCAAAAAAAATTGTAACAGACTGATCAATCGAAGTATTGTCCATCGCTAGTCACTACTTTTTCCCATCTTTCTGGCAACATACGGATACCGCGACGAAAAAACGACTCGTCTTTTGACTCAATCCACGAACCGACTCAATTTTTGGCTTCCTTATAAGAACGAAAATGCTGATCAGCCAGGTCATGCCTCATCGATCGGAACAAGTGGTAATCAGAAGGAGCAATGTCTGGGCTATACGGCGGGTGGGGTAGGACTTCCCATTTGAGTGTTTCCAAATAAGTTTTTACGGGTCTTGCAACATGTGTCCGAGCGTTCTCGTGCTGCAAAATCACTTTGTCGTGCCTTTCCAAATATTGTGGCCGTTTATCACGCAATGCTCAGCTCAAACGCATCAATTGAGTTCGATACGAAGCTCCTGTGATTGTTTCACTCGGTTGCAGCAGCTCATAGTATACGACACCCAGCTGGTCCCACCAAATACACAGCATAAGCTTCTTTCCATGGATATTCGGCTTTGCCGTCGATGTTGAGGCATGACCGGGGTAACCATACGATTTTTTTCGCTTGGGATTGTCGTAGTGGATCTACTTCTCATCACCAGTAACGATGCGATGCAAAAAACCTTTCCTTTGTTGCCTTTGAAGCAGCTGTTCGCAAGTGAAAAACCGCCTTTCGACGTCTCTCGGCTTTAACTCGTACGGTATCCAATGCCCTTGCTTTTGAATCATTCCCAATAGTTTCGATCGATGGGAAATGGCTTGAGGTGTAACTCCGAACGGTTTGGCAAGTTCTTCTTGCGTTTGACATGAGTCCTCATCGAGTAATGCCTCCAATTCAGTATCTTCAAACTTCTTCGGCTGTCCTGGACGTTCTTAGTCTTCCACATCAAAATCACCACTTCTGAAACGCACAAACCACCTCTCGCACATTGAAATCGAAAGAGCACACTCCGGATAAGCTTCGGAGAGTAATCGATGCGATTCAGCTGCACTTTTCTCCAAATTAAAGAAGTAGATCAAAACTTCCCGCAAATGCTGCTTTGTGGGCACAAAACTTGACATATTGAGAGCCAAAAAAACTATGTTGTTTACACTCAGGGCAAATGCCACATACTGAAAATGAAAGCTATGGAACGAGGTTATGACATGAATATAGTTTCAGTATTGTCTGATGGGTATATCCCAAACTACGCCATCTGTTGTCAATCCCGCATTAATAATTTGCGCTCCTTATATATATATATATATATATATATATATATATATATATATATATATATATATATATATATATATTAATATATATATATACATATATATATGTATAAGTATAAATATATATATATATATATATATATATATATATATATTTATATATATATATACACACATATATATATATATATATATATATATATATATATATATATGTATAAATATATATATATATATATATATATATATATATATATATATATATATATATATATATATATGTTTAAATATAAATATATATATATATATATATATATATATATATATATATATATATATATAGATATATATATATATATATATATATATATATATGTATAAATATAAATATATATATATATATATATATATATATATATATATATATATATATATATATATATGTATACATATATATATATATATAATATATATATATATATATATACATATATATATATATATATATATATATATATATATATATATATATATACATATATATATATATATATATATATATATATATATATATATATATATATATATATATATATATATATATATATACATATTGTTACATGTACAAATAATTCTGCGAGCTACTGTCGCAATTGTTTCCACAACCATTAAGAAAATCAACAAAATGAATTTACTCGACACCACGAGAACCCGCCAAGCATGATCAACATCTGAAAGTGAGTCACTGCCCATTCATTACGCTGCTCGAATGTTCCCGCTAATTCACCAATGTACGAGATTTGAGTTGAATGATTAGAGACCCTATATAAAGGCAAGCTGAATGAATGGGGGGATCATTCATTCGACTGTGATAAAAACTGCGATAGTGTGTAGAAAGCGATATTGTTCGAGGAATAGAAAAGTGGTTTTCGTTGATTGTGAAGTGATTTTAGAAGACAATTGCGATAGAAATTTATGGACAAGTGAAAGTTAGATTCTAGTTAAAATTGTGAAAGTGTTAAATTGATTACTGTGCATTTTGAGTGAATAAACGCTTTTAACTTAATCTAAAAGACAGTGCGTTTTCACTTTCCCAGAACATTAAAATTATTGGCCGCGAACCATACCACGCGACAGTGGTGTCGAGAAGTGAGAAAGAAAATTTTGAAAGTGAAAAACGTTTAAACATAAAAAAAAGAAAAATGCACAATAGTGAAATCTAACGTGGAAACTGGTGGAAAAATAAATAAAAGCCGAAATAATAAAAATAAATAATAACCATGAAGCTAACATTTCAAACTAAATGAATTTACCATGGCGGAGCTTAAGGGCGACGCAGAAACGCCAAAATCAAAGGAACCAGAAGATGCACTGATGCAAATGTTAAAGCTGATGCAGCAAGAGCAGCGACAACAGTGATTCAATTTAACTACGAAGTTAAATGAACAATCAGTGAAGCTGGACCAACGAGCGATCGAAATCAAGTGCAAAAACAGTCAACCGAAATAAATGTGGAGCTCTGTAGCCTGAACAATCAAATTAAATGCGTCGAGAAAAAGGTTTATCAGGTCGAAGAGAAGGTCAGCCAGGTTGAGGAGAAAATCAACTATGAGATCAGCCGCGTCGAAGAGAGAATGAACCATGAGATGGAAAAAGTGAAAAAAGAGTTAGAAGCAGCAAAGCCAGTAGTAACCACCTCACCAGCCCCGCTTGTAACCGCAGCGCAAAGCACATCCAGAAATGTGCAAGCACCAATATTCGATGGGCAAACGGTCTGGAGTATTTACAACATCCAGTTTGAAGCTGCCGCCAGGATAAATCAGTGGAATGAGCAGGAACAAGCAACTGCATTAATTTTTGCTCTAAGAGGCCCAGCTGCCGAGCTCTTGCAGACGATCCCCGTTGATTAACACTCAAACCCGGCTGCTATATTGAATGCGCTCGACATGCGTTATGGGGGCGCCCATCTGAAGCAAATTTATCGGGCACAGCTACGGAATCGGATGCAGAAGTCTGGCGAAACCTTACAGCAGCTAGCCCAAGACATTGAGCAACTGGCACTTTTGGCCTACCCAGCTTACGACCCAGAACATCGAGATGACGCAGCAACAGAAGCATTCATCAGCATCTTAGAAGACCAGGAATTGCAACAAGCTGTGCGTTTAGCTTAAAAGCAAACGGTTAAGGATGCATTGGCTTATTGCCAGAACTTTGAGGTAGTGAAAAATGTGACTCGTACCACTGCCCGAGTTCGCAAGGTGACGGCAGACGAGTGCAGGTGTGAGCGCGTGGAAAATGAGCAAGACTGCAAGTAAATGGTGCGCCTAGATGCTGGGGTTGCGGTGAGAAGGGGCACCAGCAAAGAGACTGCAAGAAGCGAAGAAAACGGAGTTATTGTCCAGAATGGTGGAGATCCAGACCGTGTCAGGAGGCTAGAATAGAACCCCATCAAACTGAAGGGGCCATTTTCATGCGACGGATGTCGGCTAGGAGGATCGACATCCCCAGCATCCCCAGCACCCCCATCACCCGCATCACCGTGTCAAGGCAACATCGTGGAGAAGCAGACTTATGCCTTCCTGGTCAAGTTAATGAAGAACATTGCACCATAACAAACGACACTGGTGCAACCCGATCGACGATCCGGCCAGACCCAGTGAGGCCCCAACTACTTCACAAGGACAGAGTTCATGGCAATGCTGACACCCTATCTCGTCATCCATGTCCAGCTAACTGCAAGCATTGCCAACGGGTTAAGGAAACGCAGCCGACCGTTGACCTGCGATTGATAACGACCGAATTCGATGGTTGGCCACCGGAGGAGATTCGAAATGCCCAGTTAGCCGATAAAGACATCGGCCCATTGCTGGTATGGAAGGAGGCAACTGGGCGACGTGAGTGGAAAGACGTTTCAATGCATGGCGCAACCCTGAAAAGCTATTGGGCACAATGGAACTCCCTTCAAGTGGAGGGTGGCGCACTCAAGCGGAGATGGGAAACGGCGGATGGCAGCTCCTATAGGATGCAAAGTATACTACCCAAAAGCCGAATCCACGATATATATATATATATATATATATATATATATATACATATATACATATATATATATATATATATGTATATATATATATATATGTATATATATATATGTATAAATATACATATATATATATATATATATATATATATATATACATATATATACATATATATATATATATATATATATATATATATATACTAGTATAGATATATATATATATATATATATATATATATATATATATATATACTAGTATAGATATATATATATATATATATATATATATATATATATATATATATATATATATATACTAGTATAGATATATATATATATATATATATATATATATATATATATATATATATATATATATATATATATATATATATATGTATATATATATATATATATATATATATATATATATAAATATATATTATATATATACTGTTAAATCATTATAAGAAATTCATTTCATTAAATTTCTTTTCAATCATATAATTCCTAAATTCATGCACATGTAACAATAATTTCATTATTTCTTAAGGTCATTGTAATTTAATCGTAAGAATTTCATGGTCATTATGAAATTCATTTAAATTCATTGTAAGCATTCTCGAACTATCGTTCAACCCAACAAACGGGCACGTGATCTGCATAATTGCAAAAATTGGTTCAATCACCTAAATCGTTGCATTTGGGTGAATGAATCAATTAACACTTGCATATGCATTTCCCACATACATTACCTGGCGCGTGTAATATTTTGGCTTATATGCAGATTTCAATGGAAATGTTCAATGCAGTTCAGGAATGCGTATGTTAGTATAATTGAATTATAAATACTTTTATACAATCTTAATAAATCATCATTCATACATGATCATCAATACAAACAGGTTGTTTTGATTTAACATTATGGTGACCCCGATATTTAGGAGAAACGCAACTGGAAGGCGAGATTAATCTCAAGGCTGATCAAGGAAACAGGCGAATCCAACCAAGCAAGCGCTACTAAAATTATCAGACAGGCTGATAACGTGGAGACGAAAGGCGAAATAAAACTAAAGGCTGATCAAACAAACAGGCGAATCCAACCAAGCAATCTACGACAAGCGCAATCAAGGGAGTGCTATCATACAGGAGAATTTCAGCAAGATGGCATCAATCTTAAGTGAGCCGCTTGTGATCGGCACGGAAATCGAACGGACAGTTCGAAATTACAAAAAAGACTCAAGTGAGCGGAAAAATGAGATATCCCTTCAAGTGAAAGAAGAAAAAATCGAGGATCTATGGAGCGCAGGTTCGACAAAAACAACGAAGTTTTATTGGTCAAGAAGGAAGAGCTCCGTGATGTGGACTACTTCAAAAACGATTATTACATGGAAATTAAGGAATTGGTCAACATGCTCAAAGACAACATAACCAGCTTGAGGAAGTCAAAGAAAAGCGAGATCGAGAATTCAGGGCTAGTAGCGCAGCAAATGCTGCAGTCAGTTCGTGGCGAGGAAATTATGCTGCAAACGCTGCGGAATCTTCTAAAGCGGACAGAAGAGCAATTGAAAACTGAGCAACCGGAGGAATATACGGAGTGCCAATTGGAAGCGATCAGTCGTCATTGGCAATCAATACGAGACAAGCACTTAAACAAACTGGAGACGTCTAGTGTAGCAGAAGGCTACAACTCAATAACGTACAATGAGACTGAGGAATGGGTAGAGACGATTAAATTGCAGCTGATGAAGAAATCGTCGTCCTCGAGGCAACCAACTCAAACAAATGTAAAGCTGCCGCGTATAGAACTCCCAAAATTTGATGGAAATTATTTGGCGTGGTGCGAGTTCCACGACTTATTTAGTCAGCTGATTGACCAAAATACACTCGGCCCTGCACAGAAACTTTGGTTTTTAAAAACGAATTTGGTTGGTGAGGCTGAGGCTCTAATTCGGCATTTACCTATATGTGATAGTAATTATGAGCCTGCGTGGAACTTAATCAAGGAACGATTTGAAAATAAGAGATTGTTGATCAACGCTATCCTTAACAAACTTGTTTCACAACGTAATCTAACGGGTGACTCAGCCCAAGAAATAAAATTACTCCGTGACGTTACACAAGAATGCTTGAGAGGCTTAGAAGCATTGAATCTCTAAATCACTCACTGGGATTCAATATTGATTTTTTTACTTGTAAAGAAACTAGACAAAACTACTCACATTCTCTTCGAGCAGTCTCTCGATGCTCCGAGAGAAATCCCAACTCTTTGGCAGCTCCTGAAATTTCTGGAATTGAGGTTCCAGTCTTTGGAAGCGCTAGGCACTAAACGACCACAAGCAAAACAAGGTTCAACGCAGCAGAAGACGTCATTAACATCCATGAAACCAGGGGAGAGTGGATGCTTGAATTGCAAAGGGGATCACTCGATCTACAGATGCGGAGAATTTCTAAAACTGACAGTACCATCACGGAGAAATTTCATTGCGAAGAAGCAACTATGTTACAACTGTTTGAAGTCTGGACACAGTGCAAAAACCTGTAGCTCAAAGTGTTGCTTGAAATGCGATAAGAAACACAATACGCTGCTACATTCAGAAAAAGTGCAGATAAGATGACAACAGTCAATGCGACATTAACCACGCTGTCAGAGCAAGGAGAATCTTATGTGTTTCTGGGGACTGCAGTGGTCAATATATTAGCCGTTGACGGTCAGACACATTCCGCAAGAGATCTCATAAACTCAGGCTCTCAACTAAGTTTTATCATAGACAAACTGTACAAAAGGCTAAAACTAAGCTTCACATCAGAAAAACAGGAAATATCAGGAGTTGGTAATAGTCGACAACAATCTTCCAAGAGTGTAAACTTAGCCATGGCCTCTAAATGCAGTAAGTACAGCACTCAATTTGAAGCTTTCGTTCTCAAGGAAATCACAAGCAAGCATCCAGATCGACATGTGGAAATTGAGCAATGGCCAATTCCAAAGGATATCTCGCTAGCAGATCCCACATTCAACGTGCCGCAAAATATTGATATCTTACTTGGAGCAAAACTGTTCGGGTCTATAATGATCTCAGGAGCAATTTCTCTTGGCCCACAACATCCAAAATTACATAACACAGTGTTTGGATGGATGGTCTTAGGGAAACTAAAAAAATCAACCACCGATGCTAAATTTTGCGGTGTATCCCAAAACCTGGATGAACAAATTGAACGATTTTGGGAAATTGAAGAAGTTGGGCCAGCTACAGGAACAATGAGTTCACCTGAAAACAAGGAGTGCGAGAGTTTTTTCCTCTCGACACTGCAAAGAACTACCACTGGAAGATATGTTGTACGTCTTCCTTTTGCAGAACCACCAACGAGCCTTAGAAAGTCCAAGCAAATCGCATTGCAACGACTCAGTCCTCTTCAAAGGAGATTCACTCGGAACTTGGCGCTGGAAAAAGAATACACTGCATTTATAGATGAGTATTTGCAGTTAGGACATTTAGAAAAAGTAAGTGGTGTTGACGAAAGTAAACCACATTATTACCTTCCTCATCATTGTGTGATAAGGCCAGATAGCAAAACTACAAGACTACGAGTTGTATTTGACGGCTCGGCTAAAACATCGACAAACAGATCCTTAAATGATGTTTTTCATACTGGACCAACTCTTCAGCATAACTTATTCGATATTTTGCTGAGGTTCCGGTGCCACAGATACGTCATTACGGCAGATATAGAGAAAATGTATCGCCAAGTAATTGTTGCTCCTGAAGACCGAAACTTCCGACTTATTCTCTGGCAGAATAAATTTGGAGGTGAAATTGAGACATATAGGTTAAAAACAGTAACTTATGGTACGCGAAGTGCACCATTCCTGGCGATAAAGAGCTTAAACCAGTTGGCTTGTGATGAAGGTGCATCCTATCCTCTAGCAGAAAAAATTATCCAACAAGATTTTTAAGTAGACGACCTGCTGACAGGGTGCGATTCATTCATAGAAGCGTCACAAATTCAACAACAAGTAATATCATTGCTAAGTAAAGGGGGGTTTCAGTTACGTAAGTGGTGCTCTAACAACGCGCAGCTGCTCAAATCTATACCCGCAAGAGACAAGGCCACTGAAGTAGATATTGCAAAATTAGAATCCGAAAACGTGATTAAAACCCTAGGACTCACTTGGAGCCCATCATCCGATGAGTTTTTAATAAAATTCAATCCATTCAAGAGTGAAAAGCAGATAACTAAACGAATAGTTCTATCGGAAATGTTGCAACCTTTTGACCCACTTGGTCTTGTAAATCCAGTGATTGTTTTGGCGAAAGTATTCATACAACAACTGTGGAAAATCAAGCTTGAATGGGATACGCCACTACCAGAAGAGTTACAGCAACGGTAGAGTATGTATAGAATGCAACTTCCTCTTTTAAACAAGGTTAAGGTGCCGCGAAGAATCAAACATTTCAACAGCAAAAGCAGTTTTCAACTCCATGGATTTGCAGACGCAAGTGAGTTGGTCTACGGAGCCTGTCTCTACTTAAGATCCGAAGGAGAGAACGGGACAATAGCCACATCATTGATTTGCGCCAAAAGCCGAGTAGCGCCAACAAAGAAAAGAAGCATCGCCCGATTAGAGCTATGTGCAGCACAAGTACTTGTTAATTTAGCCCAACAAGTAAAAGGGATTTTGCCCCTCCCTATTGAGAAAACCTTTTTTTGGACAGATTCAACAATTGTTTTTCAATGGATTTCCTCATCGCCATCAAAATTCACGACATTTGTGGCCAATAGAGTGGCATCGATACAGGCAGCCACGGATACCGCAATCTGGCAGCATGTCGAGTCCAAAGAAAATCCAGCAGATATAGTCTCTCGTGGAATGTTGCCATCCGGGTTGATAAATTCAAAATTATGGTTTAATGGACCAAGCTTTCTTCGCTGTCCAATTAGAGTTAACCCAGTTCCTGACTACTTGAGCACAATACAGCCATTACCTGAAATGAAAAGAACAAAGTTTGCACTCGCTGCTACAAATGCAACTTATGATACAATTGCAAGCATTCGTCATAACAACAACTTCCAACGAATGCAAGAGGTCCTAGCATACATTATAAGATTTGAAAATAATGCAAGAACACCAAAGGACAACCATACAACTGGTAAACCAACCCCAACAGAAACGGCACTAAAACTCATAGTTAAGAAAATGCAGAGCGAAGATTTTGCGCCAGATTCAGAGAATCTACGAAAAAATGAGACTGTAAAAAACGATAGCAATCTCAGAGCCCTAGCTCCATTTCTAGATGAAGATGGAATAATTCGCGTTGGAGGAAGAATTCCTAAAAGTGATTTGTCGTATCGTACGAAACACCCAAAAGTGATCTCCAATAAAAACGACTTATCAAAACTAATTTTCGAGGATCTCCATCAAAAATATTTGCACGCAGGCCCACAAACGCTATTGAATATATCCCGGCAAACGTTCTGGTGTACTAATGGAAAGAAATTAGCTAACACCACAGTTAAACGTTGCATCCGATGTGCTCGAGCGAAACCGACAACTATTCACCAAGTTATGGGAAATCTCCCGGTCGAAAGAATACAGCAGTCCCGACCATTTTTAGGGTTTTGTAAAATAATTTTACAAAACCCTACTAGTTTCGCGACCAGTCTGTCCGTCTGTCCGTCTGTCCGTCCGTCCGTCCGTCCGTCCGTCCGTCCGTCCGTCCGTGTGTCACAGCAGTTTTTCTCGGAAACTACTTAAGCTAGAAACATCAAATTTTGTGTGTAGGTGTAAAGTGGTGATCTCTTCAAAGTTCAACTACAAAAAAATTTTATAAGGTAATTAAGGGGGGTCTCCCCATATAGGAGAGTGACCCCCCGAAAAAAAAATTTCATTGAAGATAGCCGATATGGGTATCAAATGAAAGGTCTTGATGAGAACTTTTCAAAACAGGTCTTAGTTTGGCAAAGTTTGCTTCGAGGGGCGCACAGGGAGGGGAAATGTACGAAAAATTTGTGTCCCCCCCCCTCGCGATTGGACACCTGTGATCCAAAAAATCTGAAAAAAATCAGGGATGTAGGTCTTGGTGAGTACAACAACAACAAATACGTGAGAAGTCGCAATTCGCTCAACTTTGTTAGTAATAGTATGATTTATCGATTTTATGTTTTCTTGAATAAAATCTTAACGGTACCCTTAAATTCAGTTAAATTCAGTACGTAGATGTCTATTTATAAGATTGATCTCTCCTGAAAGTTTCATAAAGATTGAATCATATTTAGCGAAGTTATAGCGGTTTGAATTTTCCTGTATTACTATGGAACAATATGCGCTGCATTTATTACTATGGCAACATATGGCTATGGAACAACATGCTCCTTTTACCGACTCAGACACTACAATTTTGCTAGGATTTGCATGAAAATTTCAGGAATGATAGGTGGCATGTATATCTTTGAGAATCGGTTCAGTTAGTGGTATCAGTAATCGTAAAACAAAATAGTGGCTGATTTAAATGCGAAGATTGAATAATTTTGAGTTATTTTTTCCCAACTTCAACGTTTATGGTGCATGCTTTGAACACTTGATTCAATTGAATGAATGACTGAAGATGAGTACCTACAATTAATGCTCATAAGTGAAACAAGTCAAGGAGGTGGGAGAGAGCTCCTAGCAAAAGGGTTTTGTAACCATTCTAGGATTCGAAAAAATTGGCCATTGATCGATGATAACAGTACAGGAGAGTGGCCCCTGAAAAAAAATTCTTCAAACGTAGCCGATATGAGTATGAAATAAAAACACAGTTGTTGAACTGTCAGTTTTTGCTTCAGTGGGGACACAGGGGGGGGGGGTGTAAACACATGAAAAATGTGTTTTCTCCGTCGCGGATGGACATCTGAAATAATTATCAAGGGAGATATTTATGGGTATAACAATACTAAAAACCTCAGAAGTCGAAATTCGTTCAACTTTGTTAATAATAGCATGAGCTTCGTATTTCATACTTTCTCCAATAAAATCGTCTTTGACATGTTTCTTGATTTGATTCGATTTGCGTCACTGCAGTTTGTAAATTGAATACAAAACCCTTCTGACATGAGCGTAGGTCTGTTTACCCAGCTTGTTTAATGCTGTAGTCGATTTCTGTGGACCAGTAAAAATCCATTTCCAAGTTAGAGGAAAACAACCAGTCAAAACTTATGTTGCAGTCTTTGTATGCTTTGCAACGAAAGCAGTGCATCTGGAACTATCATTTGACTTGACCTCTGCAGCATTTATTGGGACTCTGAGACGATTCATATCGAGGCGCGGACTTCCAGGCAAAATTTTCTGTGACAACGCCACTAACATCGTTGGAGCAAGAGCGGAGCTGCAAGCATTATATGAAGTAATGTTCGAGAAGAATGGGCAAGAAGCAATTCAATCATTTTGTTGCAACAACGGAATCGAATGGTCACATATACCGCTAAGGTCCCCGCATTTTGGAGGACTTTGGGAAGCTGCGGTAAAATCTGCCAAGTACCACCTGAAACGGATAGTCGAAAACGCACCTCTTACTTACGAACAGTTACATACGGTAATCTGTCAGGTGGAAGCTATATTGAATTCACGACCACTTATGCGTCTGTCATCAGATCCTAATGATCTGCAAGCCTTAAGTCCTGGTCATTTTTTAATAGGACAACCACTTTCTACCCTTCCAGAGCCATCAAAACCAATAGAGAGTATTTCCCTAGCAACAAGATGGAAATTAGTTCAATCACTTCACCTGGAATTCTGGCGAAGGTGGTCACGTGAATATTTGCAAACGCTACAACATCGCTACAAGTGGCAAAAACCTCAGCCGGAAATCAGAACCGGCACACTAGTGTTGATAAAAGAAAACAACGTGGCTCCCTGACAATGGCACGAGTCATCAGGGAAATACCAGGATCGGACAATCATATTAGAGTTGTTAGAATAAAAACCTCGTCAGGAGAGTTCGATCGTGTTATTCACACTCTATGCCCTTTGCCCGACAACATAACCACACCTGATTCACCCCCTGCTGAAACAACTGAAGTAACTAAAGAAATCCCAGTAAGATCAAAGAGAAAGATTGCACCAGTTACATCTGCTCACCCCATGTTAAGCAACGATTCAGACAAACGAAGCTCAGAAGATAGCAAGTCAAAACCAACCAAAAGGGGAAGATTTGTCCTACCAAATGCTCTCGTATGTGTCCTGGTACTCCTGCCATGTTTTACCAAAATTCAAGCAGAGCCCCCCAAATCAGTAACAATTACATCATTCACCACTAACCCAGGGATTCTCTTTGAGCACGTTGGGTCAATGAGGCTAACTTATAATAGCTGGAAAATTGTGTCCTATCATGACATGACGAGATATTGGACAGAATATGATGGCTTGACTAAATCTATTCAAAACATAATGGGACTCTGCGCAATGCAACAAAGACTGCTCAATGTGACTAAGGTGTGCAATGCTTTCGTATCTCAACTCCATCACATGCAGCTAGAAATTCAAAAACAGAATGAAATTTTGTATCAACATCCAATTGAGTCCAGATGGAAGCGGAGATCCCCATTAAACGCCATTGGCTCTGTAGCTCACTCGTTATTCGGAATCCTTGATGACGAATTTGCCAAGCAATACGAAGAAGAAATACAAAAAATAAACACAAACGAGCAACACCTTTTAACTCTATTCAAAAATCAAACCAGCATCATAGACACTACAGTACACATTTTTAAAAAAAGTATTGATGATATTAACAGTCAGTTGAGTTTCATACAGTCTCAAATAGACCATTTAACCGAGACTACTCGAAAGGTTGAAGAAACCAACCAGATTTTCAACACGATTGCTCTTCAAACTATCCTCATGTTGAACCATCTTCAAAGTACACAGAACACGCTACTGGACATCATCACCAATACTTACCATGGAACAATCAACCCAATGCTACTTAACGCAGGGCAATTGCACAGGCAAATTCAAATTATGAGAGAACATTTACCACCAGACCAACTAATACCAGTTCTAAAAAACTCACCACTACAACTATATAAACTAGCAAGAATACAAACTAGGACCACACGACGGAATATAATCATCGTGATAAGAATTCCGTTAATTACCTCAATGCATTATCAACTACTGAAGCTCTACCCCATCCCGACAATCACTGATACAGCTGTCGTTCAAATCAGACCTTCATCAAGCTACTTAGCCGTTACACTAAAGCGTGATAACTACTATCCTCTATCTGACTCCGAAAAGGCCAATTGCCAACATTTCGAAACCGACTCACTCATCTGTGTCCAACGCCATCCCGTATATACATTACAATCGGACATCAGCAGATGCGAAATGTCTCTATTAATTCACGCAAACGAATTGTCATCAAAGTGTGGCATCGAGAGACTTACTGCTCCCGTCGATAATTATTGGATCCAGTTAGAAACCATAAATAGCTGGATATATTCAGTCCGAAAGCCTGTGGCATTGGATATAGTATGTAAACAAGAGATATCAACAGAAAGACTAAACGGAAGTGGGATTCTTAAGCTACTACCAAACTGCATGATCAATCAACAATCAATGATCATTACTGGACATACGCAGTTTGTAGACAGCACGAATTTCTCGTTTGTCCCTCTCATCAATTTTACGAACTATACTGCAAACATAACTGACTGGCTTTTCTTTCTTTTAAATTCAACATGGCCAGCCAAATCCCTACAATTGGATAAAGTTCGACTGCAACTCAAGCACGAATCAACGGCCAGTCTTCCCGAACGCCTATCCTCGCACGACACCCACAACTACGTTCTAAACTATAGTACCTTAACTATCCTATTCATCATCGGTGCATACTGCCTGATCAAGAACCTTCGCCGAAAATGCAAATCATCCGTAATTGAAGTTCTTCATCGAGAATTCAAGGTGGCGGAAGATGTTAAATCATTATAAGAAATTCATTTCATTAAATTTCTTTTCAATCATATAATTCCTAAATTCATGCACATGTAACAATAATTTCATTATTTCTTAAGGTCATTGTAATTTAATCGTAAGAATTTCATGGTCATTATGAAATTCATTTAAATTCATTGTAAGCATTCTCGAACTATCGTTCAACCCAACAAACGGGCACGTGATCTGCATAATTGCAAAAATTGGTTCAATCACCTAAATCGTTGCATTTGGGTGAATGAATCAATTAACACTTGCATATGCATTTCCCACATACATTACCTGGCGCGTGTAATATTTTGGCTTATATGCAGATTTCAATGGAAATGTTCAATGCAGTTCAGGAATGCGTATGTCAGTATAATTGAATTATAAATACTTTTATACAATCATAATAAATCATCATTCATACATGATCATCAATACAAACAGGTTGTTTTGATTTAACATTATGGTGACCCCGATATTTAGGAGAAACGCAACTGGAAGGCGAGATTAATCTCAAGGCTGATCAAGGAAACAGGCGAATCCAACCAAGCAATCGAAACTACAATTATCAGACAGGCTGATAACGTGGACTCAAGGCTGATCAAGGAAACAGGCGAATCCAACCAAGCAAGCGCTACTAAAATTATCAGACAGGCTGATAACGTGGAGACGAAAGGCGAAATAAAACTCAAGGCTGATTAAACAAACAGGCGAATCCAGCCAAGCAATCTACGACAAGCGCAATCAAGGGAGTGCTATCATACAGGAGAATTTCAGCAAGATGGCATCAATCTTAAGTGAGCCGCTTGTGATCGGCACGGAAATCGAACGGACAGTTCGAAATTACAAAAAAGACTCAAGTGAGCGGAAAAATGAGATATCCCTTCAAGTGAAAGAAGAAAAAATCGAGGATCTATGGAGCAGGTTCGACAAAAACAACGAAGTTTTATTGGTCAAGAAGGAAGAGCTCCGTGATGTGGACTACTTCAAAAACGATTATTACATGGAAATTAAGGAATTGGTCAACATGCTCAAAGACAACATAACCAGCTTGAGGAAGTCAAAGAAAAGCAAGATCGAGAATTCAGGGCTAGTAGCGCAGCAAATGCTGCAGTCAGTTCGTGGCGAGGAAATTATGCTGCAAACGCTGCGGAATCTTCTAAAGCGGACAGAAGAGCAATTGAAAACTGAGCAACCGGAGGAATATACGGAGTGCCAATTGGAAGCGATCAGTCGTCATTGGCAATCAATACGAGACAAGCACTTAAACAAACTGGAGACGTCTAGTGTAGCAGAAGGCTACAACTCAATAACGTACAATGAGACTGAGGAATGGGTAGAGACGATTAAATTGCAGCTGATGAAGAAATCGTCGTCGTCGAGGCAACCAACTCAAACAAATGTAAAGCTGCCGCGTATAGAACTCCCAAAATTTGATGGAAATTATTTGGCGTGGCGCGAGTTCCACGACTTATTTAGTCAGCTGATTGACCAAAATACACTCGGCCCTGCACAGAAACTTTGGTTTTTAAAAACGAATTTGGTTGGTGAGGCTGTGGCTCTAATTTGGCATTTACCTATATGTGATAGTAATTATGAGCCTGCGTGGAACTTAATCAAGGAACGATTTGAAAATAAGAGATTGTTGATCAACGCTATCCTCAACAAACTTGTTTCACAACGTAATCTAACGGGTGACTCAGCCCAAGAAATAAAATTACTCCGTGACGTTACACAAGAATGCTTGAGAGGCTTAGAAGCATTGAATCTCTAAATCACTCACTGGGATTCAATATTGATTTTTTTACTTGTAAAGAAACTAGACAAAACTACTCACATTCTCTTCGAGCAGTCTCTCGATGCTCCGAGAGAAATCCCAACTCTTTGGCAGCTCCTGAAATTTCTGGAATTGAGGTTCCAGTCTTTGGAAGTGCTAGGCACTAAACGACCACAAGCAAAACAAGGTTCAACGCAGCAGAAGACGTCATTAACATCCATGAAACCAGGGGAGAGTGGATGCTTGAATTGCAAAGGGGATCACTCGATCTACAGATGCGGAGAATTTCTAAAACTGACAGTACCATCACGGAGAAATTTCATTGCGAAGAAGCAACTATGTTACAACTGTTTGAAGTCTGGACACAGTGCAAAAACTTGTAGCTGAAAGTGTTGCTTGAAATGCGATAAGAAACACAATACGCTGCTACATTCAGATAAGATGACAACAGTCAATGCGATATTAACCACGCTGTCAGAGCAAGGAGCATCTTATGTGTTTCTGGGGACTGCAGTGGTCAATATATTAGCCGTTGACGGTCAGACACATTCCGCAAGAGATCTCATAAACTCAGGCTCTCAACTAAGTTTTATCATAGACAAACTGTACAAAAGGCTAAAACTAAGCTTCACATCAGAAAAACAGGAAATATCAGGAGTTGGTAATAGTCGACAACAATCTTCGAAGCGTGTAAACTTAGCCATGGCCTCTAAATGCAGTAAGTACAGCACTCAATTTGAAGCTTTCGTTCTCAAGGAAATCACAAGCAAGCATCCAGATCGACATGTGGAAATTGCGCAATGGCCAATTCCAAAAGATATCTCGCTAGCAGATCCCACATTCAACGTGCCGCAAAATATTGATATCTTACTTGGAGCAAAACTGTTTGGGTCTATAATGATCTCAGGAGCAATTTCTCTTGGCCCACAACATCCAAAATTACATAACACAGTGTTTGGATGGATGGTCTTAGGGAAACTAAAAAAATCAACCACCGATGCTAAATTTTGCGGTGTATCCCAAAACCTGGATGAACAACTTGAACGATTTTGGGAAATTGAAGAAGTTGGGCCAGCTACAGGAACAATGAGTTCACCTGAAAACAAGGAGTGCGAGAGTTTTTTCCTCTCGACACTGCAAAGAACTACCACTGGAAGATATGTTGTACGTCTTCCTTTTGCAGAACCACCAACGAGCCTTAGAAAGTCCAAGCAAATCGCATTGCAACGACTCAGTCCTCTTCAAAGGAGATTCACTCGGAACTTGGCGCTGGAAAAAGAATACACTGCATTTATAGATGAGTATTTGCAGTTAGGACATTTAGAAAAAGTAAGTGGTGTTGACGAAAGTAAACCACATTATTACCTTCCTCATCATTGTGTGATAAGGCCAGATAGCAAAACTACAAGACTACGAGTTGTATTTGACGGCTCGGCTAAAACATCGACAAACAGATCCTTAAATGATGTTTTTCATACTGGACCAACTCTTCAGCATAACTTATTCGATATTTTGCTGAGGTTCCGGTGCCACAGATACGTCATTACGGCAGATATAGAGAAAATGTATCGCCAAGTAATTGTTGCTCCTGAAGACCGAAACTTCCGACTTATTCTCTGGCAGAATAAATTTGGAGGTGAAATTGAGACATATAGGTTAAAAACAGTAACTTATGGTACGCGAAGTGCACCATTCCTGGCGATAAAGAGCTTAAACCAGTTGGCTTGTGATGAAGGTGCATCCTATCCTCTAGCAGAAAAAATTATCCAACAAGATTTTTAAGTAGACGACCTGCTGACAGGGTGCGATTCATTCATAGAAGCGTCACAAATTCAACAACAAGTAATATCATTGCTAAGTAAAGGGGGGTTTCAGTTACGTAAGTGGTGCTCTAACAACGCGCAGCTGCTCAAATCTATACCCGCAAGAGACAAGGCCACTGAAGTAGATATTGCAAAATTAGAATCCGAAAACGTGATTAAAACCCTAGGACTCACTTGGAGCCCATCATCCGATGAGTTTTTAATAAAATTCAATCCATTCAAGAGTGAAAAGCAGATAACTAAACGAATAGTTCTATCGGAAATGTTGCAACTTTTTGACCCACTTGGTCTTGTAAATCCAGTGATTGTTTTGGCGAAAGTATTCATACAACAACTGTGGAAAATCAAGCTTGAATGGGATACGCCACTACCAGAAGAGTTACAGCAACGGTGGAGTATGTATAGAATGCAACTTCCTCTTTTAAACAAGGTTAAGGTGCCGCGAAGAATCAAACATTTCAACAGCAAAAGCAGTTTTCAACTCCATGGATTTGCAGACGCAAGTGAGTTGGCCTACGGAGCCTGTCTCTACTTAAGATCCGAAGGAAAGAACGGGACAATAGCCACATCATTGATTTGCGCCAAAAGCCGAGTAGCGCCAACAAAGAAAAGAAGCATCGCCCGATTAGAGCTATGTGCAGCACAAGTACTTGTTAATTTAGCCCAACAAGTAAAAGGGATTTTGCCCCTCCCTATTGAGAAAACCTTTTTTTGGACAGATTCAACAATTGTTCTTCAATGGATTTCCTCATCGCCATCAAAATTCACGACATTTGTGGCCAATAGAGTGGCATCGATACAGGCAGCCACGGATACCGCAATCTGGCAGCATGTCGAATCCAAAGAAAATCCAGCAGATATAGTCTCTCGTGGAATGTTGCCATCCGGGTTGATAAATTCAAAATTATGGTTTAATGGGCCAAGCTTTCTTCGCTGTCCAATCAGAGTTAACCCAGTTCCTGACTACTTGAGCACAATACAGCCATTACCTGCAATGAAAAGAACAAAGTTTGCACTCGCTGCTACAAATGCAACTTATGATACAATTGCAAGCATTCGTCATAACAACAACTTCCAACGAATGCAAGAGGTCCTAGCATACATTATAAGATTTGAAAATAATGATAATGCAAGAACACCAAAGGACAACCATACAACTGGTAAACCAACCCCAACAGAAACGGCACTAAAACTCATAGTCAAGAAAATGCAGAGCGAAGATTTTGCGCCAGATTCAGAGAATCTACGAAAAAATGAGACTGTAAAAAACGATAGCAATCTCAGAGCCCTAGCTCCATTTCTAGATGAAGATGGAATAATTCGCGTTGGAGGAAGAATTCCTAAAAGTGATTTGTCGTATCCTACGAAACACCCAAAAGTGATCTCCAATAAAAACGACATATCAAAACTAATTTTCGAGGATCATCATCAAAAATATTTGCACGCAGGCCCACAAACGCTATTGTATATATCCCGGCAAACGTTCTGGTGTACTAATGGAAAGAAATTAGCTAACACCACAGTTAAACGCTGCATCCGATGTGCTCGAGCGAAACCGACAACTATTCACCAAGTTATGGGAAATCTCCCGGTCGAAAGAATACAGCAGTCCCGACCATTTTTTAATGCTGGAATCGATTTCTGTGGACCAGTAAAAATCCATTTCCAAGTTAGAGGAAAACAACCAGTCAAAACTTATGTTGCAGTCTTTGTATGCTTTGCAACGAAAGCAGTGCATCTGGAACTATCATCTGACTTGACCTCTGCAGCATTTATTGGGACTCTGAGACGATTCATATCGAGGCGCGGACTTCCAGGCAAAATTTTCTGTGACAACGCCACTAACATCGTTGGAGCAAGAGCGGAGCTGCAAGCATTATATGAAGTAATGTTCGAGAAGAATGGGCAAGAAGCAATTCAATCATTTTGTTGCAACAACGGAATCGAATGGTCACATATACCGCTAAGGTCCCCGCATTTTGGAGGACTTTGGGAAGCTGCGGTAAAATCTGCCAAGTACCACCTGAAACGGATAGTCGAAAACGCACCTCTTACTTACGAACAGTTACATACGGTAATCTGTCAGGTGGAAGCTATATTGAATTCACGACCACTTATGCGTCTGTCATCAGATCCTAATGATCTGCAAGCCTTAAGTCCTGGTCATTTTTTAATAGGACAACCACTTTCTACCCTTCCAGAGCCATCAAAACCAATAGAGAGTATTTCCCTAGCAACAAGATGGAAATTAGTTCAATCACTTCACCTGGAATTCTGGCGAAGGTGGTCACGTGAATATTTGCAAACGCTACAACATCGCTACAAGTGGCAAAAACCTCAGCCGGAAATCAGAACCGGCACACTAGTGTTGATAAAAGAAAACAACGTGGCTCCCTTACAATGGAAAATGGCACGAGTCATAAGGGAAATACCAGGATCGGACAATCATAATAGAGTTGTTAGAATAAAAACCTCGTCAGGAGAGTTCGATCGTGTTATTCACACTCTATGCCCTTTGCCCGACAACATAACCACACCTGATTCACCCCCTGCTGAAACAACTGAAGTAACTAAAGAAATGCCAGTAAGATCAAAGAGAAAGATTGCACCAGTTACATCTGCTCACCCCATGTTAAGCAACGATTCAGACAAACGAAGCTCAGAAGATAGCAAGTCAAAACCAACCAAAAGGGGAAGATTTGTCCTACCAAATGCTCTCGTATGTGTCCTGGTACTCCTGCCATGTTTTACCAAAATTCAAGCAGAGCCCCCCAAATCAGTAACAATTACACCGTTCACCACTAACCCAGGGATTTTCTTTGAGCACGTTGGGTCAATGAGGCTAACTTATAATAGCTGGAAAATTGTGTCCTATCATGACATGACGAGATATTGGACAGAATATGATGGCTTGACTAAATCTATTCAAAACATAATGGGACTCTGCGCAATGCAACAAAGACTGCTCAATGTGACTAAGGTGTGCAATGCTTTCGTATCTCAACTCCATCACATGCAGTTAGAAATTCAAAAACAGAATGAAATTTTGTATCAACATCCAATTGAGTCCAGATGAAAGCGGAGATCCCCATTAAACGCCATTGGCTCTGTAGCTCACTCGTTATTCGGAATCCTTGATGACGAATTTGCCAAGCAATACGAAGAAGAAATACAAAAAATAAACACGAACGAGCAACACCTTTTAACTCTATTCAAAAATCAAACCAGCATCATGGACACTACAGTACACATTTTTAAAAAAAGTATTGATGATATTAACAGTCAGTTGAGTTTCATACAGTCTCAAATAGACCATTTAACCGAGACTACTCGAAAGGTTGAAGAAACCAACCAGATTTTCAACACGATTGCTCTTCAAACTATCCTCATGTTGAACCATCTTCAAAGTACACAGAACACGCTACTGGACATCATCACCAATACTTACCATGGAACAATCAACCCAATGCTACTTAACGCAGGGCAATTGCACAGGCAAATTCAAATTATGAGAGAACATTTACCACCAGACCAACTAATACCAGTTCTAAAAAACTCACCACTACAACTATATAAACTAGCAAGAATACAAACTAGGACCACACGACGGAATATAATCATCGTGATAAGAATTCCGTTAATTACCTCAATGCATTATCAACTACTGAAGCTCTACCCCATCCCGACAATCACTGATACAGCTGTCGTTCAAATCAGACCTTCATCAAGCTACTTAGCCGTTACACTAAAGCGTGATAACTACTATCCTCTATCTGACTCCGAAAAGGCCAATTGCCAACATTTCGAAACCGACTCACTCATCTGTGTCCAATGCCATCCCGTATATACATTACAATCGGACATCAGCAGATGCGAAATGTCTCTATTAATTCACGCAAACGAATTGTCATCAAAGTGTGGCATCGAGAGACTTACTGCTCCCGTCGATAATTATTGGATCCAGTTAGAAACCATAAATAGCTGGATATATTCAGTCCGAAAGCCTGTGGCATTGGATATAGTATGTAAACAAGAGATATCAACAGAAAGACTAAACGGAAGTGGGATTCTTAAGCTACTACCAAACTGCATGATCAATCAACAATCAATGATCATTACTGGACATACGCAGTTTGTAGACAGCACGAATTTCTCGTTTGTCCCTCTCATCAATTTTACGAACTATACTGCAAACATAACTGACTGGCTTTTCTTTCTTTTAAATTCAACATGGCCAGCCAAATCCCTACAATTGGATAAAGTTCGACTGCAACTCAAGCACGAATCAACGGCCAGTCTTCCCGAACGCCTATCCTCGCACGACACCCACAACTACGTTCTAAACTATAGTACCTTAACTATCCTATTCATCATCGGTGCATACTGCCTGATCAAGAACCTTCGCCGAAAATGCAAATCATCCGTAATTGAAGTTCTTCATCGAGAATTCAAGGTGGCGGAAGATGTTAAATCATTATAAGAAATTCATTTCATTAAATTTCTTTTCAATCATATAATTCCTAAATTCATGCACATGTAACAATAATTTCATTATTTCTTAAGGTCATTGTAATTTAATCGTAAGAATTTCATGGTCATTATGAAATTCATTTAAATTCATTGTAAGCATTCTCGAACTATCGTTCAACCCAACAAACGGGCACGTGATCTGCATAATTGCAAAAATTGGTTCAATCACCTAAATCGTTGCATTTGGGTGAATGAATCAATTAACACTTGCATATGCATTTCCCACATACATTACCTGGCGCGTGTAATATTTTGGCTTATATGCAGATTTCAATGGAAATGTTCAATGCAGTTCAGGAATGCGTATGTCAGTATAATTGAATTATAAATACTTTTATACAATCTTAATAAATCATCATTCATACATGATCATCAATACAAACAGGTTGTTTTGATTTAACATATACATTTATATATATATATATATATATATATATATATATATATATATATATATATATATATATATGTATATATATATATATATATATATAAATATATATATATATATATATATATATATATATATATATATATATATATATATATATATATATCTCATATATATGTATATTTATATATAGATATATATATATATATATATATATATATATATATATATATATATATATATATATTATATATGTTATATAATCGGGGCACTATCAGGATAAAAAATGTACCGGTTTATGTCCAAATACATGAACATATATACATGTATAAAATCAAAATTGGACCCTAAAATTTAAGTTTCTTGATAACAATTGTATGTGACCTAAAAATTTTATAATAGCTGAACAACAAACAGCTAAGCGACATCTGATTGAATATTTAACAATGAGAACAACATTAACACGTGGTACTAGGAGATACACGTTTGTAACGGATCTGGGCACTACAAGTACGTAGGAAGTTTGATATAATGTTAGAAACGGGTTGTAATATTGATGTATTATCATGAATAATCAAGCAATGGGGTCAAAGCATTTGCAACAAAATGGCGGCAAATTTAAATACATAATAACCAGGATTTAATTTTTCGTGCTAAATTTATAGAATCTATATATTAGCAAGTTTTGAAATGCAGAACATATTGTTTGTTCATACCTGCAATAACTTTTAATTTTCGTATTGTAATTTCATATCATAAAGTTCATTTACCTATAATTCAATTATCACATTAAATCAGATTGCTTACCTGCATTTTTTGGTTCAGTTATCTTTTCGATATCGTGAAATTGACCTATATAAATGTAATTCACACTGACGATGCATTTCATGTTCACTCACCTTTAATTGTTTCGATTTCAAACGTTGACCTAGGCAATTTACTTTTGATCGATGTACTTGTACATTTTGCATATTTTTGAATTCTTGTTATGTTGAAATTGATATAGACTAAGAATTTTTATTATATAAATATTGCCTGTTATGAAGAATAAAATCATTGTTTTGTGACAATTGAATCGATGTGTTTCATTTCACGGAAGATATCGCGGTTCAAGTGCTGCTGATATCCTTTTGTATACTTATAGTATATTGTGCGTCGATGGTTACACGGTGCAAGTCCCGCCGTAACTTAGTTTGATCATACGTGTTTTTGGTGGACATTTAATAATTAACGTCGATAGTTAATTATTAAATGTCCAGTGCTGCCGTAACTTAGTTTGATCATAGGTGCTTTTGGTGGACATTTAATAATTACCGTCGATAGTTACACGGTTCAAGTGCCGTCGTGATTTAATTAACTCTATCCATTTAACTTGTTGCACGGCTCAAGTGGCATCGTGAAATTACAACACGAAAATTAAAAGTTATTGCAGGTATGAACAAACAATTTGTTCTGCGTATCAAAACTTGCTAATATACATATTCTATAAATTTAGCACGAAAAATTAAATCCTGGTTATTATGTATTTAAATTTGCCGCCATTTTGTTGCAAATGCTTTGACCCCATTGCTTGATTATTCATGATAATACATCAATATTACAACCCGTTTCTAACATTTTATCAAACTTCCTACATATTTGTAGTGTCTACGTCCGTTACAAACGTGTATTTCCTAGTACCACGTGTTAATGTTGTTCTAATTGTTAAATATTCAATCAGATGTCACTTAGCTGTTTATTGTTCAGCTATTATGAAATTTTAAGGTCACATACAATTGTTATCAAGAAACTTAAATAATAGCTTTTGGGAAATTTAAGGGTCCAATTTTGATTTTATTGGCAAAAATGTAAAATTTATAATATCGTATGCCGTATTTTTAACAAAGTAGATCGAATTGCGACCTCTGAGGTATTTTTTGCCCTTCTTCTCTTAAAGACTTATCTTTGTGATTTTTTTCAGATTTTTCAGGTCAAAGGTGTCCAATCGCGAGGGGAGCACAAAAGTTTCGTACATTTCCCCTTCCCCTTCACCCCTCAAAGCAAAACTTGTCATTTTAAGACCTGTTCTGAAAAGTTCTCATTAAGACCTTTCATTTGAGACCCCCCTCAAACATCTTACAAATTTTGTTTGTTGTGAAACTTTAAAGAGGGCATCACTTTACAGCTACTTACAAAATCTTATTTTTCTAGCTTATATAGTTTGCGAGAAAAATTGCTGTGATACACGGACGAACGGAGGGACAGACAGGACTCGATTTTAGTAGGGTCTTGTAAAATTATTTACAAAACCTTAAAAATGCGCGTTTCCACAAGCTTTCAAACTATTTGAGCTATGTTAAAAAAACTGTTCCTTATATTGAATGTAACAATTCGTGTATTGGCCAAGGCCAAATTCTAATCCAGAGCTTAGCTATTTGATTAAAATATCACTGTCAAATTTATTTATTTATTAATTTTGCCAAGCAAGACGTAATTACCAACGAAATACATATACATAAAATACAAAAAAAAAAAAATAAATTTTATTTAATCGTTTATGAGGAAGGGGCGTTGAGGGCATTTAAAATTTGTTTCTTAAAATTGGATTTGGAGGTGGTAGTGGAGTAATGTACGCTAAACTTGTTGAATGCTTTACAGCATCTGTTAAGCGGCTCGTTGCTAGCATAGTTGGTGTGGTGCATACGCAAGGTTTGCATTGGTGTGTGTCTTGTGGCTCTTACAGGATCATTCAAGTCAATCTTGTCTGACAAGGATGTAGTTTGAATGTTACCTCTTAAAACATCAAAAGGCAAGCAGGCGGGCAATGCAACTCTTCTGGAAGCCAGTGTAGTCAGGTTGATTAATTGAAGTCGAACCTCATAAGAAGGAAGATAGTGGAAAAATGTAGGATCATACAAGGATCTAAGGGCGAAGAGCAAAAAGTGTTTTTACACTGACTCTAATCTACGGCTATGAATGTCGAATATGGGGTCCCAGACTGTGCAGCCGTATTCAAGAAGTGGACGGACAAGTGAGGTATATAAAGATTTAGTAGACCAGATATTTCTGAACTCTTTTGCTCTACGTTTAATGAAACCTAGCATTTTATAAGCTTTGCTCAGGATTTCATCATAATGGAGGTTAAAGCGGAGTTTCGTGTCTAAGACTACGCCAAGGTCGACCACACTCTCGAATCTTCTTTGTTGTGTGTTATTAATGTCATAATCATGTAAGATTACGTTCTTTTTTCTTACAAAACTTATTATCTGGCATTTTTCTATATTGAGAGCAAGCGGGTTTCATCGCACCACTGATTTAGAGCGGTTAATTTGGATTGGAGAAAAGATACATCGGATAAGGATTGTATGCAGTGATAAAGTTTGAGGCCGTCGGCGTAAAATAGGTGTGGAATATCAGACAGTACTGTAGAAAGATCACCGATGAAAATATTAAAGAGGAGTGGATCAAGATGACTACCCTGAGGTACTCCAGAGATGACACTGAACTTACGAGACAACTGACCTTGAAGCTTAACGCATTGTGTGCAGTCTTTCAAATATGACTGAGTCCATTTGAGCAGCGAACCGTAGATGCCAAAAATGCGAAATTTATTCACTAATATTTCATGGTTCACTCGATCGAACGTGTTGCTGAAATCTGTGTATATAGCATCTATCTGGTAGCCTTGCTCCATACTACAAAGAATATCCGACGTCAAGGTAATTAAATTAGTGGCGGTAGACCTATTTTTACGGAAGCCATATTACTGTTCATTCATTTGCTGTTCGATAATGGGGAAAATTTTGCTGCCAATAATTTCTTCGAACAGTTTTGGGATAGTAGAAAGGATAGCAATACCCCTTGTGATGATTTAACAATTTACGTCCGAACGCGGAACCGACCTCTCATCGGTTCTAGACGTTAAGTCTGAGTAGTGCCAACGGATGGTACCAACCGGTCAACCAATCCGTGCACCGTAACCCATTCACGCGGTGGCTGCTTGTCGGCCAGGAGAGGATTTTGGTCGCGGGTCCCCGAATGGGTTACGCTCATTTACATAATTCAGCCACCTATACACGCCCGTTTTCAAACGCGTTACAAACAAAACCATACGGAGAGGAAACCTATTCTACGTTACTCCGTATTTCTTCTCATAACCAGTCAAAAAGAACAAAATCTAATTTTTATTTCGCGTTCCCGAATTCCCGACGCGGTACCGAAAAGTATACTACGTTAACTCAACCCGACGAATGCTACGATAAGGAAAAATCAAAAACAATTAAGGTACCGCGTACCGCGCACGACGCGAAACCGACCTCAGCGGATTTTTTCCAAACCCTCCCTCGCGACGGCATACTTACCCTGCACCCCATTGCCCGCTGAAAAGCAGAACTACTGGAAAGGAAAATCCGTTTTTTGTTAGCAATTCATATTATTGTTTCGTATAGTGTAATTTTATAAAATGATAAATGTATATTATTTGATAAAATATGTAGTTTAACCTACGCTGTCCTAATTGTTTATTTCATATGCATTTGTTGCAAGAACAATTTCAGTTGTTTGTTGCTTTTTATACCTGAGCGCCTGGATATGTGCACATAAAATACGATGTACATTTATTGTTATGCCTTGTTTGATTTCTTTCAGAAAAATATATTTTTTTATGTTTATTTATATCATGAAAAATATTTTCTTCATCAATTATTTTTGGCAATTAATGGATTTGTCAAATATTCTAGTTCATATGAATTTAATTCCCTGATAATTCTATTTACTTCTTGCTGTTTGCCTAGCTGCATTTGTATTGTATTTTTCATGTTATTAGAATTCGATTTTACATTATTTCATGTTCTTTTTTTTTTTGTTTAAAAAAATATTATTTAACCTTTTTTTGTACTTCAATGGTGAATCACTGAGCTCATTGTATTCTAAAGGTATTTCTTGATGTCTAATTCTAAATATATATCGATATATAGTATATAATGAATATTTACTGTTTTTGAGTATATCTTAAATTTTTTTGATTTTTTTCTGAATTGTTTTAATAACAGGCATAATATACTAGAATCTTTTAAACCATTTCTTTTGTTTGATGATGGGTTGAAATTTTCTTGTATAATTTTAGTTACTTATCCATTGAAACCATGCAAATGTTAATTTCTTTTCCTTTCATTGTAATAGAATGTACATACATAAAGTTTATGTTGTTTTTAACATTGAATTGAATATTCCTAATTTTTTTTAAGTTTATTTAAAAAGTTTGTTTTTAAGATTTAGTAAATGTGCCCTTAGTTTTTTTATCGTTAATGTTTAAAGGATATTTATGCCTAGAGTTTTCACTTTATTTTTTTGTTCTGCATTTTGGAATATTATTTTTTTTGAGAAATATTTTTTTTTCATTGAAATGAAACCGATAAAATTCAGTTATGGTTTATGATTTAGTTGTATTCTTAACAAATTAATTAGTATAGTTGTCATTCTCTGCATTAGGTTATGAAATAAATTAGCCTAACCTTTTTTCTTGCTTGATAACACTCTTGAATATAACCGAAGAGGTGAAGATGGGCTGCCATTATAACATATTGATTTTTTTTTTTCATAAAAATAATAGTATAGTGTCTCTTCTTTCAAATACCAATCGAAATGCTGAGCTGACATTTAATTCTATATGATCGACTGTTAATATTTAAGTAGAATAAAAAATACTACGAATTTAATTTATGTTGATGTTTATTACTTTAAGATAAATCTGAGTTTATGCTGTGCAAAATATTCCAGCTGAATTCCTTTTAATATGTTTGGTTTATAATATTGAATATCTGACGAATTGGAAAACCTGCTGTAATTAATTTGAAAAAAGGCTGACACATGACCAAATAAATTTTATATAATCAGGTCAAAGTCACATAACCCTTGTTAATCTACAGCATACTTATTAAATACCAAATTTGAAAGTACGTCAACAAAAGCGATTGCTCTCATAGTTCCTTCAGATAATTGGAAGGGTATAAGAAAGTAAGACTCAACACAATTATAGAAGAAAAACAATGTCAAAGTATTTTCGGGCTTGTTAACAAATTTACCGAATGATTGTACCAAGTGGTAGATTCCTCTCAGGTAATATTAGTCTATATTTGCCGAATTTTGTCATTTTAAACTCTATAAGAATACTAAACAAAGAAGCTCTGTATTGAGCTGCTATTTCAGTTGATAATAAAACCCATACACTTTTAGTTTCCCTGATCTATAAAATAAATGGTTAAATGCGCATGTGTTAAAGGGATTAACCATATGATTTTCATCGCATGCATTCAACTAACACTAAATTACCAAAGTAACTAATAAGGAATATTTACAAGAATAATAGTTACATATTAAAATTATTAAAGGAAAAAGGATTTTTTTGTTTCCAAATGTGGACATGCTCCTAATTTAAAACAGAGAAAGTAATAAAATTGGTAAATATTGCACGTTCGTCACAATTAAAAATAACGAAAAAGAGGAATCTATATGTTCGAGTAGTTTGAGTCGCTTGTTGATTGTTTGCAATAGTTAAGGTAGCCCTGAATAGAGTTTTGTGGACCCGGTCACTTAGTAAAATTTGGATTTTACTCATATTTCACTCGAAATTAAGGCGTAAGAAGTGTTTAGAAAGTGTTAATTTTCAGAATAATGCAGAAAAAAAAAGTTTCATTGTCTAAAAGATCAGTGCCAGCAATTTATTGCGTTTAAAAACCTATGATACTCGAATCATTCGGCCGATAAACGAGTTTTTTCTGGATTATTGTCCAAACCGACGTCTGTGGAAAATTAGGTGTTAAAGATTTTGTTTAGTATAAATTCTTGATTGATCTGTCAGTGATAGATATGATGATATTTTAACGTTTACGTTTGATTCACACAAAAAATAACCAACGTTTGTGTATATGTAGGCAAGTCAGTGTACCCAGTGAAATAAATTCGTAAGATTAATTGCTGATTTTTATTACATTCTTGGTATTTGTCAAAATATCAGCAATTGTCCTTTGTCCATCACTGGAATTTCAGCAATTACTCTATTCAAAAGTTGATAGTTTTTGATGCTGATAGACTACTCCAAATGAAATGCTATTTCTATTAATAGAAGCCTCAAACAATTGCGTTCAAAATAAATATAAGGGGGGCACACAGGTAGTATAACTTCTAGAACGACCAAAATACATTTTCCTTCTAGAAACGTTTTAGCTTTCCGCAACGAAATATTTTGTTTAGTGCGCAAAGTTGTCGCAATAAATTACAAAGCATAATTGGAAAAGAAATTTAAAAACAAATAACAATATTTCTCTAAAAAATTGCATTCCATCTTAAATTCTATTGAATCCCCGGTGGCGGTTGTCCCAGTTCAGTTGCGAAATATGCTACAAACATGAAATATTACAAATTTTACATACCATGGATACGAATTGTTTCATCATCCCTACCGTCACGATCGCATTCCACTTCATCCAGAATGCCCGCGATCAATTCTTCATCCACGTTCAGATTCGAGTTCTTGCTAAGCTCGATGCAGCCAGCGCTGTGCGAACTATGCAAGCTTACTTTTGTTGGATTTCTTTCCGAATGGAAAATGAAGTTTTCGACGTCGTTTGGTTTGAACTCGCCTTATAACTTCACCGTCGAGCATGGGAATGCGATAGGATTGCGAACTCAGCTTATCGAAAACTCGTTTACATTCACTTAATATCCGACAAATGACGTTTTGCTTGGCATGCGTGTGTCCTTTTATTGTTTGAACAGCAACACTCAAATCACATAATCGAACTTCGCTATGGATTTTCGCATGTCATTCCATCAGATAATTTATGCAAAGTTCATCAACATTGCCCGAGCAGGAGGAAGCGATCAAAAAAAACGACAACCATGCTGATCAGGAGTCCACGCCCTAATTCATTTGAAAAATCACAATACTTGAATAAACTCGACCAATGAATTTCTTCCTAAGATCTAAATGCTTATTTCAATACTTGGAGCAATGATTTTATTTTACTCACACATTAAATAACGGTTTTCTGCTCTATGTTGCATTCCTTTTCACACTTTTGTATGTTCTAAAACTTCAAATAAAGGCGGCTTGCAGGTTGTGAAGTTAAATTATCACTTAAAATTTATAACTGATGCTCATAGAAAAACCCATGTGCTTTTTGACACTTTAAACCAGTTTCCACTTTTCTACCTTTTTGACGTTTGGATGGCAACTGTGGGAGGCATTGCCAGATAGATATGCTTCGAAATGTATCAGTGTTTAATTACAACGGATCACATTGACAGAAAATATTTCTCCACAAATATAAATATTTGAAGAAAAATATTTTCGGCGCAATGATATCTGCACGAAAGATAAAGTCTGCTTGCACTTCGAAGTCATACATATCTGGCCGGGTGCCAGGGTTCGGGATCGGAATCACTTCGATTCCCGGGCGTAGGCGTCACATTACACCCTATAGTTTCCCACGTGACACTTATCGCCTTTCTTGTGATTTGGTGTTATAAATGATGGTTTCCAAATTTTGGGGAGTATACCAGATGTTAATGATTTATTAAAAATAAGGAAGAGAGGAATAAGGTCCCGGGTCCTTTAAGTGGATCAAGGTCTTCAATAGCCTGAAGAATTTCATCTTCAAAAATGGTAATGTTTCCAATTAAGGCCTTGGTAACTATTTCCAACGACTCTAAATCGGGCAAAGTGACTGAATTAGAGTAAAAACGTTGAAAATGATCAGCAAAGAACTAACATATCTGCTCGGTACTGGAAGAGACAGAGTCATTGTATGATATTAAAGAAGGATAACCAGATGTTTTGCGCTTAACGTTGTCGAAGAATTTTTTGGGATTGGAAATAGTTTCCTCTGCTATGACGTTAACGTAAGTTTGATAGGTCTCTACCGATTTAATTTTGAATTCAAGTGCAAGTTCATTATACTTACTCTGAGTTTCAGCGTTTACATATTTATCTTTTCTGAGGGACCTGAATAGTTTGTTTCTCTGGTTACGTAAATGTCTTAGATTACTCCCCAGCCATGGTTCTGAAATTTTATCTTTTTTCTTGATTTTCGGTACGAAAGATTCAACGGTGTCAAAGATTATACGATAAAAAGTGGATAGAGCCGTACCCAAAGCTAACGTTGACAGAGTACCGTTCCAGTTGACACTGGATAGAAGACTATTAATGTTTCCATAATCGCTATTGCGGAAGTTATATACAATAGATCTATTGTCCGATATAGAATTGAGAGTATCAGGAGTGGACAAATCAACAGAAAAAGCTAAGTGATGACTCGTGGTAGAAAACAGATTCTCATTGTCATCAGTTAAATTGGCTATTGCTTCGTCGTATGCATTAGAAAAAATAAGGTCTAGCCATATACCGTTCTGCTGCAAATCGTTACTATAAAAGGTGCTCATTAAGTTGAAATCGTTACTATTAAGGAGATTCCCCGGAAGGAGTCAACCGTTATCTTTGTTGATCACAAATTTTATCTTACGTCTATTAAAATCACCAGTAATGATAATTTTATCATCTTCATTTGTCATTGCAGTGATATCACTTATAATTTTACAGACATTGTCGTAGACAGTATCGTTCGATTTAGGGGGGACATAAAACACGCCAATAAATAAATTAGATTTTTGGATTTTTATTTTGACCACTTTATGCTGGAATAAATTATGCGGCATGCAGTTAATTGGCTCGCTCATGAAAGAGTTATGTATGGCAATCAATACACCACCTCCTCGTGACTGGCCAGTGCTAATCGGATCTCTGTCATCTCTATAAATCCCCCAGTTACTATCCAGAATTTCTTAATTGATGTGAGAATCCGTCAACCATGTTTCAGAAAGGTTGATGGCCTTAAAATGGCACGATTTGTGTCAAGAAAAAACTTATTTATTGTATTGCGCATATCTCCACAGTTGTGGTAAAATAATTTGAGGCGTTGCTGATTATAGGGGGCGTAAACATTTATTGTGATGTTCCCTAGTTCTTTGTAGTGAAGGAATATGGTTAAAGTTAAATGGCTGTAATAACTTTATAACATACACAAAAAGCCTTACTAAAGATGATCTATTTGTCTATGGAAAACCAGGTTAATTTGATCTTAATTTGTATGAAATTATAAAACTTACTCAAAATGACATAATTTTCTTTGGTGTGAACGTAGTAGTGACTTTTCATTTAAGTATGTAGTGCATATACTATTGAACTGAGTATTGAGTTGATTTATAAATAGCTGTATATAAAAAAACCCTTCCGAATATATTACTTTTTACTTTAGGTATAAGTGAAGTTTGCAGCGAGTTCTGATCAATCATTTTCTAACATTCTGATTGGTGCCACTAATGTTTTAGGACGATCTTTATCAACAAAATAAGATTTAAGAACGATGATTGGAAATGCTCTTTTAGAGTTAATCGGAATCTAGAATCTAATTAAATGTGGCTTAAATATATAATTGATATAATTAAACAGAATTTAGACTCACCTTCGATTTGATCATAGTAGAATTTATTCTTTTCTCGCAAAATGCGTTATTTAAATTATTTATAGTTCGAAATTTCAGCGAGGACTCTAATAAGAAGTCAACAGCAGCTATATCATCAAAGTAGATTATTTTGGGTTGCTTAGTTAGAAGCGTATTTCTCAGTTTTCGGTCTTCATATAAGGCCTCCTGTTCTTTCGTCCAATCGTCGATTTCACTAGCTACATACATACAGTAGTCGCGGAAGCACACTTTTGTAGGAATGAAGAATGTTTCCGTTTCCTCGTAGTATTGGCTGGGAGAGTTATAAAAACATACATCCAATTTATCCTTTTCTACTGATTGCTCTAAATAATGAAAATCATAGAATGCATGAAGTTCATTAAATCGTTGTGCCATTGCATCTCGGCTTAATATTTCGAAGTAAGAAATTTCACTGTCGGTAATGACACTGGATTTTGAGTCTAGTCTACCAGTAAGGACATCTGATGGACTGCTTGAATGATCGGAGTCACATTTTCTGCTGTCCATTTCGTTCCATAGTGACTTTAGAAAACTGAATTCAGCAACTACTTCCATGCATTTTGAATAAAATGGTTTATCGCGATTTTCGTTGGCTAAAGTGCTTGTAAGTATTTTATTCCGATATTCGGCTATTTCTTTATCATGAAACTGAATCAGTGGCAGAGGTTGGGCCGTGAAGCAATCTGTTGATGTCCTCGAATTGTTTAGATCCTGCATCAAGTCAGAATTGAGAATTCTCGAGACGTTGTTTAACAAGTCATCAAAATACAAAGGAATAGTATTTATTTCCGAAACATGTTCTAAAATATCTGTTTGGATACGCGGAGCACCTGCAGTTGCATGTTCCTCGACGTCAATTTCAGTCACGTGAGCAAGATAATTGATATGCTGTCTTTTTAATGTTACAGCATCATACATTAACCAGCATAGCTCATCAAAAATGCTTTCCTTGTTTTCAGCTGCTTCACATCTAGATAGGAATGGAAAATATGTCTTCATAAGGCAAGTCTCTTTCGTCAAATGATGTTTTTCAAGTCTGTCACACACTGTTATGATGGGTTTATCAATAGGCTTTTCATTTGAGCATATTGAAAAAAACGCAATAACTGGATAATTTTCTCTGAAAAAAAAAAAAATTATGTAATGGAACAACAATTCTTTGAAGTATTCACCTGATAAGATCTAGACAAAAATCTTCCTTCAATGTCCCAATGATAATTACATAAAGCAATGGCCCGTCTTCGGGATGATCCGCTATTACTTTCTGTAGATAAGAACAGTATAAGGCACATCCATCATCTTATGATTATCAAAGCAAGATTTTAAGGAGTTTAATAAATTACAATACAAACTAAGCTTCATTAGATATTTTCTTGATGTTTCATTTAATTATACAAACTTACTTTGTTGTGAACCGTATTCCTATCTAGTAGATATAAAAAAACTGACCTCAAAACGCCATAAAAAGGATGAAATAAATGTTATGAGATCGATGCCGAATCAGTTTCCCCCATTATAGGTACTATTGATTAATAAGATATAACCGCTTTTAAAAATCGGAAAAATTGCATTCGCACCAATTTCATAAAATTCATTTAATCTTTCTAAACGTTCTTATTTAATTTTTTTATTCCGTGCTTTCTGAATGCAACATTAACCTTAAAGAAAATTTCGACCTAAATTGATGCAGATAAATAATCATGTTCTGTCAAATAATGGACTTAGCTTTTCAAGAGGCACGCACAAATTTAAAAAAAAAAAAACAAAATATTTAATTGCTACTTAATTGTTTTCAAATAAATTAGAGCTTTTAGTCTTTGATATAAGAATTAAATCGTATGAACTGCGTAAGCAGTGCACTGCTGTTCGTCTTGTGGAAAACTTTTAGTTAAGCGGTGACACCACTGTAACAGCCTAAAAAAACGTGTTTTTTTGGTCTTTTTTTTTGGGTGGAAGGAAAGGTGATAAAATTATAATATTGGATGAAGTTATTTAGCATATATTTAAGTAACAAAATAGAAAATTACTATAAAAAATATTCAAAATGACGGCACCACAGCCATTTTTGCGAGGCACATAGAATTTGAGGCTCTCTGCAGCACGCAGTGTAGCTGCTGCAAATTTAATCTAGAAAAAAAAGCTAGAGAAATACATGGGGGATTTTAAAAATATTGATTGTTAGTTTGGCTGACATGAAGGCAATAGGATGCTCTTCCTACCTTTCGTTCTTTTGAAAGAGAACGCTACCAATGCCAGTGGTGCATCACACTGGATGAAGAAGGGTTTAGTGAAGTCAGGGTTGACCAATACAGGGGCTGTAATAAGGGCTTGTTTTAAATGGTCGAAAGCATTCTGAGCAGCGTCAGTCCATCGGAAGGACGATTTGCCCTTCAGCAAATCAGTCAAGGGAGCGGTAATTGCGGCAAAACGATGAATAAATCGGCGGTACCATCCAGCCATTCCCATGAAACGACGAATGTCCTTTGCAGATCTGGGAATCGGGAAATCCATGATGCTGGAGACTTTGGAAGGATCAGTCTTTAGGATACCATCACTAACGATGTATCCCAGGTACCTAATCTCACGCTGGATAAACCTGCTCTTCTCCACGTTTATCGTGAGCCCAGCTGACTTCAGTAGCTTAGCTACTGTAGACAAAAGTTGCAAATGTTCTTCGAATGAAGAGCTGGTTACGAGCAAATCGTCCAGGTAGACGAAGATTTTGTCTTGAAGCTCATGCGGGATGACTTTGTGCATTAGACGACACATAGTCTGGGGTGCGTTGCACAACCCGAAAGGCATGACCTTAAATTTATACAAAGGACGACCCGGCACCGTGAAGGCTGTCTTCTCTTGAGATTCGGGATCAAGGGGTATCTGCCAAAAGGCGTCCTTTAAATCAAGACTGGTAATAAACTTGGTGGATCTTAGGCGTGAGAGTAGTCCGTCTATCAAGGGCAACGGATATGCGTCCTTGACGGTTACTTCGTTCACGCGCCTGGCATCAAGGCATAACCGGACTTTCCCAGGTTTACGAACTAATGTTACAGGGGAACTCCAAGAACTGTGACTCTCGCCGATCACACCAAGGGCGAGCATACGGTCCAGCTCCTTGTACAGCAGATCCTGTACGACAGGGGAAACAGCATAATGCCGTTGTTTGACTGGCTTAGCAGTCCCGGTGTCAATATGGTGTGTAACCAGTGACGATCTTCCCAAACCAAGTTTATTGAACGAAGGGAATAGAGCAATTACGTTCTGTAATTGTTGCTGCTGGCTTGAGGTCAGCTGGTGAAGATCAGTCTCACTGACTGGAATTGAAGAGGGGTCTTCCTGGAGCACACTGACATGTTTCAGCGACACCGGAGCGATCCGGGAAGCATTCCAAAAATCAATGCCTAAATATAGCTTGCCGGCTAGGGACGGGACTACCAGGAACCGTAAAGGCTTAGTCTCCTTCTCATACGTGACAGGGATATTCACGTATCCTACCGCGGCTACGCGTTGACCAGACGCCGTTTGGATATTGGTCTTGATATTATGAAGACGAAGATCTAGGTCTCTTATCAAAGCAAGGGAGCGATGTCCCAGAACACTGACGCTGGCTCCACTGACCATCAAACCAGTGAGTTACGGTCTTTGACGATAATGTTGCAGATAAAACTGCTACTGCTGCCAATTTATGGAATGTGCGCTTAGCGTGGAAATATTTAACAGTTCTACGGTATCTCCGGTAAGCACGCTTCAGGAGAGAGTTGGTTTGACATGAAACAGACACACAAAATCTGCTAGGCAGGCGTGCTTGCTACGGGTCACATGGGAATTCGTACTGTTGAGGGGATCGGGAATCAGAAATAAGTGATTGTGTCGCAGTTCGGGATCCACATTGGTGGCTGCGTCTACTGTTGTAGAGCAATTCTGCGGTTTGCGTTGTTGAGGTGGGACTCGAGAATTGGGAGCGCGACGATCCCTCACAACCGGGGCGCTCCTGTCGTAGTTTCCCACTTCCCTACATTTAGGGCAGTTCGTCTGGCGAACGCTGGGGTTACCACAACCAAAACAGAAGACACCTTTGACGGGGGCCTGACATTGGGCGAACGAGTGCCCGATATCACTGCAATTCCAGCACAGGCGATATTCTGGACTATTGATGGGGTCGGTTGACTGGATAGCTTCCACATGTCTATCAGACGAGAAACGGGCATGGCCAGGGTAAGGGTCTTTTATCTCATGCACGGTACGGCTAGGCATGTGGTGCCGTTCAGGCTTGCTGAGGTTCCAGACAGTCTCCACCGAGGTGCAACAATTCACCAACTCACGTGCAGACTCGAAGTGCCGACCGGCTAAATGATCGCGCAGACGTTTAGTCATGTTGCGGAACAACAAGTGCTGCATGTCGAAATCCGACATGCTCTGTCTGAGCTGGAGCGACATAGTCTCCAGAGCATCAAAGAAGTCGACGAAAGGTTCGTTCAAGCCTTGCATGCGAGCGTCCGACGTCGAACATCAATGTCAACCCCAACAGGGGCGAAACGGTGCCTGAACGCCTGGGTTAGGGATTCCCAGTTAATTGCATGCGCACTCATGGCATGGTACTTCCAGTACCAACTAAGAGCAGGATTCCTTAAGAACAAATGAAAACTCTGTGCGATTAGATCCAAGGCAACGCCCTGAGTGTCCGCCATAGCTTGAATTCTGTATAAGAAGTCATCCACTCGGAGACTGGATTTACCTCCATCGAAAATAATACCCCATCTGGAAATAGGTATAGAAAGATGAGACTGAAGAGTAGTGCGTTGTGGATATCGTGCGGAATTCGATGCTTGAGGCTCAGACGTAGTTTGAGCGGTAATGTAAGGTGGGTATAAATTTGACTGTGGATCCATTCTGGCCGTTTGCCTCGAGGGACTGACGACACTCGACTCGAGTGCCTGCGTCAATCTTCGCATATCAGCAGCAAGATCCATCAACTGGACATCATTTTTATTGTCTTCAGTATAAGGACCAACCGGTCCTTCGGATTTGACTGGTAGTTGAGTTAGGTTAATATTTCCTCCTTTCTTGATAGAAAATGGATTGGTATCATTAAATAGATCGGCTGGGACATTAGAGTCCGTCTGTCGACTGGACGCCACGCCGGAATCAAGGGAAGTCTTGTCTCTATTTAGGTGAGTATTCAAGGGGACACCCTGTGGTGTAGAATGCCTCGAAGGCACAAATTCCTGACTAAAAGGAGAAGTCATTATCGATCACTAGTTATTGGAACGATGCAATTGGCAATATTGGCTTGGCTCGAGTCGTAGGGAGATGTACAAATTTACATCGAAATATATCTCCCAAAGACTCGCTTAATCATATGATTTTACAAAAAAGATCTTTTTTTGTTCTCTTTTTATTTCTAGAATTTTCTTAATATTACTAAATTTTCGTTTTCGTTTATTAACTTTGTATATTTTCTTTTTCTCTTTACTCTACTTTACTTTACTTTACGACAATTGATTTTTCATTAGAAGGAGCGTGTGCGCGCGTGGGCATCAGGAAAGGAGACTGCGTACTGAAAATAAGAGAGGTCGATAGAAAAATTGTTGAGCTAAATATGTATACTAGAAGTCCTGAGGTCTATCCGATCGCTTGGCTATGATTTCAAAACGCAATTGTGTCACAACATTTCGTTGGCCAGCGGCAAGGGGTCCTCTGGAGATATAGATGAAGAAGGATAGAATGCAAAAAGTACAAACAATTGCTTCAGCTTGATATATATTCAAAACGTACAAACGTCGATAGTTCTAGACCAGCGTCCGCTCAAGGATCGGGAATGTGGTTGTGCGCAGTATCAGTCGGATCAACGTCATGTGCCATAATCAAACCTACAAGGCGAACACACTGACACGATGCCGATCCTTCGCACTCCACCTCGAAACCAACAAAAAGGTCGAAAATCTGGAGTGGCTGCCGAAACTACACACGGGAATTGAAAGAGAGAAAGAGAAGAGAGATAGCGAGAAAACAAACGGTAGTTGGTGGGGCGCCAGCTGCGACAGCAAACCCTCAGGCAAACGATACTGTTCCAAAAAGGTGACACAGGCGATGAGTCAGTCTGTGAGAAGAGGAGCAAAATGAATAATGAATGTCTCAAAGAAGCCAATAACCGAAATCCTCCTCTGCCAGACCAAGCATCACCGAGGCCTGAATAATCATCAGTGATGATAGGCACAGAATGAGATAATGAAGGTTAAATTGCCAAACAAGAAAGCCTTAGTACAATGTTTGGGCGCTATGTTATGTGATGGTGTTCCGCAGGATAATATGCACTATCAGGATGGATGTAGTAATAGCAACTGAGGAGTTGCTCTCGCAGCAAAAAAAAAACGGTATTCAGCAAAGGTTGCTGACTAAACAAAAACAGTTTCCCTATGGAACCACATAAAGTCACATGATGGTGACTGAAGAGGAGATCTTTTTGGTTTCACGGCTAGCTCACCACGTATGGGAGTGGGTTGAGAGACAGAAAGAATTTTTTCTAAAGAACTCCATAATGTCGAACACGCGCACACACACACACTAAAATATTCACCAGTGCGTCATGGATTCTGATAACTTCCTGAAATTAAATTAAATTGAATCAAAAACAAGTTGAGTAAGCAGGAGAGTGCTCCTACCAGAAGGTCTTTGTAAATATCCTACGGTTAGAAGCAAGTTTTCTTATGGCGTGAATCGATAACTTGAATTATTCATCCAATACTTAGATATGAAATCGTTCAAATTTATACAAAAGATGCACAGTTTCTTTCATAAGCACAGTGCTCTAGCTCAAATGATTTTTCTCAATGCTCGGTCGATTGAACATGTTCAAGTTAAACACTATTCCTTAAATTTTCATGAAAATTGAAAGAAAATAAAAGTGCCTAAGTCAATTTAAATATATATAGGGTTTTCCAATAAGAGGTGTTAATTTGAATAGATCTTCTGATTTAACACCTTGCGACTTCTTCCTTTGGAGCCACGTGATAGAGAAGGCCTATGCCAATAGCCCAGCGTTGATACAAGATCTCAAAGATGAAATTCGTGAGGCATCGAGGACATAGGGCAACCACTTTGCGATTTGGTTATGGAAAATTTCATGAAGAGGATATGGTCCTGTAAGCGTGTCGTACTGGTTATTTGCTCAATTTTAATTATTACTATTAACGGCATATCTCCTTCTTTATAATGAAATAAACATTCGATCATTTGTATTAAAAATGGCATTTTTCTTTCAATATCAAAATAACACCTCTTATTGGAAAACCCTATATCAACCATAAACACGTGTTATTGTTGTTTTAATTCCATATAATTGAAACGGCTATAACTCACTTGATTATGATTCGATCTCAATTAAATTTTGTGAACATATATATCTTATATCAGTCTATGTAATTGCGAAATTTCAAGAAGTTTATAGGTACCGTTTTGATTTTATGGGCAAAAATGTAAAATCTACAAATCATGCTATTATTAACAAAGTTGAGCGAATTTCGATTTCTAAGGTTTCTGAGGTTTTGCAGCTCGTCTATCACCATTGTCCTGACTTGCTGCTCAGCACATTCAACGCTTGCCTACGGGACGGGGTTTTCCCGGTACGATGGAAGGTGGCGAGGCTCGTGCTGGTCAGCAAGGGGAAGGGAAATCCCGAATCGCCGTCTGCATACCGCCCGTTATGTATGCTAGACACGGCTGGGAAAGTGCTAGAGAAACTCATCAAGGGAAGACTCACTGACGCGATTCGTGCTGCTGGGGACCTATCTCCTCGGCAGTACGGCTTTAGAGCAGGACGTTCTACCATTGATGCGATTGCAGAGGTGGTGAACGCGGTCCAAAAGGCAGAGGCATATAGTCGCACCAAGCGACGGATCGTCCTGTTGGTGACACTCGACGTCAGGAATGCCTTCAACTCCGCTAGATGGGTGGATATTCTGGAAACGCTGGAAAACTCTTTTCAAGTTCCAGAATATCTAATGCGGCTTTTGACGAACTACGTAAAGGACCGAAGCCTGCTCTACGACACGACACAGGGCCAACGAAGGATGGCGGTTACATCGGGTGTTGCCCAGGGATCTATCCTTGGTCCGGACCTGTGGAACGTGTCTTACGACGGGCTACTGAGACTTGAGATGCCAGATGAGTCGCGCTTGGTCGGCTATGCGGATGATGTTGCGGCTCTGGTCGCCGGACGCACCGTTGAACAAGCGCAACTTAGGCTAGGTATGCTAATGCGCCGAGTGAGGGACTGGATGACTACTCGCGGGCTCAGTCTAGCATTGGAGAAAACCGAAGTGGTCATCTTGACAAAAAAGAGAATCCCTAGAGTAAGGATGATCAGTATTGGAGATATACAGATCGAATCGAAGCCAGCGGTGAAGTACCTGGGGCTACTGATCGACTCGAAGATGAGTTTCTCTGAGCAAATCAGGGCAACGGCTGAGAAGGCTGCTTCGGGAATATCGGCCCTGAGTCGACTTATGGCCAACGTAGGGGGACCCAGCCCATCAAGAAGACGCCTCTTGATGAGTGCTGTAGGGTCAGTGCTACTGTACGGAGCAGAGGTATGGGGCGACGCTCTCAGCAAGGAGGTATACCGAAAACGATTGGCACAGGTACAGAGAAGAGGAGCACTGAGAATTGCATCTTCGTATCCAACAGTCTCCGACTCGGCGGTGAGAGTAATTGCAGGCGTGATACCTGTCGCCCTCCTTGCTAGAGAGCGCCGCGCTATTTACCTGCGCCAAAACGAGGATGCGAGGGAGATGGTTGTCCGCGAGGAGAGACAACGCTCGCTCAACGATTGGCAGCAGTCTTGGAGGAATTGCACGAAGGGAAGGTGGACTGCGCGCCTCATCCCGGATGTGAGACCGTGGCTAAATCGAAAGCATGGTGAGACTGACTTCTTTCTGACCCAGCTTTTGAGCGGGCACGGGTGTTTTCAGTCTTACCTGCACAAGATCGGCAAGTCACGGTCTCCCGATTGTCGGTTTTGCCCAGGAGAGGAGGACAATGCCTGTCACACATTTTTTGCGTGTACGAAATGGGCCAGGCTGCGAAGGGAACTCTACAGGGAGACGGGAGAGCTCACCCCGGTTAATATAGTTGCGGTGATGCTCGAATCGGTTGACAAATGGAACCAGGTGGCACATTATGCTCGGGCAGTCCTAAAATATAAAAGGGACTCACAGCAGCCGGAGGCGCTGGGGCTGGGGGATCGCTCTTCTGGCAATTCCTCTTCCCCCCTCCCCTCCCGCTAGGAAAGGGACTCCCCAGCTTGAAGGCGCCCCACGGCGTAACAAAACGAGACCTGGCCCGAAGTAATGTGTCAAACGGTTCCAGGCTAGGTTCTCAGATTGACAGGGGAGGTGTTTAGTGGGTAGTCCAAAGGTCCATGGGAGTCCCACACTGCCAGACTCGGCGGGCATAAATGCCTTCACCTCCCTACCACAAAAAAAAAAAAGGTATTTGTTGCCCTTGTACTCATAAAGTTCCACGTTCGTGATAATTTTCAGATTTTTCGGCTGAAAGGTGTCCAATCACGAAGGGGCGGGACACAAATTTTGGGTACATTTTGCCTTCCCCTGGACCCCCTTATTCATAAAATGATTTTTTTATTTCAGATTCTAAAAGTTCTAATCAAGACTACCTTTGATGAAAAAAAATTTTTAAGGGCCAATTCGTTATTAGGGGGGACCCCCTTAAAAATTTTTTAAATTTTTGTTAAGACCTTAACTTTTGAGAGACCATCACTTTTGACCTTTTCACAAAGTTTTAGCATTCCAGCTTGTATAGTTTTTGAGGAAATCAGCTGTGACGCACGGACAGACGGACAGACGGACAGACGGACAGACGGACAGACGGACGGACAGACGGACGGACGGACAGACGGACGGACAGACGGACAGACGGACAGACAGGTCGCGAAACTAGTAGGTCTTTGTAAAAAAAATTTTTAACAAAGACCTAAAAATGAAAACTGGGCTTGCCAGCACATTGAACTTATTTAATTATTTCAATTTTTCTAGGCTGTTTTGATTGTAAAATGAACATTTATTTTCGGAATGTTTTATCAGTGCTCTAACAATATTCAAGTGAGTCTTAAAGTATTTTTAAATTGAGATAATTACATACAAACTAAAACGGCACTATATTTTTAAACAGATTCCACCTATTATTTGCTCATCGACTGATTCGCTCATCAGCCTCTTTATCGAAAAATGTATGCTTTGTCAAACGCATTAAACTTAATTTGAAAATGTAGCTTAAAACTGGAATCCGAATTACAGTGAATTCAAGTAAGTATACCACTAACTAGAATAAATGATTTAATCACCACATTAAATAATTTAGAATCATTTTTATACAATGAATTACCGCTGTTTTTGGTCTCAAAAGGTTTAATATTGAGTTTCATCTTAAAAACGACTTTTTTTCTTATCTTTAAAAAGTCTCTACATGAACATAAATCATTTGTTATAAATACTGCTCACCTATGCCAGATTGTGTTTTCACTTTTGTTTCAGATTTTAAGTATAATGACCATATTCGAATTTGAAATTTTGCCTTGCATCTGCAAGCCATGTTGTCAAGTGGTTGAACGTTTCTCTACGGGTTATATCATACACAAGCAGAGCTCCTGCTGCACCCCGATATTAGGAATGGGTAATTGACCTGAATGCCTCCTGGCCTGCTGTATCCCAAATTTGCAACTTTAGTTGTTTTCCATCAATTATTATCATGCGAGCATCAAACTCTGATCGTTAAATCCTGGACGGGTTGAAATCGCTTGTCCGTGAACTGTAACAAGAGACACGACTTCCTGACTCCTTTAGAGAAAAAGTAAATAAGCAAAATATTGATTACGGCAGCACATATTGCTGATAAAGGAAGCGCAGCAAATTTTCCGTGGTACCATATGTTACCGAATTTCCTCATATGCGATTAGTCTATGTCGGAGGACTTCGATGGCTTTCCTCGAATACTGTTAACAGCGAACAGACATGTTAATGTTTGTGCATTTGCTGATACTTCGAAAATTACTCCAACAATAAGACGTCAGCGACGCCCAGACAAATGACACTTACGAATACAGATCTTACAAAATGCGTAGTAAAGCCACTAAATTTAGAATATTGGAGTAACGAATAGCTGTTTCAGGGAGCCAAACGAAAGTCCAAGGCTGTACATTGCAAATGCGTTCGAAAATTTATATTCTGCCTGAGGTAACACCCGTGTCACCGATGATGAAGTATTTGAATAAATATGCATACGCCATTCTGAACAACTATGTCTCGAACAATTAATACACAAATTTGATTACGATTTACACAATATCACAATCCTTGGAAATACTAAATATAAATTCCACAAAATCCTTTGTTGCAAACACGAAAAGAGGCTATCTTTCTACGAACTTTCTGAATTGAGATTCACAGGGCTTCTTTTTTTCTACAAAAGGGATACGCCATAAAATTATACGTCCGTTCACCACGACTCTTTCCGATCCGCTCTCAAGCTGAACTGCCTCCTCCGCGTCATTTTCATCAACGCGTCTCCAAGTTATTTCAACTTCAGCCGCTTGATTACATCAGCCGCGTCATTTCATCAACGCGCGCTGGATTGCGTCTGCCGCGTTGAGATGATGTGGGTTTTTGCATTGGATAAGCGAAATTCAGCGTCGGGGTATTTAAAGGTTTGAAAATAGAGGGGCCATTAATTGTGCCAACGTAACAAGGCATACCATCAAATTCCAGCCGAACCCGAAGATATTCCAAAAACAGCTATATGCACACCGTTTGGACTCTGAGTTTACCTGAATGACCTTTGGACTATGCAATGCTGCGCAAACTTTCCAGCGATTTATTAATTCTGTATTGAAAGATCTAAATTTATGTTTTGTATATCTTGACGACAACCTGATTGCATCTAAATCAGTTTCTGAGCATTTAGCTCAATTGGAAATTATTTTTGAAAGATTACAAGAGCACGGTCTTATAATTAACATTAACAAATGTCAATTTTTACAGACTGAGATAAAATTTCTTGGTCATTTCATTTCGTCTGAAGGCATTTGTCTAGCTCCAGACAAGTGTCAAGATATTCTTCAATTCAAATTACCTGAGACTATTTTAGAACTTAGACAATTTTTAGGCATCATAAATTTTTATCGTCGTTTCTTGCCCAATGCAGCTCAACATTATGCTTTATTTAACAGTTATCTAATAGGAGCTAAAAAGTCAGACAAAAGAAAAACTAACTGGACTCCAGAAGCTATTGAATCTTTTAATTTTTCAAAACAACAATTGTTCGAAGCAGCAGTGCTAGCTTTTCCTAACATGGATGCTCCTTTAGCAATTTTTGTCGATGCTTCAGATATTGGCATTGGTGCAGCACTCCAACAACGCATAAATGATGACTGGCAACCCTTAGGTTTCTTCTCTAAGAAACTCAATCAAGCTCAAAAAAATTATAGTACTTATGACCGTGAATTGTTGGCGGCTTATCAAGCAGTAACATATTTTAGATTTTACATTGAAGGTCGTTCTTTCACGCTGTTCACAGATCACAAGCCATATATTCATTTCGGCAAAACCCAGCTAAAGCTTCCCCAAGGCAACTCCGTCAACTAACATTTATTAGTGAGTTTACTACAGACTCTCGACATATTTCTGGCAAAGAAAATGTGGTTGCTGATTCTCTTTCTAAGATTTCTCAAATAGAAATTCTTAGTACAATAGATTTCAAAGCTATTTCAGAAGCACAAATTGTAGATGAATGTTTGACAAACTTGAGAACAAATTCGAAATTTAAGTTTAGTCAAATTAATTTGCCAAATTCAGATATTGAAGTTTTTTGTGTAATTTCTGATAAAACTATCAGGCCGTACATTCCAGAAAAATTTCGTGAACAAGTCTTCAAAACTGTTCACAATTTAGCACATCCTGGAATACATTAAATAAGGATGTTGCAAACTGGACTCGAAGTTGTTTAGATTGCCAACGTTGCAAAATTTCAAGGCATAATAAAAGTGAAATTAAGACTTTTCCATTGGTATCTAAACGCTTCAAAGCAATTCACAAGGATATTATCGGACCACTTCCTTATTCACAAGGTTTCACGTATTGCTTGACAAGTATTGACCGATTTTCAAGATGACCAGAAGCTATTCCCATGACAAATATAACAGCTGAATCTTGTGCGGAAGCCTTATGCAGTGTTTGGATTGCACGTTTTGGAGTTCCTGAAACCATAGTTACTGACCAAGGTTAACAATTTGAATCACAACTATTTGGCGAACTAGCAAGTGCTCTAGGTTTTAAGCGCAACCGTACTACGGCTTATCATCCTCAAGCTAACGGTATGATCGAAAGATGGCATCGTACGCTTAAAGCGGCCATTATGACACATAATAATCCTTCATGGACCAAGAGCTTACCTTTTGTGATGTTAGGTTTGAGAACAGCAATCAAAGAAGATCTTAATAATTCTCCAGCAGAGCTAATTTATGGAGAAAATATCAAAATTCCGGGTGATTTTTCAATTCCATCATTTGATAACCAAATACAAAACGATTTTGTTAAAGATCTAAAAGTTGCTATGTCGGTTCTCAAACCTATTCTGGCTGCAAATCATGGTAATAATAACACAGAAATTATTAAAAGTTTAGCTACATGCACCGAAGTTCTAGTCAGGGTAGATTCGGTTCGTCCATCGCTTAAACCACCATACCAAAGTCCCTTTAAGATATTGCAAAGAAAAGAAAAATATTTCAGTGTTGAGATTAATAATAAAGCGTGTAATATTTCGGTAGATCGATTTAAACCTTGTTTTTCCGCAATCAAGAAAAAAAGTAATGAAAAAAAAGAAATATAGAGACCAAAAAAGTATCGTTTGACATCATTAAAAATAAAACAAGATTTATAACATGATATTTATGAATGGCAAACGTTCCAATAATTCTCAAAGAATAATTTTACATTAAAATTAAAAAATTAACCAGTAACAGTTAACTAACCCCACATAAGTAGTTTTCCTTTTATCGCGTAATATAGATATTTCACTAGGGGGTGGTTATATTATATATAATTCAAAATAACTCAAAAATTTTCATTCCATACATTAAATATACTTTACATAAAAATACTTTACTTTTGACATAGTAAACATATAATGTAAATCTAGATACCTACATTATTTTTGGAATTTTATATATATATATATAGATTGTAAATTAATGAATTTAATTCAGTTCAGATTTGATATTCATACTGTAATGTTGTTTAAATAAAATAAATAATTACAAAACAGATTTAAGTACATTTCTCGCTTAGTGTGCTACACAAATAAATCGATCTGCGTTCGACAGTGAAAGTGTTCGGCTGCTGCATTTCGAAGTAGTAATTGGGAAGAAAAAGTTTATCCTTATAAACAATTGCTAACAATTACGAACAATAACTAGCAATAATGAACATACTTTACTATTCCCAATAAGGGTTCTGGCGGAATGCGATAATTAAGTCCAAAATTTATATGGAAGCATTAGTAAGCTTCTACCGAAAACAGACTGTCGCGCGAATGTCGTTTTACTGTTCGCCCGAAGTGTAAACGGTTCTGCTTTTTCGTTACATCTGAAATTTTTTACCCCCCAGTAAAGAAGTTTCACTTCAAAAAAATACTTTGAGGAATTAAATATTTTTTCCCATATTTAAAAGGTTCGAAGTATTATTAAGCCTAAAAAAATCGGTTTTTTGAAAAATCAACAGTGGTGTTACCCCTTAATAAACATCTCAACTGTTCTCCAATGCGTTTGAAATTTCCATTAATCTTTTATTGAGTGGAAATAATTGTTAATGAACCTCATTATAATCAATTTATCTTGATCTTCCAGTAAGAGTCATTGTAGTTTTCTAAAATCATGAATAATGTTAGCGTTGGTAGCCGTATTTATATGTGTTGGGATATGTACTACATAAAGGTATAATTCACTTGTAAAGCTCACATATACTTCAGATTCTTTTTCCGAAAATGTCAATAACTCACATTCATTTTACACAATTATAACTATCACTAGAGTCTACAGTATTCACAAGAACATGACGGTTTTCTTAAGGAAGAGTCTATAAATATATTCTGTTATTTGAATTCTCGGTGTTTTTGCATTCGTTTGATACAAATTTCTAGAGTAAAAATTTCCTTTATATGTAAATAAAATACTTTAAATTTAAAAAGCAAATATTTATTTCGTGGTTAAGTATTTCCTCTTCTTCTTTGCCTCTGGTCTAGTAACAATTTTTCCTTTCCTTAAATACCTAGAACATTACTACCTACTGTCAGTTGACAGAATCTAATTAATAAATCTTCTAACTTTATGTTGTTGCCCTTTTTAGGGTTTTGCAAAATAATTTTACAAAACCCTTCTAAAATCGCGTCCTGTCTGTCCATCTGTCTGTCTGTCTGTCCGTCCGTCCGTCCGTCCGTCACAGCAGTTTTTCTCGGAAATACTTAAGCTAGAAGCATCAAATTTTGTATGTAGGTGTAAAGTGGTGATCTCTTCAAAGTTCAACTACTAAAAAATTTTATAAGGTATTTAAGGGGGTCTCCCCATGTAGGGGAGTGACCCCCCGATCAAATGAAAGGTCTTGATGAGAACTTTTCAAAACAGGTTTTAGTTTGGCAAAGTTTGCTTCGAGGGGCGCACAGGGAGGGGAAATACAGGAAAAATTTGTGTCCCCCCCCTCGCGATTAGACACCTTCCATCCGAAAAATCTGAAAAAAATCAAGAATGTAGGCCTTGATGAGTACAACAACAACAAATACATGAGAAGTCGCAATTCACTCAACTTTGTTAGTAATAGTATGATTTATCGATTTTTTGTTTTCTTGAATAAAATCTTAACGGTACCCTTAAATTCAGATGTCTGTTCATAAGATTGATTAACCCTGCAAGTTTCATAAAGATTGCATCATATTTAGCGAAGTTATAGCGGTTTGAATTTTCCTGTATTACTATAGAACAATATGCGCTGCATGTATTACTATGGCAACATATGGCTATGGAACAACATGCGCTTTTTACCGACTCAGACACTACAGTTTTGCTAGGATTTGCATGAAAATTTCAGGAATGATAGGTGTCATGAATAACTTTGAGAATCAGTTCAGCTAGTGGTATCAGTAATCGTAAAACAAAATAGTGGCTGTTTTAAATGCGAAGATTGAATAATTTTGAGTTATTTTTTCCCAACTTCAACGTTTAAGGTACATGCTTTGAACACTTGATTCAATTTAATGAATGACTGAAGCTGAGTACCTACAATTAATACTCATAAGTGAAACAAGTCAAGGAGGCGGGAGGGAGCTTCTAACAAAAGGGCTTTGTAACAACTCTATAATTCGAAAAAATTGGCTATTAATCGATGATAACAGTACAGGAGAGTGGCCCCTGAAAAAAAATTCATCAAACGTAGCCGATATGAGTATAAAATGAAAGTTTTCATGGGAGCTTTTCAAAACAGTTCTTAAACTGTCAGTTTTTGCTTCAGTGGGGGCACAGGGGGGAAATACATGAAAAATGTGTTTTCTCCCTCGCGAATGGACATCTGAAATAATTATCAAGGGAAATATTTATGAGTATAACAATAACAAAAACCTCAGAAGTCTAAATTTTTTCAACTTTGTTAATAATAGTATGATCTTCGAATTTCACAGTTTCTCCAATAAAATCGTCATTGACATGCTTCTTGACTTTATTCAATCTGGTGACTACATTTTGAAAATTGAATACAAAACCCTTCTGAAATGAGCGTAGGTCTGTTTACCCAACTTGTTTTATCTGATCTTAACCTAAATTACCCTACTTAGCCTATGTCCTTAAGTTTTATGTTTTCATTATTTTCCAAAGTTTTTTTTTGTATTGATTTATTATAAATGTCGCGAAATTTGCTTACACCTAATTAACTCTAACATCTCCGAAAATAATTGCCGATATCTACATTCAGCCGTAAATCTTCCGGTTGTCTCAGTATCCAGAAACTTTCATATGCAGCCAGTTTTCGAATTTGGTTTATCCCCTGTACGACTTACATGCCAGGTATTTCAAAAAAACTATGAAGGGCAAACGAGGCGGTCAGTAAAAACGAGGTTCATCGAATATATTGTTACATGTACAAATAATTTTGCGAGCTACTGTCGCAATTTTTTTCACAACCATTAAGAACCTCATGATCAACCAAATGAATGCACTCGAAACCACAAGAACCCACCAAGCGCGATCAACATCTGAAAGTGACGTCACTGCTCCTTTCATTAAGCTGCTCAAATATTCCAAGTAGTTCGCCAATGTACGAGAAATGGATTGAATGGCTAGAGACCCTATATAAAGGCGAGCTGAATGAATGGGGGGATTCATTACAACCGCGATATAGTAAAACTGCGATAGTGTGGAGTGCGAATTAAAAGCGATATTGATTGTGAATGATAGACAGTTGAAGTAAAAATTGATGGGCAAGTTGTGAAATAGTGAAATAAATTATTGTGCATTTTTAGTAAATAAACTCTTTTAACTTAATTTAAAAGACATTGCGTTTTCACTTTCCCAGAACATTAAAATTATTGGCCGCGAACTATAATACGCGACAATATCAAGGAAGCAGAAAAGTTCATTGTAACGCAAGGACCAGTTGAAGCGATCAAGTCAAAGGTACCAAAGCATATGGTAGCAAATAAATACGAGATAATGTAAGATGACTTGGAAGTCGTACAGGAGGTAAATGAAACGAAAATTCATATAAAACGACGTTTAAATGAAGCTTTGAGTAACTGTATCTCGCCGATAGGGTCAAAATGCCCTAAGATGAGTTGAAAAAACTTTCTGCTCCACGCTTCAATGAGTGTTCATTAAATTATCCCTAAGTCTTTTCTTAAATACCAAAAGTGAGTTTGCTTTCTTCACCATTTCTGGTAGATTGTTATATATATGCAGCGCATCATCCATGGCATCGATCTTTAGACGATCCGTTTTGGCGAAATTTATTACGAATTGATTTGCATTGCTCGCATTATATGGGTTCATTTTCAATACTTTAATTAATGATGTTTGATTCGATCAATTAGTTTTTAAATATTTAAAAATAAATAAAGCTTTCCCCATTATACTGATTTGACTAAAGGTTAATGATTTCTTTGATTAGTAAACCAAAGTAGTTCAATGAGTGTTGGAAAATTTACCATACTATTTTTCTATACTTGTACTTTGGTTAGCAGCCTGAATGTAATATTAAGATATTGCTTTGCCGATTGACTCCAAATAACTACTCAATAATGGAATTTCGTCAGCACAAATGCATTTAGAACAAGGTTCTTGGTGTGCATTGGAAAATTCTCATATCTTCTTAACAGGCCTTTCATTGGGGCTAATTGTCTCCTTATGCTATTTATGTTTGGCAACCGAGATATCTCCTTTCAAGCACTCTACAATATTTTGCAGTTAAAATTTATATCGTTATCGATGTCTTCTTTGTTCTTTTGCTAAAAATTATATTTTGTCTTTGCAGTGCTCAAGTCCAATACTAGTTTGTTTTTGATTAACCGCTCGTGGAAGTTTCTATCAACGAGGAGATAGTGTTCTCAATGGAAGTTTTGTCTCATCCTGAATAAAGTAGAATTGTGTCATCAGCATACAATGTATGATATCCCGTTAGTCTACGTGTACTTAGATTATTTGTGAATAGCATGAACAAAGTCGGGCCAAGTGTTGAGTTGAATCTCCTGATTTTATAGGTGCTTGGTTATTCAAGAAATTGTTTATTAAAGTTCTCTGAGATTTCGACCAAAAGCAGCGCATCTAAAGTACCCTTATTCTTCTCAAATCCAAACTGATATTGGTGTAAGATAGCATTTTTAAGTAACAATGATGTTAGACGAATTTTTCAAATATTTTACTAAATATCGTCAGAAACACAAACGGGTGATGATTCAGGTCAAGATTATTATCGTAATCATCATCTATGGTGCAACAGCTCAATTTGGGCCTTGGCCTCCAGGATTAACTTCCTCCAATCATCGCGGTTCCGCGACTTTGTCCGTCGGTTGTTTACTTCCAACAAAGATTTGCTGTCAGCTTCTATTATGCCTTCCCATCTGGACGTCTACCTTATGCCTATCCATTAATGTTCTTTTGGGTAGTCAGTTTTCTTCCATTCTTTCTACATGTCCCGACCATTGCAATTTCATAACTTTACACGAGATCCACACTTTTAAAGTTGTAGTCACCTACGGTCAGGTTTCGTCAAGCTGGAGTTTTTTCGCTCGCTTGAGTCATGAATTCAGTTTTTGTATCATTGACTTATGGGCTAATTCGGTTTACTTTTGGTTTTAGGCTCAAAAATATTCATTTGGCATCTAAAATTAAACGTTCCATAATATTGACGTCATCAGCATATGCTACGAATTGTGGGAGCTTGAACATTAGTGTACCAAAGATTTCAGCTGATGTCTTCCTGATGACGTATTCTGGCGCAATATAAAGAGCACTGGGGCAAGTCCACCCCCTTCTTTTAAGCCTGATTCCATTATAAAGCTCTCCGTTAGTTCACCGTTGACCTTAACCTGGGACTTTGTGTTTATTATTGTGACCTTGACCATGTGGACTAGTTTTGTTGTGACGCCAAAGTCAAGCATTATTTTGTGCAGCGCATTTCTGTCAGCTCCGTCGTATATTTGCTTGAAGTCTACAAAGAGTTGGTGCACTTTGATGTTAGATTCCCAGTAATTTTCGAGCACCTGATTTAGTGGAATATTTGGTCTACCATCCGCTTTGAAAACCTTCTTGATAATCTTCTACTCGTATAATATTTTCATAATACGGCTTTAATTTTCTCTCTACAATTTTGAAGAACTCTTTATAAGTCGTACACAGTAGAGTGATGCCTCTATAATTTTCACATATAAATTTGTCCCCCTTTTTGTGCACAGGGCATATTAACTCAAACTTTTCCGCCAGTCCTCTGGTAACTGCGCCTCTGACCATATTCTGCATATTAGTCGATGCAGAGTGCTATCTAGATTGGAACTGCGCTCTGAAGCAGTTCTGCTGATATCCCATCTATTCCAGCAGCCTTATTTTTCTGAGGTCGTTTGCTCTGGTTGGTGGTGTGACTGGGACCTCTTGATTTGCTTCTGGAAAGTTCACAGCTTCAGCCCTTGTTGGAGACGCTGTAAATAGCTTGTGAAAATATTATAGCCATCTCTTTTTAATTTCGACTGGTTTGCCTATGGTTGCTCATTGTACACTTTCGCAAAGATTTGTTTGAGGAATGAAGTCGTCTTTTAGTTATTTTATGGAGGCATACGGCGATCTGATCATGTAGGGTCACGTTTTTATTTACCTGCTAGATCTTGGTGTTAATAGTCAGTCGTTTCTTTGTTTGGCACATTTTATTTAGGTTTCGGTCAAAGGCTTTTAAACTTTTCTTTTCTTTGGCCCGAGTTGGACACTGGATGTGTTTTTTGTGCACGTGGTTCCTTTTTCGGGTATTGTAAAATCATTTTACAATATCTTACTAGTTTCGCGTCCTGTCTGTCCGTCTGTCCGTCCGTCCGTCCGTGTGTCACACCCCTTTTTCTCGCAAATTGCATAAGCTAGAAACATAATATTTTGTACGTAGGTGCGAAGTGACGCCCTCTTCAAAGTTTCAACACGAAAAGAAGTTTATAAGGCCTTTAAGGGAGGTCTCCCCATATAGGGGAGTTGCCCCTGAAAAAAAAAGTTTTCATCGCATATAGGCAATATGGGTATCAAATGAAAGGTCTTAATGAGCACTTTTCAAAACAGGTCTTAAAATGACAAACTTTGCTTCGAGGGATGCATGGGAAGGGGAAATGTACGAAAGTTTTATGTCCCCCTCCTCGCGATTGACCCAAAAAACTGAAAAAAATCATGAATATAGGCCTTTATGAGTACAACAACAACAAATGCATGAGAAGTCGAAATTCACTCCACTTTGTTAGTAATAGTATGATTTATCGATTTTATGTTTTCTTGAATAAAATCTTAAATTCAGTACACAGATGACTATTTATAAGATTAATCTGTCCTGAAAGTTTCATAAAGATCGCATGGTATTTGATGAAGTTATAGCGATTTGAATTTTCCTGTATTACTATGGAACAATATGCGCTGTATTACTATGGAAACATATGGCTATGGAACAATATGCGCTTTTTACCGACTCAGATACTACAGCTTTGCTAGGATTTGCATGAAAGTTTCAGGAATGATAGGTATCATGAATTCCTTTGAGGATTGACTCAGCTAGTGGTATTAGTAATCGTAAAGCAAAATAGTGGCTGCTTTAAATACGAAGATTGAATAATTTTGAGTTATTTTGCCCCAACTTCAACGTTTAAGGCGCATGCTTTTAACACTTGATTCAATTTAATGAATGACTGAAGATAACTCATAGGTGAAACAAGTCGAGGAAGCAGGAGAGAGCTCCTCGCAAATAGGTTTTGTAACCATTCTAGGATTCGAAAAAATGGCCATGAATCGATGATTACATGAATTTCTTTGAGGATTGGATTCAGTGGCCGCTGAAAAAAAAATTTCATCAAAGGTAGCCAATATGAAGATCAAATGAAAATTTTTCATAAGAGCTTTTCAAAACAGTACATGAACTGACAATTTTTCCTTCGCAAGGGCAACAAATGCCTTAGAAGTCGAAATTCGATCAACTTTGTTAATTATAGTACATTTTATAAATTTTGCTTTTTTGTCTATAAAATCCAAAATTTCCAAAGATCTATTATTTAAATTTTCTGAAAGTAATTGTATATGGTTCGAAAATTTCACAATAATTGAACAATAAACAGCTAAGTCACAACCGATTGAATATTTAACAATTACAACAACGTTAACGCGTGATACTAGGGAGATACATGCTTGCAACGGACCTAGACACTACAAATATGTAGTAATTTTGATAAAAATGTTAAAAATGGTATATAATATCCATGTGTTATCATGACTAATCAAGCCATGGGGTCAAACGACTTGAAACAAAATGGTGGCGAGTTTAAAATCATAATAACCATAATAATTTTTCGAACTCAATTTATGGAATCTATATATAAGTCAAGTTTTGATATGCAGAATATATTGTTTGATTTACTAATTGTTTTAAAATACCCTTCTGATAGGAGCATCCTCCTGCTACTTCAACTTGTTTTAATCCATTTTTCGCATTCTTCGTCGTACCAGTCGTTCCTACTTTTCTTTGGCTGGTGCCTCAAGATCTCCTTTTTTTGTGGTAGGGAGGTGAATGCCCATTTACGCTCAGAGTGTGGGACTCCCATCTTCGCAACAAGGCGATCGAACTACCCACTAAACACCTCCCCTGTCAACCTGAGAGCCTAGCCTGGAACTGTTTGACATATTACTTCGGGCCAGGTATCGTTTTGTTACGCCGTGAGGTGCCTCCAAGCTGGGGATCCCTCTTCTAGCGGGAGGGGAGAGGGGAAGAGGAAGTGCCAGAAAAGCGATCCTGCAGCCCCAACGCCCCGGCTGTTGTGAGTATTTTAATGTGCTGCCAACAATGAAAGCTACTCCGAACTCATGGCTTCCTTACAGCTTTCCACTTTTAAACACGGTGTGCGTTTACATGTCAAACATATCTTCATCATGCCATCTAGTTTCCTGTACTAGAAGGATTTCGATTCTGTGTTTCTTTATTTCATCCAGAAGTTGTCACAGTGTACCTGGTCTGTTCAATGACCTAACATTCCATGTTCCAGAAGAATAGTCTTTAATACGATGTGGCAGTCGTTGCCGTTTATCCAACCTTATACGAGGCTGTTGCCCTGGTTGCATGACAAGTAAATATCAAATGGAGCGTTGTCAGTGCCTACACGTAGTCGGCTTGGTCTACGAGTGGTATTTTATTTCTCGCATACCCACCAGCTAGCTGATTAGGGCACCCTCTATCGGCTACTTAAGGACGCATCCAATCGGGGGCCGAAAGCTCTACACGGAAGATGATCCGCCACCCTTAAATATTAGAACTATTTTTGCAACTTCGCTTCTTCCAGAAATGACCCATTCCTAATATGTATGTTTATAAAATTTTCCATAAGCTGAGCTATGTCCTTCTTGATCATACTGGCTCATTCATCGTGATGCTATCGATGCCTGCGCTGTATTTTTTTTCAAGTGTAAGATTATATTTCAGAATTCTATTTTATTTGTTTGATGAATGTGAAGGTATATTTTAAAATTGTTTTTTAAACTGCTTTTTGCACTAGCACCGATTCCTTTTGTGATTTTTCCACCAATTGTTGAAAAAAAGTTATTTAATGATTTCACTGTGTCACATGGGTACGATGTATTCATTTTTAGGTATTTGTAAAAAAATTTTTTTACAAAGACCTACTAGTTTCGCGACCTGTCTGTCAGTCCGTCGGTCTGTCCGTGCGTCACAGCTAGTTTCCTCAGAAACTATAGAAGCTAGAATGCTCAAACTTTGTGAAAAGATCATAAGTGATGGCCTCTCAAAATTTAAGGTCTTACCAAAAATTTAATAAAATTTGTAAGGGGGGTCCTCCCTAATAACGAATGAACCCTTAAACATTTCTTTAACCAAAGGTAGTCGAGTGGGGTATCAAATGAAAGGTCATTTTATGAATTAGGGGGTCCAGGGGAAGGCAAAATGTACCAAAAAAGGGAAGGCAAAATGTACCAATGCTCACGCAATCTATACTTCACACGTCATCGATTCCAACATATTCCCCCCAGCTAATGTTAAAACATCGATACGAGTATAAGGGACAAAAAAAATGCTGTGAAGTACTCCTTTTTGTTAGTCTAGTTCAATTCGTGAGCAGCTCTCAGAAATAAAAAAATATATATTACGACACAGTAAAAAAAACTCTAGGTTTATAAAAAACAGCTGCCTCTGAGTATCTCGACGATAGGAGCTAAATGCCTTAAGATACTGCGTTGTCAATCATATGCACTTATCATTAATTTGAATTCCTCAGATGTTCCTTAAGTCTTTTCTTAAAAGCAATAGTGAGTAAGCTTTCTTCACTGTTTCTGGAAGATTGTTATATATATGTACATACGCAGAGCATCATTTGTTGTAATTCCTTATTCGATCAGTTCTGGTGAAAAATATTAGGAAATCGAACCTATTTCTTGAATTATATGAATTTATTTGTGATACTTTTATATAAGGGTTTTGTTCCGATCAACTGGATTTTAGACATTTGAAGACAAACCAAGCTTTCTCCATAGTAATGATTTGACTGAAGGTGAATGAAGTTGGTTCTTTGATTCACTTGTCTCGTTAGAGTGAGAATTGGAAGATTTAGGATATTTTTATAGGCTTTAGTTAGAATCCTTGCAGTAATTGAGCAGTCCACCTAGGCAAACTGCTCGAGGAAAATTCATGAAAAGGTCAATAGGGGTAAGGAAAAAACAAAAGAGGCAAAAAGTTGATTATCGATGTTTCGTGTTGTATTTCAATTATTTAGAATTGGAAAAAATGACTTTCGTAGGCGATTGTGCAAATCATTTGTCAGACGATTAAATTCCATTTGATGCAATTATTCGTAGTACTATCCCTTCGCGAGCTAAGGATAGAGCAACAATAGAGGATATCCGTAATGATTATTATGAATATACCACTGAAAAATTTCCTTACATTGAAGACGTCTGCGACGCAATGCTGAAAATTTCCAGCATTGTAAGTTACAAAAACCAAAAGGGCACATCTATATATGACATATTTTACACCCGATGTATGTAGGCTATTCTAGTGTACCAACATGAGCTAGTATACCAATATTATCAAATAAGCAACTTCATAATAAAAATACCACAATAAGTGCTGAACAATCTAATTCGTAACAATAATATTAGTATGACTAACCCGAAATCAACACCGCCATCATCACCTCTGCCATCATCGATGAAAATAAAACAAACACGCAAAATGGCTCATATTCAAAGTCGCGAAAATTCCGTTTCATCAAATCGCAGTAGTTTTAATAACCGTCCCGATATCAAATATACGAAAGTTTCGACAGAAAAATTAATGTCCAATTAAGAAGATAGACATGAAAGTTCAACAATAAATACATTTCAAACGGCAGCTGATCAAAGTGCCAAAACTTACATCCCGCTTCAAAAGCTAGTGTCAATTAATTCCGAGCATGATAACGGTATGATAAATCCGCTTTGTGAAAGCACACACACTAGAATCACTAATAACAATAATAGTTTAAATGACTCGATCAGCGCTATTACGAACAATAATATTTTCACTGATCTTCAAATCGATTTTAATCGCATCCGCAGTTTCGTGAATCCTTTTATAAGATCACAACATGCTCCGTGGTCTTCACAACATAATGCTCATCAAAATATTTATTATTCCCCTTTACAAAGTGCACGCTCACAAGATGCTAGTGAAAAGAGTCATAGGAAAATTTTGGAACAAAGACGACAATTAGTTATGCAATTGTTTAACGATCAAGACATGTTCCCATCCGCCCAGGCAACAATGAAATTTTAAGCCGAGCACGGTCACATATTTCCTCCAAGGCAAGATTTGCAGCTGAAAATAAGAGAAGTAAGTCAGAAGTATATACGTCAACCAGGTTTCACACCTCAATCGGCTGGTCCAACCACGCCCATTGAGACTTCATCAGGTCATATAGAGGATCAATCACAGTAGTGGTAGTAGTAGTACTTTATTGAGACTTTTCTTTTGAAATGTGTTACTTAACCTACTTTTAATGTTACGATTCATTTGACAGTGACACTTTTGTCAAAAGTCATTGGCTTCTTTATACGACCTCAGCCTATACTTTACAGTTTTGAAATGCTACTTTTTTATTCCGTTTGCTCTTACGGTTATTGTCTTTTTGCTGCTTATTTACAGATTAAAACCTAAACTAAACTAACCTAACTTATTCTATTATCAGCCTAATTACATTGTAACTCTTCTTTGTAGTTTTGATAAGTCGTGTGTTCTCTTCAAGCGTTACATTTAAAATGGCGTTTAAGAAGAGGCATAGTTCTTACCGACTTGATCATCAGGATTTAGGGAAGTTATTTTTTTATATTTATTCAATCGGTTTCTTAGTTATCGTTTATTTGTTTTTTATTTTTTTTTGCTGATGGAAATTCAAGTTGCTTCAGCCCCTGTAGATATTGGGCGACGGTATATAATAGAAAGTGGGTTTTTATTTATTCCCATACAAGTTAAGGTATAGCTCAGTGAGCAAAACTGGCTTGTCCTGTGTGGGTGTACCCTCGTTTTTCGGCCAGAATTGGGCAACCTTTTCTATGAGCTCCCTTGGTGATACTCCTAAAACTTGGACTGTTTCGTAGTGGTGTCTTTGAAGGGGGTTCTCTTGTGGTACTGCGTTCCGGGGCATACTTGAATTTCTTCCACTCGTGACTTCCGAGTATAGAGGTACTGGTTGTACTGATGTGGCCATTGCTATTGGGGTTTGGATATATTCGAAAGATGGGGTTGAAATGGGGGTTTTTCTTTTATTTTTTAAAAGCCCTATCTTGTATGTCAATCTTCTCCTTTCCGGGCGTCCGGAGAAGTTTGCAGAGGACACAGAAAGGTGGGTTACTTGTTTTGTTGATGTCATTTCTTGGGCGTTCTCGGGGGTGTGGTCCTCTCCACAAGCTACACATCTTGCCTGAAAGGCACACTGGAGTAGGTCACTCCTTCTGGGCTTTTCCCATGTCGCTTTCTGATAAACGATGAAATGGAGCTTAAGGAGGCAGTCTTGGTCTTCTTTTTGGTTGAGGATTATTTTGTACAGGGTGCGCCAGAGAAACTTACTTACTTGAAAAAATTCCCGCGCAGTGAGTTAGGCGGGTAGAGGGGCGAGAGGGGGCGCATCTGGAGGAGGAAGTTCCCAAGTTTGTTTCTCCCTCCAGTCAGTTGCAATCATGCTCTGGTCTAGAGAGCAGTGGGCCTTCGCAGTCGAGAGCTTCTTTTCTAACGGTCGCTCACTTGTTGCTACGCAACGTGCCTTCCGCGCTCACTTTGAAATTCCTCCTCACAGACTTGTTCCTGGCCGTGATTCGATTTTGTCGTGGGTTAACTCATTTCGGGAGTGTGGAAGTGTCGCTAAACCCAGGATTGGACTTCAACGGACCATCAGAACTCTGGAAAATATCGAAAGAGTGAGGCAGTCAGGTGTGCGTTCTCCCCGGCGTTCGGCTCGCAGACACGCAGCTGCTATTGGAATTTCTGACACCACTGTTTGACGAATTCTCCATGAAGACCTTCACTTTCATCCCTATAAATTGGCTGTTGTGCAAGAATTAACTGAACGCGATTTTGTTGCCCGTCAAAATGCATGTGAAATGCTGATTGACAACCTGCCTGAAGATGCGGTCGTTTTTTTCAGTGACGAGGCTCACTTCCACATTTCCGGCTGCGTCAACAAGCAAAACATGCGTTATTGGTGTGGTGTAAGTCCGCGTGAGCTTCACCAGAAGCCACTTAATTGTGAGCGAGTTACTGTCTGGTGTGCAATGTCGGTAATGGGAATAATTTGTCATTATTTTTTTGAAGAAAACGAACGCGCAGTTACCGTGAATGGAGCTCGTTACAGGAACATGATCGAGGCATCTTTTCTTCCAAGACTCGAAGAAATGAACGTTAGGAACGTGTGGTTTCAGCATGGAGGAGCCACAGCACACACAGCACGAGACTCAATGAATTTGTTGCGACAACATTTCCCCGACCGCCTCATCTCTCTCAGAGGCGATCTCCAATGGCTGGCACGCTCTCCAGATTTGACTCCATGCGATTTCTTTTTATGGGGCTATTTGAAATCCCTGGTTTATGTTTATGCTACAAAGAGTGGATACGAATTTCAAAAATCGACTTTATCAGTGTATGCGCAATGGGGGTTGCCATTTATCCGATGTCATTTTCAAGACTGCATGAAACAAAATTGGGATATTGTATTCTCAAATAAAAAAAAAATTTAAAACAATAACTGAAGTACTTTTGTTTTTATTGACCTTTCAAATAAGTAAGTTTCTCTGGCGCACCCTGTATAAGTCTAAGTTCACGCCATTCACTTTAAACTATCCGGTGGTTAACGGTAAGACATTGTCGATTTTGATGTCTGGACATTGTAACTCGATGTCTCCTCTGACCTGTGTAGCTCCAAATGCCGAGTCTACACCTCTGAGTATAACTGTATATTTTCTGCGTTCCGTTGGTGTGAAGGAGTAACCTTCCACTTTAGATCTGCGGATCAAACCCAGTAATTCATTACGGATGGCGACTTCGTGAACTTTAATTTTTAATTTGCTCGTCCTCAGGGGAGTAATTCTATACTTCGTTGTGGGGCCCCTTTCCATGATTTTAACCGTCATTGTTGTGATTCCTTCTTCGAATATAGGAGGTCATCATGACTTTTTCTTTTCAGGGGCACATGTGTTTTGCCTGGAGGTTAGTTTTTCTTCTCCCGAAAGAGGCGCGTATGGGTTTGGATTATGGGGGGTTTGGTGCTTGGATAAGAATGGGTGACTTTCTTTTAATTACCAATTTAGCTTGAACCGTTCTAAATCCTTCCGATTCCATGTTGATCCGGTCGATAATTACCCTGCTTGGAACGTTTGTTGCAGCTTGCTCTACTTCCGTTGTTGCTAACGGTAGTATTTCTGTCCTGGCCGCTTTCGTTCTTGGTGGGTGCGCCTTCCTGTCATTGTCCACCTTGGACCATCTTTGAGTTGTTGGGGACTCTCTTTGTACCCCTGCTGTTGCCAGTTTTCCGGGTTCGATTTATTATTATTTTCTTTATTACTTTGATCAGTGTTTTCGCTTGCGATGTGTTTGACGCCTCACCATCGACTCTCCGAGGATCAATCACAATATGAATAAAATTCGCAGTCACAATATTTATAGCCACCGCAATAGTAACAAGAAATTTAGACAACACAACAATTAACAGATAATTCTTCGATTTCAATAGTTCGTACAGTTTCAAGTGATGGAAAACAAATAACAATCAAACGTATTTAACCATCAAATAAATTTAAATAGATAAAATCTATACCTAGGAAATAGTAAAGGAGTAGACTCTACAAACACAAATAGTTAGCGGTAAACAATTTTAATTGGGAAACCGTTTTCACATGCTTATAACGTACAGAAAACAATAGTATGAGTCAATCAAGTGCTATAAGAAGACCTCTTCACATTCAAATTGAGTCCACAGAAGAAAGAAATTGGATAGATCTCATTCCACAAAACATGTTCCGTGAACATTGTTTTATATATTTCCTCAATATTACGAAAAGTTTGTTCAATATTTCTATTGGAATTTACGAGTTGTGAGAGTCCCGTTGATTTTGTCAGCAACGGTTAGCTGGGCGCTGGGCAACAACGGGAGTTGACTCGAAAACGCCAACGCGGGCAGATCGACAGGTGTCAGTGTGAATTTTAAGGAATATTTGTGTTTTGATTATGAATTCCTTATTGTCGTTCCGTATTGTCAAGAAATTGCTAGTAAATTTTAAATGATAATTCAGTGTATGTAGATAGTTGATTCAAGAATGTTATAATTTCCAATTTCTGTAGCTTTAACTGAGTGCGAAAGGCTCTCTGACGCATCTCAACACAAAAAGTGGATAATCAAACGAAGAAGGGAAAGATCCAAATGAAAATGAATCATTATGCATATATATATGTATTCTGATAAGATTGGTGTGTATTATTTTCTAAGTGAAGTGAAATTTTTGGATTTTCAATGTAGATTTCTACCCACTGTATTAAAAATGATGTTGCATTCAATTCAAATGCAATCGTTTGAAAATTAAATAATCGTAAATTGAGCCGCGCACATATAATTTATAGAATTTTGTATATAAGACCCCTAACCAATTCACGAGTTGAATATATATATATATATATATATATATATATATATATATATATATATATATATATATATATATATATATATATATATATATATTATATATATAGATAGATAGATATATATATATATATATATATATATATATATATATATATATATATATATATATATATATATATATATATATATATATATATATATACATATATATATATATATATATATATATATATATATATATATATTATATATATAGATATATATATATATATATATATATATATATATATATATATATATATATATATATGTGTGTATCTTCTTCTTCTTAGCACTACAGCCCCTTTCGGGTATTCGCTTCCTGCAAACAGCGCCTCCAACTGTCTCGGTCCGTTGACCGCGTCTTCCAAATTCCGAAATCCGAGCAGCGATGAACTGTCTTTGTCGAACGAGTCAGACCAACGTTTCCTCGGTTTCCCCACTGGACTCCGGACTTCAGTTCTCCCAACGAATACCTTCTTGGGTATCCGTTGCTCGTCCATACGATCATGTGTCCAGCCCATTGCAGCTTCCGCAGTCGTACAATCCTTGAGACCTCCGGTTCGTCAAAAATTTCATACAGCTCATGGCTGTATCAAATTCACCATTGGTCCCCGTCTAGCATCGCTCCGATTATTCGCCTTAGGACCCGTCGCTCAAAGGCATTCAATATATTTGCGGGTGCTTGGGTTAGGGTCCATAGCATAACACAAGTCTTATCCCAGATTTGTATACTTGGAGCTTTGTTTTCCTGTGTATGCAGCTGGTCTTCAAGATCGGCAATACTGAATGATTTTTTTTATTTGCGAGCTTGATTCTTCGGCGTATTTCGTCTCTTTCATTGCCCGTTTTCGTTATTTTTGCGCCTAAATACACAAATTCACCAACATTCTCAATACTGTATTTGCCAAGTGTGATATTTTGTGTATTAGAGGTACTTTTCCTCGATTGTGTCACGAACTTTGTTTTATTTTCGTTAATTTGTAGCCCTACTAGTTTTACTTCGCTGTCAAGTTTCAGGAAGAGTTCTTTGGCAGTTGTTAATGACCGTGACAGAATGTTGATGTCGTCCGCATAGGCCACTACTTGGCTCGACTTGTATAGGAATGTACCTCGCGTATCGACAGGTAGCTTCCGTATGATGTACTCCAGAGCCAAATTGAATAGCAATGGGGCCAGCCCATCTCCCTGCTTTAGTCCGATATTTCTGTCAAAGGCATCGGTGAGTTGATTATTGATGCGGACTTGGGAGGTTGTCGACGTCATTGTCATTTTCGGAAGACGGACTAATTTGGCTGGGATGCCAAAACCAAGCATTATTTGGTACAGTACATTACGATCAATACTGTCATATGCTTGCTTGAAGTCAATGAAAATTTGGTGTGCGTCTATGTTGAACTACCAGCATTTTTCAAGTACCTGCTTGACTGTGAACAATTGGTCTGTTGATCTACCTGCCCTAAAACCACCTTAATACTCCCCAATAATACTATTGAACTTTGATTCGATTTTATTTTCTAAGGTTTTAGAAAATAAGTGATATGCCTCTATAATTTTCGCATTGTAGCTTGTCACCTTTTTTGCGGACAGGGAATATAATTGATTGCCTCCACTCTTTCGGCATATGTTCTTGTTGCCGAATGTGCTGGATAACTTTGTGAATAGCTTGATGAACACTACTGCTACCATATTTGATGAGCCCCACTAGAATCTCATCAATGCCTGGCGCTTTATTATTCTTTTGGGCTTTGATGATGGAACAAACTTTGTCCAGAGTTGGTGGAGCCAATGGAAACTCTCCGTAGACATCTATAGGACCCGATGTTCTGGAGCTGTGTGGAGGATTAAGGAGGTTCTTGAAATATGATGCCCATCTTTCCTTAATCTTGATTTCATCAGCAATTATATTGCCGCTGTCATCACGACAGAGCGTGGTTTTCGGCTGATAACCACTTTTCAGGCTTTTCACTACTTTTATGCTTGTCTTGTGTTATTGCTCGCTAAACTTACATATATAAGTATACGATTTTATCCAGTAGTTTGGAAAAACAGGGTAATAAGGAGATAGGCAAATAATTGCCAACGTCTGAGGTACTACCTTTTTTAAAAATAGGAGTAACATAGGATCGTTCCCAACACGAAGGAAAAGAGCCTGAAGATAAGCTAGAATTTAAGAGAAAGGAAAGGGGGATACAAATAGAAGTAGCTAATGATTTCACAAAATGATTAGGAATACCATCGGGACCTGAACTAACAGACTCATCCAGTTCTATAATAAGCTTCATAATTGTGCCAGGGCATGCTATCTGCAGTAAAATACGTCCAACAACTCTGTAATAGTTGATATTATAGTATCATAATAAGTTTTGATGCGCTTTCTAGCGCACTTACTCACCCCTCCGCCACGTTGGCATCGAGTGAGCTCTCACGTTTTTTTATTGTTACAGGTGCTCTCGCAAAGCTACTTGGCCTTCCACGCCCGATATGGGCCAAGGCAGCATTGTTCGGATTTTGATCCGCTTGGGAGGAGTGCGTGGGGACACGATCACCACCTGGATGCCCCACTCTTATTTGTGGGCCGTGGTCGTCCTCTGCAAGGACGAAATCGACTCGAGTATCGCCCGCGCTTAACTGGTCATTGGTCGTCGCGTTTTCTGTTTTTGATTCCTTTCGATAGGTTATTTCGGCTATTGGCACCTTTAACAACAGCCGATTGGTTCTGATTTTTGACTCCGGTCACCTTATAATTCATGAGTGTGAAAATATTTTGTAGTGGGCCCCTGTGCTGTGGGAAACGAACCCGCTCCACGACACCGCAAAGTTAGCTTTCCAGCGCACTTACGCGTCCCCAGACAAAGCCATTTCCAGCGCAGTACTGATGAGGCAACAGAACACTACTGCAGTCCTTAACGGACATCGGTTAACATCTCAAAATCACTACATCCTAGATGTAATATTAAGGTTTTGCTTTGACGATTGACTCCAAATAACTACTGCATAATGTCACTTTTTTAAGTACTCTTTATATGCATTGGAAAACCTCTATATCTTCTCATCATTCCTAGCATTGGTGCTGGTTGCCTCCTCAAATTATTTATGTGTGGCAACCAGGTCATAGATTATCTATGGTAAGTTCAATATATTTAATTTCTAGCACTCTTTACAATCATCGCGCAAATTTTTAGGTCAACTTCTATAATTTTCTTATTCTTTTGTTTAAACACAGTGTATTTAGTCTTTGTAGTATTCAATGCTAGCTTGTTTTCAATAAGCCATGAACGATATTTTTATAGATCCTCGTTGATGATATTATATATTTATCATTTCCCGAATAAAGAGGTACAGTATCATCAACATATAATTTGTAGTGACATTTCAGTTTACATTTATCAAATTATTAGTATATAGCAAAATCAAGATTGAATCAAGTATGGAGCCTTGTGTAACACTAGATTTCATTGGTGCTAGATAGGTCAAGACATTATAGACTCATGTTCCTTGGGATCTTCCTTCCAAATAACTTTTTTAAAGTTGTTTCGGTTTGCCTTGAATACCATACGACTGAAGGTTTTTAAGTAATAGGGCATGATCAACCTTTTCAAAAGCTTTTTTTTTAGGTCAACAAAAATTGTAGCAATATATTCTCCTTTATCAAGGCTTTCATTGATATAACGTAAGATAGAAAGTAATGCATCAAAAGTATCCTTGCTCATATGAAAACCAAATTGCTTCGAATTTGTCATAGAATTGTCCATTAAGAAAGATTTTAAGCGATTGTTAACAAGTTTTTCAAATATTTGACTAAATACTGTCAAAAGTGCAACCGGACGGTAATTCTTAGGGTCCAGATGATCTCCGCCTTTGAATATTGGAATTATTTTTGCCAGTTTCTCTGGTCGGGAAATGTTCTATTTCAACTATGCACGTTTATAAGACTTTCCAACAGTTCAGCTATCTCCTGTTTGACTAGAATAATTCGACGTATGGTGATTTTGTCACTTCCTGGTGCTGCATTATTTTTCGAATCTTATGGAAGCTGGACTTAGGTGGACTATTTGTGATATTGAAATAGCTAGTTGACTTGTCACCAAGCTCCTTGGTAATTTTTTCACCAATTGTCGAAAAAAGTAGTTTACCGAGTTCGCTGCACAACATGTATGCACTGTATAATTAGAGTCCATGCAAAAAATTCAGCATTTGGTGACATGACCCGGTGATGAAGTATCATTTACTACATTTATTATTTTCCATACTTCGTGCGTTGTCCATCGCTGTTTCCAATTTTCTGGAGAAATATGAAAATTTAGCTTCTTTTATGAGACGTTTTGATTCTTTTAGAGTTAGATTATACAGATATTTTAGAGTGTGATCTTGAGTGTTCTTGCATTTTTTGTAAGCCTTCCTCTTGTTAACACTACCCCGTTAACTTTCTTTGCTATTCATGTGTGTTGCCGACATCTAATCTTTTTCTTACTTACATCCACTATCCACGTAGTTTTCTTGATCGTGTTCCCTGTTGTTGAGAACTGTCGCCAGCTTCATATTTGACGTTTCCCCAGATTCCCCCAATGGTGAGAAGCCATCAGGCTCCTCCACACTAGCGGTCCCGAAGTTGTCTAGAAATTCTTCGGTTTTCATTATGTATCGCACTTAAATTATAATATTCGATATACATTTTTTTAATCAATTGCTTCGACGATATGATAAGCTTTTCTCAATAAGAATCCAACTAACGTTTTGAAAATTATTCATTTTTTGAAAAATATTAACAGGAGCGATTACACGTAAATAACGAATGTTAGACGTAGAATAGTAACACTTAAAGCAGCGAACTTTCTTAGCTTAGAACAATCAAATCTCAATCCAGTAAATTTCAACACAATATCATAGGGAATTTTTTAGCCCTATTATTGAAAACTTGGAGGAAGAGAGAGGGCTTATGATTGAATCCCAGTACAAAAATGTTTATATTATAGCATCTTCGGGCCCTGACCCTATTATGGAGATGTTTGGAAAGATAGCTAATCCTACAACCCCATTTTTTTTGCAACGAATTATACGGTTTTTTGTATCTCCGAGAGCTGATCACGAATTGGATAAGATACAATTAGTGGGATGACCACATATTTTTGTGTGCCTCTTTTACCAATGTTCTAAACAATGATTAAACCTGATAGAAAATGTAGATATATATATATATATATATATATATACAGTGGCTCACAGCTTATTTGATGCACTTCAATAAATATTAAACAAACTGTTGTCCTTATGCAGATAAATAAAAATTTACAAATATTTTGATGCAGATTTTACAGTTAGTATAACTGAAATTCGAAGCACAAAAGATAGTAAGAAAAAATGTTTCAAATGTCCCGTTAGTAGTAATGAAGCAAAATCATTTGCATAGGATAGCTCACAGCTTATTTGATACAGTTAGTTCTTTGTATCCTAGCATTAAAAGTGCACGATTTTCACCGGATTTTTTTTTGGATATATTGTACTTAGTGCGTTTCTTATTTTATTTTTAAAAAAGTTATTTGACCTTGATAGTTTAAAAGTGGATAAATTGTGTAATATTTAAAATGGGCCGTAGGACAACACTTGAACAGCGGGAATTAGTCATTCATCATTTTAGAAATGGTGAATCTCATCGCAAAATCAGCGAAGTTGTCAATTTAAGTTCATTAACAGTTCAGCATATAGTTGAAAGGTTTACCAATGAAAAAAGGTCGGAAAACAAGGGTAGAAATGCACCAAATAAAATTTTGAATGAGTCTGATGAACGGTGGATCGTCCGGAAAATAATGCAAAACCCTAAGTTATCAGCTCCTAAATTGGCGAACGAAGTGTTTACTGGAATTGGTAAAGAATGCAGTGCTGAAACCATACGTCGTGTGCTAAGAAAGCATAATTTTAATGGCCGAGTTGCACGAAAGAAGCCGTTCATCAATATCAAAAATCGACAAAGCCGCCTGAACTTTGCTACGGAGCATATTTCAAAGGATTTGGACTTTTGGAAAACCGTGATTTTCGCTGACGAGTCCAAATTCAACATATTTGGCTCAAATGGAATGGCGTACGTTTGGAGAAAGCCAAATACAGAGCTCAAAAAAGCAAATTTACATGAGACTGTTAAGCACGGCGGTGGCAGCGTAATGGTTTGGGCCTGTATGTCAGCAGCCGGAGTTGGGAAGCTAGCCTTTATTGAAGGAAACATGGACAAGATCATGTACAGTAATATCCTAAAGGAAAATCTCCTGCAAAGTGCTGACGAACTCGGAATCCGGCGTGAATTCAGATTCTACCAAGATAATGACCCTAAACATAAGTCAGAAATCGTGCAATCTTGGCTTATTTGGAATTGTCCTCATTTGATGGCTCCCCCGGCACAGTCACCCGACTTAAATGTAATTGAGAATTTATGGGCTTTTCTGGAGAAAAAAATTCGTAACCACGCAATTTACAACAAAATTGATTTAAAGAAAGCTCTTTTAGAAGAATGGAGTAAAATAACGCCAGAAATGACAGGAAAGCTGGTTGAATCTGTTCCAAATAGACTCAAAGCTGTCTTGAGCCAAAAAGGAAACCATACGAAACATTAGTGTTGAACTGGAAATCCTCTACATGGATAAATTTAAGAAAAACGTGGACTGCATCAATTAAGCTGTGACATAAAATTTTGCCTTTAATTTTGTTTTTGTTATTTAAGAATCAATTGTTGAAATAAATTAAATTGTTATTTTTAAAAAAGGGCTTTTATTTAATTTATTGCAGTTTAAATTTTTTCAATACCTTTTCGAATACAGAAGTTATAGTGCTTTTAGCTTTGAAAATGTTACTGCATCAAATAAGCTGTGAGCCACTGTATATATATATATATATATATATATATATATATATATATATATATATATATATATATATATATATATACATATGATTCAGTTTCACAGATGACAGAAAGGAGTCGAAACACGACTGCTCACACAACAAAGCAAGGCCCAACGGCGTTTCAAGGAAAAAGAGAATTGGCCAGCGGTTATCAAATAAACAAAACAATTAACTATAAATAAATTGACATAAAAAACTTGCCTGTAATCCTTGTGAAATTTGACTATCAGAATTGAACTTCGATAATAAATTTGCCTGTAGTACTATTTGGGTAAAAGGCTTAAGTGGACATTTGCCATCCTCCAGCATGTTGGCATAATCGTTGACTTTTTCCCCATTTACAGTTTGTTTAGAATTGGTGCTTTTAATTATTTTCTCTTTAACGTTCGATTTTCTATTTGAAGTAACGCCTTTTTGGGTTTTTGATTGAGTTTTGTTCTTTTCGCCAGTCGCTGTATAATTTGATGGCTCTTGAAGTCCCTGCCAATATTTAAGAAGGTCAACTCGCTTCATGATATCACACTTTGCCATCATAGAAGCTTTTTCTTGAATGAGGCTCGCTATTTTGAGTTTCGTTACTTGAAAGATCTCTTTCGAAGATACACGTGAAGAAGAAACCGTTTCTTGATCAGCTTTCCGGGAGAGCGTAGAAAAACTTGCTGATGCATCTGCGAAAGTTCATACAGTGAATTAAACGGGTTCTGCTTACTTTTATCTTGGAAATCAAAACAAACCTTTCGCTGAAGAGATTTCCTTCTCAATTTCATCAATGAAAATGGGAGCAATTACTATTCGCTTACAATCCTTGGCTTGAATAACGAATTCTCGTAAAATTGACAGCACGCTGTCAGTTTCAATATTTAGAATGAAAATATTACTGCTGCTTTTTGTTTGTTCGTGTAAATCCTTTGGGTAGTGAAATATTAAAAGTTAAACTTCAGTTGAGTTGAAATACGAACCTTCCCCGTTTCAGGTACGTCGATATTGGGTCCTGTTTCATTTCGCTTTTTCATTTTCTGTTTCGGCGGCATTTTCCGTTATTTAAAAGTTGGTTATGATGTCAAAGCGATCGAGTTGAAAAGTGACTAGTTATGCGGTTGCTACTAAGCCGACTACTTCATTGCAATGTTTCTCTTTGTTCTGGTGTTTAATCATTTTCTGGCTGGCGCACATAATAAAACAAAAGAAAGCAGCGTAGAGATTACGCAAGCATTGTGTGATGAGGAAAGAAATATGGAGAGAGTGGTAGGGAATGAAGGTAATTTAAACAAAAACCCACTCTAGTGCCGACCTAACTCTAATGCTCCAAACAACGATCAAATTATCGAATCTCCATCGCAAATCTCTAATGTGCTTTGAGCGCTCACACTGGCGTGCCAGATCAACCAAAATAGACAATTTTTTTGTGTTTGGGAGGTGAATGCCATCCAGCACAGAGTGTGGGACTGGACTACCCACTATACACCTCCCCTGTTAACCTGAGAACCTAGCCTGGAACCGTTTGACACATTACTTCGGGCCAGGTCTCGTTTTGTTACGCCGTGAGGCGCCTTCAAGATGGGGGATCCCTTTTCCTAGCGGGCGGGGACAGGGGAAGAGCAAGAGCCAGAAAAGCGATCCCCCAGCTCCAATGCCTCCGGCTGCTGTGAGTCCCTTTTATATTTTAGGACTGCCCGAACATAATGTGCCACGTGGTTCCATTTGTCAACCGAGTCGAGCATCACCGCAACTATATTATCCGGGGTGAGCTCTACTGTCTCCCTGCAGAGGTTCCTTCCATTTCATGCGCGCAAAAAATATGTGGCAGGCATTGTCTTCCTCTCCTGGGCAAAACCGACAATCGGGGGACCGTGACTTACCGATCTTGTGCAGGTAAGACTGAAAACACCCATGCCCGCTCAAAACCTGGGTCAGATAGAAGTCAGTCGCACCATGCCTTCGATCACATCTGGGATGAGGCGCGCAGTCCCCTTTCCCTTCGTGCAATTGAGCGAGCGCTGTCTCTCCTCACGGACAACCATCTGCCTCTCATCCTCGTTTCGGCGAAGGTAATAGCATGGCACTCTCCAGCAAGGAGGGCGACAGGCATCGCGCCCGCAATGACTTTCTCCACCGAACCAGAGACTGTCGGATACGGAAATGCAATCCTCAGTGCTCCTCTTCTCTGTACCCGTGCCAAACGTTTTCGGTATACCTCCTTACTGAGAGCGTTGCCCCATACTTCATCGTCAGCATGCCATACTCCATCGTCCCGGGAAAACCCCGACCCGAATGTGCTGAGCAGCAAGTCAGGACAATGGTGATAGGCAAGCCACTACACCTCAGCTGGAACACCATCTAGACCTGGAGCCTTCCTCGCTTTCAACGAAAGGGCTGCCTCTTCCAGTTTCCGCTGTGTGAAGAGTGGACACCTGACTGCTGTTTCACCATGGACAGCGTCAACATGGACGGGATGGGCGGAAAAGGGTGCGCGCACTATCTCGTCCATCTTTTCCGCATTCTGTATAAAAGGTTTCCGTAGGGCACCAAGCTCCCGCGTAACTGGCTTGTAGCGAAGGCCCCATGGATCCTTGTTCACATTGTCCACTAGATCTTGCCAGCAGCGAGCCTTGCTCTTGTTGATCAATTTGCGAAGCCATTTGCTGACAGACTTATATACAGCTGCGTGATGGCTTGCCTAGTTGGGCCTCACGCCCGTTGAGCCTCACGCCAAAGCTTGTGACACTCCCTTCGCTTTTCAGCGATTTCAGTTGACCACCTATACACTGGGGGCTTGCCGTGCTGGGGTTTTCGACGGGGCATAGAAGCATTGCAAGCAGTCGTGATGATGCTCATAGTTCAGTTCACCACGTCTTGAGCTGCAAGTTCTTCCGTCCCTTCCGGATCTCCCTGCAGCGGTGCACCTGCTGTGAGAACCTCGACGAACGTCTCGACGTCCATCCTTCCGATGTTCCATCCAATCATAGAAAGCCGAGAGCATGGACTTCGGGAGGCAACATCGCTTATGTCAAGTAGAATGCACTGATGATCCCCGGCTAAGTAGTCCTCTAATTTTTGTTAATTCTCGAGTTACAAACCTTCTGGAAGGAAAATTCAATTTTGATTTAATTTCAACATAATTGAAAATTTAATTTTAAATTAATTTGAACATAAAATAGAGAGTGAACTTTTTTGCCCAAATGAAGTGAAGAAAGAAAAATAACAAAGAAAATCATAGTGTTTTTCTACGGAAATATTCGAAACATATTTAAATATTGCGAAACCCATATTGTGGAATTTATATTTTTATAAAAGTATTTGAAGTGAAGACAAAGAACAACTGAGAATACGTCAATATAGTATTTTCATGGAAATATTTGAAACATACGTATTTACATATTTAAAAATATATCCTGTGAAACTTATATTTTTTATCCAAAATTCACGAATATAAACATATTACAATTATTTCAGAATAATTATATATACATAAAAATATTATCTTGACCAATACAAATCCTATTGTGTTTTAATGAATTATTATTTCTGAAATACTAAAAAGATCCAATCGTGGTTGATTATCTCGAAAAAGTTTCTAAGAGTGTGCTTATTCAATTATTTTGTGTGAAATTTTGTGTGAAAAGTGACAAGGCTCTCGGACATACCTCGTTCTCTAAAATACTAAAGCAATACATCGACCTGGTGCCCTCGTTCTGTAAATTCAATTCATTATGGCAAACCCCAACAATCTCCTTAGGCCTCCGCGTTTAGAAATTAGTGCTCAAAATGCACCAGCACAGCCCCAACCACAACAAAGGCCTCAACCAGCTGCCCCTAATAATCTAACGATTGGTGAAGATATTAGGAATATCATAGCTCAAATTGTCGCCACAACGCTTCAAGCACAAGGCAGACAAATGTTCAACTCCCTCATGAACCCAGCCGCCGATATCAACAATGATGTTGATATCCCAATCAATATAAATAACGACGGTAATCTTGCCGACATGGACAAGATACCTGACGTCGTTAAGAGTTTGAGAGATTTTTCCGGCAACCCAGGAGAATTCAGTTCCTGGAAGAAGTCCGTTGAGCGGATACTAAAAATATACGAAATACTACGGAATCCTGTCTATGATCCGTAACAAAATTGTAGGGCGCGCTGATATTGCCCTAGAGTCATACAACACGCCCCTAAATTGGGAGAAAATTTCGAAGTGCTTAACACTTCACTACGCCGACAAGCATGACATGGGAACTCTAGAGTACCAGATGGCGACGCTGTTTCAAGGGTCAAATACAGTCTCAGAATTCTACCAAACAGTATACCACCATCTCTCACTAATCTTAAATAAACTTGGGTCAATGGATATGTACCAAGAAGCACTAAATATTATGACTCAGGCATATAGGGACAAGGCATTGGACACCTTCGTTCGGGGACTTAGAGGTGACCTTTCTAGACTGCTTAGCATGAGAGAGCCCGCTGATCTACCTCAGGCCTTACATTTGTGCCTGAAATTATCCCTACCAATAGATTAAACCCCCAAACCACACCACCAGTACCTCCTAGAAGACAGTTCTCGAATAACCATCAACCAGCGCCTGTGCCCGCGCCAAGACGGCAATTTTATCCCGAATTGGTTAACAACCCTCAAGCATTTCGACCTCTGCAATACCACAACCAGCCACCTGCATTCTTTCAAAATCCTCGACAACTACCCCCAAAGCCAAATAAACCTGAACCAATGGATGTCGATCAAAGTTTGCGTTCTCGTAATGCAAATTACATCAACAGATCACGCTTTGACTACGGACTTGCTCACAAAAGACAGCAACCAGCACCACAGCTCCCGAATAAATTTCAGCGTACCCACTTTACGACTCATAATCATAATATAACGCCAGAAACATATGGCGAAATATTTAATAGCCCTGGACTTAATGACGAAGAAGGTTTCCTAGAATATTTAGGACAGGACGATACACAACCATTTTCAACCGAACTAACTGAAACTTCCCAAACAGATCAAGATCCTGCTCCACAGATCGAAAATACCGGAGAAACGGGTAACCCAACCGCAGAGGGTACAGAACACCTCGACGACATCTATTTTTTAGGCTAAACCGCTCTTCACTTCCATATTTCCAGCTGAAATTAAGGAGTGGAGAGCTATTGAAATTTCTCGTAGACACAGGATCCAACAATAATTATATTCAGCCACGGCACATAAAATATCCCCTTATTAACGAACAGGAATTCTAAGCCAAATTTGTTGCCGGATGCATTAAAATTACTCATCATTCCTACATAAGTCCTTTCGGTCCTTATACAAAAAAACTAAAGTTTTTCATATTGCCTAGTCTTGTAGCCTTCGATGGTATCATTGGTAACGATACTTTGAAGGAACTTAATGCCGTAATACATACGAAGAAGAATTACATGACAATCAATACAGGATTACGTATCCCTCTAAAGCAACATGTTTCTAAATCAGTCAACAATATCAACATCAGAACATCCCATCTAAATAAAGATTCATCAAGTAAATTACTAAAGCTTATAAACCAATTTTCTAAACTGTTCACCGAGCCTGACGAGCGCTTAACTTTCACTACCAGGGTGAAAGGAGAAATTCGAACTACATCAAACGATCCTGTATATTCGAAGTCATAACCTTACCCTATGGCTTTGAAAAACAAAATCGAGGAACAAGTAAAAAAACTTCTCGCTGATGGGATTATAAGACCATCACGATCCCGTTATAATTCTCCGGTGTGGATTGTCCCAAAAAAGGAGGACGCATCGCGAGAAAAAAACTTCGCATGGTAGTAGATTATCGAAAGTTAAACTCAATCACCATTCCTGACCGATATCCCATCCCTGAAATTAATGAAGTTTTGGCTAATTTAGGGGAGAACGAGATATTTTCCATTATTGACCTGAAGAGCGGTTTCCATCAAATCCCTCTCAAGGAATCGGACATCGAAAAGACTGCGTTCTCTATAAATATTGGAAAATTCGAATACACTAGACTCCCATTTGGTCTAAAGAATGCACCCTCAATTTTCCAAAGAGCCTTGGACAACATACTCCGAGACGAAATAGGCAAAAGTTGCTATATTTATATAGATGACATCATCCTTGGCAAGGATAAGACAGAACATTTCAAAAACCTCGAACAAATATTCTCTATCCTAGAAGCAGCAAATCTAAAAATTCAACTCGATAAGTGCGAGTTCTTGCACGAAGAGATAGAATTCTTGGGATACATTATTGGTAAAAATGGAATTAAAACCAATCCGAAGAAAGTCTAGGCAATCGCTAATTTTCCTCCACCCAGAACATTGAAAGATTTACGTTCATTTCTCGGGATATCGGGATACTACCGCCGCTTCATTCGCGACTATGCGAAAATAGCAAAACCCCTGACATCCCTCTTAAGAGGGGAGGATGGACGTGTGTCCAAACAGCTTTCAAAGAATAAACCAATACACCTGGATGAGAATGCCTTAAATTCATTTAACAAACTTAAAAACTCGCTAATTTCAAACGAAGTGGTACTCGCTCATCCAGATTTCTCTAAACCTTTTGAGCTCACAACGGACGCCTCTACATACGCCATCGGCGCCGTACTCTCACAAAACAATAGACCAATAACATTTCTGTCCAGCACTCTTGATAAAACACAAGAACATTACGCTGCTAACGAAAAAGAAATGTTAGCAATAATCTGGGCTCTAAACTCTTTGAGAAGTTATCTCTACGGATCACGCAAGGTAGTTATCTATACGGACCACCAACCACTAACTTTTGCATTAAGCAATAAGAACGCTAATAGCAAAATGAAACGGTGGAAAGCGATCCTCGAAGAGTATAACTACGAGCTCAAATACAAGCCTGGCAAACAAAATATCGTCGCCGACTCATTATCAAGACCTCCCCAATCCACAGAAGCTAACTCTCTGACCATGACTCAGCACAGTGATGAAAGTTCGTCTCACAACCTTATACCTATGGTGGAAACTCCTATCAATGTTTTCCGGAACCAAATCATTCTTGAAATTGACCAAGAGGACAGTTACCAAATAACTCATCCGTTTGATAAATACACAAGGCACATTATAAAAAAGTTTCAATACACCAATACAAACCTCATAGATGTCCTTAAAAGATACTTGAACCCAGATACAGTTAACGGCCTTATGGCAAATGAAGAAACTATGGGAAGGATCCAAGAAATTTACCCTCACCACTTTCATGATTACAGAATAAGATTCACACGAAAGTTGGTTGAAGATCTTACCAGTGATGTGGAGCAAGAGGAGAAAATTTTAGTAACTCACCGCAGAGCACATCGCAATGCAGAAGAGAACCGCCGTCAACTTCTGGAACACTTCTATTTTCCACGTATGTCCTACAAAATTAAAAGGGTTCTAAAAAATTGTACAACTTGTAAAGTTAGCAAATACGATAGGCACCCAAATAAACCAATCCTAAACGAAACCCCTATTCCCAAATATCCCGGACATACAATTCACATCGACTTATTCCTCACCGAGAAGAAGTTGGTGCTAACTGCAATCGACAAGTTTACAAAGTTTGCACAAGCAAAAATAATCGCATCAAAGTTGGTTGAGGATATAAAACAGCCCCTCCTGGATGTCCTTTACTTCTTTTGCATACCTGAGAACGTTGTCATTGACAACGAAGGTGCCCTTGCTTCTATATCCCTGACTTCGCTAATGGAAGACGACCTCCAGATTAAAGTTTACAAAACCCCTGCCTATAAAAGTACGGTCAATGGCCAAATCGAACGCTGGCATTCCACATTGAGTGAGCTCATGCGATGCCTTAGGAAGGATGATCCATCCCGATCTTTCCAGGAACTTCTAAACAGAGCTGTGAATGAATACAATCATTCAATTCATTCTACCACAGGTCGCAAGCCCGTTGAAATATACTTTGGTAGATGCCCCAACATTGACCCTGCAGAATTCGAAAATGTTAGGCAAACTAATATCGAAAAATTAAAGCAAAAACAGCGAAAGGATTTAGAGTACCATAACAAAAAAAGACAACCAATAAAAAACTATGAGGTAGGAGAAGTCGTCTACGTCAGACAAAATAAACGTTTAGGCTCAAAATTAACACCTAGATATCGTCAGGAAACCGTACAAGAAAACAGAAACACTACCATCGTAACTGAAGGAGGCAAAATTATACACAAAGACCGAATCAAAAGCTAAATAAGTACTATTTTTTCAGATTTATTCTTCGTACCACCTTGGCGAACATCCAAATCTTGGATTTTTCCAACTCACACATTGCAACCTTCCATCTGGGACATGCGAAAATACGACAGGAGAATTTTAAGCTGATCCATATAGTCGATTTGGAAAAGTACTCAAAATTATTAGAAGACATAAATGCATTTCTGAACCTCCCCGCAACCCGCCATCATCCTCTTTCCCATCATTTAGAACACGAGGCGCAACAGGTTGGCGAAATGATAAACAATCTAAAACCGCGTCAAATGAAAAGATCTTTTGACTTTATCGGCACCGCAAGGAAATGGATAGCCGGTACTCCTGACCACGAGGACTTCGTCACTTTCAAGCACAAAATGTCAAACATCCGAGAAAACAACAACAAACAGGTCATTATAAATAAGTTATACAACGACAGAATGAACAATATAACGAAATTAGCAAACACAATCCAAGAAATGATAAAATCAAAAGACGATGCTAAAAATAATTTAATTCTGGACCTACAATTCCGATTGAAACTCATAAAAGATGACCTTACTAATCTTATATACGCAATCCATTGGGCAAAAGCAGGAATTGTAAACTCTATTATTTTATCGAAAGAAGAAATTCAATTAGCCACAAAATTATTAAATAAAGAATCATTACCATACTCAACAGTGGAAGAAGCGCTAGATATATCCGAGATTAAGATAATAACTAACAATAAATGTATTTTATATATCGTCAATATTCCGATCACAACTAATCAATTGTTTGAAGCATTACTGATCAAACCAATAAAAAAGCAAAATTTAACGTACGACATTCCCTTTGAAAAAATTATTAAACTCAAAGACCAAATATTTGGCATATCACAAAATTGTAAACCATATAACAACTTGATAATCTGTAACGAACATAATGTAGTAGATATAAGCAAATCTGATTGCATCCCGCATCTGTTGAAAAGCCTCAACGCCACATGCCGAGTTAAGAACAACCAAAACCTACCAGCGGTTGAAGAAATATCATTTTTGTTTTTTTTTGGTAGGAAGGTGAAGGCATTTATGCCCGCCGAGTCTGGCAGTGTGGGACTCCCATGGAGGATACCTTTGGACCACCCACTAAACACCTCCCCTGTCAATCTGAGAACCTAGCCTGGAACCGTTTGACACATTACTTCGGGCCAGGTCTCGTTTTGTTACGCCGTGGGGCGCCTTCCAGCTGGGGAGTCCCTTTCCTAGCAGGAGGGGAGAGGGGAAGAGGAATTGCCAGAAGAGCGATCCCCCAGCCCCAGTGCCTCCGGCTGCTGCGAGTCCCTTTTATCTTTTAGGACTGCCCGAGCATAATGTGCCACCTGGTTCCATTTGTCAACCGATTCGAGCATCACCGCAACTACATTATCCGGGGTGAGCTCTCCTGTCTCCCTGTAGAGTTCCTTTCGCAGCCTGGCCCATTTGGTATACGCAAAAAATGTGTGACAGGCATTGTCCTCCTCTCCTGGGCAAAACCGACAATCGGGAGACCGTGACTTGCCGATCTTGTGCAGGTAAGACTGAAAACACCCGTGCCCGCTCAAAAGCTGGGTCAGATAGAAGTCAGTCTCACCATGCCTTCGATTTAGCCACGGTCTCACATCCGGGATGAGGCGCGCAGTCCACCTTCCCTTCGTGCAATTCCTCCAAGACTGCTGCCAATCGTTGAGCGAGCGTTGTCTCTCCTCGCGGACAACCATCTCCCTCGCATCCTCGTTTCGGCGCAGGTAAATAGCGCGGCGCTCTCTAGCAAGAAGGGCGACAGGTATCACGCCTGCAATCACTCTCACCGCCGAGTCGGAGACTGTTGGATACGAAGATGCAATTCTCAGTGCTCCTCTTCTCTGTACCTGTGCCAATCGTTTTCGGTATACCTCCTTGCTGAGAGCGTCGCCCCATACCTCTGCTCCGTACAGTAGCACTGACCCTACAGCACTCATCAAGAGGCGTCTTCTTGATGGGCTGGGTCCCCCTACGTTGGCCATAAGTCGACTCAGGGCCGATATTCCCGAAGCAGCCTTCTCAGCCGTTGCCCTGATTTGCTCAGAGAAACTCATCTTCGAGTCGATCAGTAGCCCCAGGTACTTCACCGCTGGCTTCGATTCGATCTGTATATCTCCAATACTGATCATCCTTACTCTAGGGATTCTCTTTTTTGTCAAGATGACCACTTCGGTTTTCTCCAATGCTAGACTGAGCCCGCGAGTAGTCATCCAGTCCCTCACTCGGCGCATTAGCATACCTAGCCTAAGTTGCGCTTGTTCAACGGTGGGTCTGGCGACCAGAGCCGCAACATCATCCGCATAGCCGACCAAGCGCGACTCATCTTTAGGTAGTTCCTCAAAAGCCGCATTAGATATTCTGGAACTTGATAAGAGTTTTCCAGCGTGTCCAGAATATCCACCCATCTAGCGGAGTTGAAGGCATTGCTGACGTCGAGTGTCACCAACAGGACGATCCGTCGCTTGGCGCGACTATATGCCTCTGCCTTTTGGACCGCGTTCACCACCTCTGCAATCGCATCAATGGTAGAACGTCCTGCTCTAAAGCCGTACTGCCGAGGAGATAGGTCCCCAGCAGCACCAATCACGTCAGTGAGTCTTCCCTTGATGAGTTTCTCTAGCACTTTCCCAGCCGTGTCTAGCATGCATAACGGGCGGTATGCAGATGGCGATTCGGGATTTCCCTTCTCCTTGCTGACCAGCACGAGCCTCGCCACCTTCCATCGTACCGGGAAAACCCCGTCCCGTAGGCAAGCGTTGAATGTGCTGAGCAGCAAGTCAGGACAATGGTGATAGACGAGCTGCAAAACCTCAGCTGGAACACCATCTGGACCTGGAGCCTTCCTCGCTTTCAGGGAGAGGACTGCCTCCTCCAGTTCCAGCTGTGTGAAGAGTGGGCACTCGACTGCTGTTTCACCATGGACAGCGTCAACATGGACGGGATGGGCGGGGAAGAGTCCCCGCACTATCGCGTCCATCTTTTCCGCGTCATGTATACAAGGCTTCCGTAGGGCACCAAGTTTCCCCATGACCAGCTTGTAGCCAAGGCCCCACGGATCCCTATTTACATCGTCCACGAGGTCTTGCCAGCATCGGGCCTTGCTCTTGTTAATAAGCCTGCGAAGATATTTCCTGCCGGACCTGTATGCTGCTAGCCTAGTGTCAGCCTTCTCCCGTGTTCGCGCCCGCTGGGCCTCTCGCCGAAGCTTGTGACACTCGCTTCTTTGTTCGGCGATCTCGTTTGACCACTAGTATACTGGAGGCTTACCATGTCGGGGTCTCCGACGGGGCATGGAAGACTCGCAAGCAGCTATGATGGTACTCATAGTTGAGTTCACCAAGTCCTTGGCTGTAGGCCCTCCACTCCCTGGCGGAGCTCCCAGCAATGGTGCGCCTGCCGTAAGCGCGTCATTAGGAGTTGTATTCTTGAACCAGTTTTCCGGAATAATGGAGGTCGAAGGTTCTACACATAATTTCAATGGGACATTCGTAGTCAAATTTCACAACGCAACCATCAAAGTCGACGGAAGAACATTTGTCTCCAAAGAGATTTCAACACTCGAAGTCCTGCCCGCAATCCTGCAACCAACATCCTTTATGCAAATGCAGAAAGATACCATCTCGTCATCTAATATGAGCGAAATCCTTATAAATAATACCAAAACAATAGAACAGTTTGAATCTGAAAACTTTATCCAAAAAGTTACATCCTATGGTACCACTTTAACGTTATGTATCCTGGCCATATCATACAATACCTGGAAAACAATAAGCAGAACAAAAGTAAACAACATCATTGTAACGGAAGCCGGACCAAACACCAGCACTACATCAGCATCGATACCCGACCTCTCTCAAAGCTGCAGCAACATCCCGACAGCAAGACGGTTCAACGATCTACCTTATTTCTGATGATCGAGGACGATCAATTTTAAGTGGGGAGGACTTAACAGCCGTTATCCACCAGCTTAGTCTAAACAGCAAATTTAACACCATCCACGAAAAAACATGGTCAGCGATTCCCACGAAAGCATTCAGACATCAACGAGTGCATTTTCCCACATTCATGGAAAATGCAATTTCGCAAAAAACAGAAATAAAAGTTTGCAAGCACCGCCAGCGCAGTTCAGTTCATTTTTCGGATTCATTTTATACACGACTCTGTAGTAAATTTGAAAATTAAAAAGGTGTAATTTGTAAAAGTTTAGAGAGAGTAAATAAAATTTGTTTTTTTTTAAGTTAACCCTAACTAGCGAGTTTTAACTTATATGGCCCGACCGCGTTGGTCGTACTACTTTAGTGGCAGTGTTGGTGTCTTCGGGCCTTACGTTTCCTCCGGTGTTCCGCAGGTTCTCCGCATAGAGTTGACCATCTTGAGATTTTACGAGCAGTGCCTGCTGACGGGGTCTTCGTCGGGGCTTCTTTCTCTCCTGGTTTGCGTCGGGCTTTTTTTCTTCTTGGGCGTCCGTGCGAACTTTACTTTTTTTTGATGGAGTTTTTTTGCGACTTTCTTCGCTCCTTTTGAAAGCACTGTCTGAGACCCCTGATCTGATGTTCCGCGCCTATCAAGTACCTCTTCCTTCCTTCTTTTATCCGGATCTCCTTCGATTTGGGTGGACGCCATTCTTTTATTAATTTTTAATTGTAGAACTCTCTGCACGTGCCCACTAGATTTCGCCCCCCTCGCTTCTATAGCCTTTTGCTTTTTTCAGCCTTCTGGTCCTCTTTGGCCTTTAACCAGCATCTCCGATAATGCCCTATGCGATCTAGGAGCTCCTCTAGTTCAAGGAGCCCAATCCTTACTAATTTGGTGATTTTTGATGAGTCGCATGCAGATTGTATTCTTTTTATAACTACTCCCACTTTTCGGAATAGCCTTTCTTCTTCATGTCGCTGGGTGGCAATTATACTTTGCCGCCATCATCCTTGGGAGAGGTTACCGGCTTCTGTTTCCGAATACAGTACTTCCGCCACCTTTTCGACGTTGGCGATGAAATCACACATCATCGCTTTATTTGCCCCGTCACCCGTTTCTTTTCCTGCCGTAATCTTCTCGTGACTTCAGGATTGTTTTTTACTAATCCGGGACTCATGACCCTTGCTTCAATCGCTTTCGTAGAGATCGCGGCAGTGACCGTCGAATTTTCGAGTTTCTTTTTATTTTCCTCCACCGCTTGAACATCTGGCGCGTCCTGCAAAGTTTCCCGCTTTTCCTTCATAATACGCTCTAGCGGTCGCATCATTTTTTGCCCTTATGGGGACAAGTGCTCAGAGCTACACCAGCGCTTATCGGAAGTCCGTCTCAACTGAACCTACACCAACAACCCAATGGTGCGAACTTCGAACGTACACCGAGGCCTGCAAAGGTTTTAATGGGACGGAGACGTTATGATAGTTGAATTGGAGCCGTTCACACACGAGTATCACCTCGGTGCTACCGTGCAAAGCAACAAGGTCCAAACCATCATACCCGCCAGTCCAAAGCAAGAATTCCAGTTCGTTGTCCATGGCGTAGTCCAGATCCAGTCAGGGTCGTTACATGCATCCCAGGAGGGAGCCTCACGACACCCCCCATTACCCTCGGGTCCGTGGTGGCCGAGCTCGCCAAAGAATACTTGCTTCCAAGAATTCTCTTTTTGACCCCCCCTCCCCTGCTCGAATTTCCTTGGGTACGTGGGGTCGGAGCTCCCCAAAGAATGCTAGCCTCCAAGAGTATTCCTGTCAGCCTGCCAGAATCAGATTGGATGCTGAGATTCATTTTTCATTTAACTTGAAGCGTATCCTTCATTCATCACACCTCGAAAGGAAACAGGATATGGATGGGATACTAACAATACAATCATATCACAAATCATTAAATAAAGTGAAGTATGAGTGGATTAAGTTCCAAATATTATACGGCTGTAATTTCAAAAAGGCCAACCGGGGATGGTTTTAGTCCAAAAATCTCCGATAATAGCTAAAATTATTATATATTTTTTGATTCAATTGGAAAAAAGAGAAAACCCCACCCAACACTATTCATACTTTTATGCAACATCTTATATGTTATATCCTAATTCTAATCAAATTCAATCAAAAACTTTATCTGATAATAAAAATCAAGCCACAAAATACGATCACAATATTCCTAACCTAAACGTTAAAGCTTCTATTTAAACCGAATATAATTCGCAACAATTGCAAACATTCGTTTTTAGCAGAGGGGTGCTTAACCTGGGGTGGCATAATGAGGCCGACAAGCACTCAGTTGATTCGCGGGTCATCCGGAACACCCTCAAGCAGAAGCTTGCATCAATATTGTTGTGATGGGCTATGGTATAATTTTTGTTAGCAGGAAGGGAAGAATGAATTTTTGTTAATATAGTAAAGAATAAAATTTTGTGAGTGTGAAATTAAGAATGGAATTTTGTTAGTGAGGAAGATAAAAGTATTAAAGTTTTGTATTTTAAGAAATAGGAAGGAACAAAGCCAGTAGCGAGATAAGTCTCAATATACACGTCTGTAGGGTGGAACGGCTGTGAAATTCAGGGATTTTCACTCAGAGTTACAAATCTTGTGATATGATTCCGAAGAAGTGACAATATGAAGTTATTGATCTCGTCACTTGAGCACTTTCATAAATTCTTCTATTCGATATATAGTGTTTCAAGTCCGTCTCAGGATTTTTATACAAACCAGTACATGCACGGACATTTCCATGCAAAAATTCTTAACTTTTCCGTAGTACCAGCACTCTGGTTATACCAGAGCTGACAACCACATGTCAAAACTGGTCTAACCAGGGTCTTGTAATAGATAACTTTGACCTTTTGATCAATGTATCTGGAATGAAAGAGTCGTCAAAGGGACATAACTATTTTTCGTGCTTCACTGAGCATAATTTTGACATGTTCAGTATAATACAGATACTCACCAAGATAAAAACCGAGGTATCAAGCACAGGATTTATGTGGAACTCGTTCTGAACTACCCTCACCAGTGATAATAAGAAAATCCGCCAAACTAAGGTTCGTGTCTTGACTGGCCCACTGCAGAGTGGTTCGAAACAAAATTCTTTCGCACTTCTGTGCATTGATTTTTATGCGCCAATTGTCAGTGTAGACCTGCACATTATGAAAGATTTTTTGAAGATTGCTCTGAGCTACTGTAACTATTGGCCTGCCGTATAAATGATTAGATCATTGGCAAACGGTACTAATGATCGGATTGGCGAGACGGTAAAATCACAGCCATTCAATAGCTTGTGAATGAATACTGAGAAAAGCAGAGGTGCAGTAACTGTTCCCTGCTGTTGACCATTCAAGGCCGTGAAGTCATGCATTGGCGTCAGATTTTCATCAGTTACAACAAATTATTTCCCTTTTAACATATTGCACATCATGATGTATAACATATTGCACATCAAGATGTCTAGGGAACGTATTCTGAAGGAGTTTAAAAATCAGTCCATCTAAATACACCATATTGAAAGCTTTCTCCATATCAACGAAAAACGCTCCAATATATTCTCTATCATTACGTTTCCAACAAATATCTGAGGTTACTTTCGTTATTGCATGTATGTTCAAATGCCTGGCACGAAACCCAAACTGGCAATTCGGCATCAACTTGTATTTCTCAACTTGGGTGTTTAATGTTTTGTTTAGTATCACTTCAAACACCGCGCTAATGTTAGGCAGCAAGCTGATAGGGAGAAAGCTTATGCGGCATGGTGGTTCTTTTCCTTCCCTCAAGATGGGAAATAACTCCTCGGAGTCGGCAGTGCTGGTCATCGCAGGAGTGATACCCATTGCCTTCCTTGCCAAGGAGCGCCGCAGAATCTACCTGCGGAGGAACGAATGCGACAGAGATGCTGTTGCCCACGAAGAACGAGAATGCTCACTCAGTGATTGGCAACAGTCCTGGGTGAGCGATACAAAAGGTAGGTGGACCGCACGCCTTATTGGTGACCTGAGGCCGTGGCTCAATCGAAGGCATGGTGAGACTGACTTCTATCTAACTCAGCTACTGAGTGGACATGGATACTTTCGATCTTACCTGCACAAGATTGGTAAGTCACGGTCTCCTGACTGCATATTCTGTGCTGGAGAGGTCGATGATGCCTACCACACATTTTTTGTATGCAAGAGGTGGAAAAGGCAGCGCGGTGACCTCATTGAAGAAATGGGAGATCTCTCTCCGGATGAACTCACTAGAGAGATGCTCACATCCGTTGACAAATGGAACTGTATGGCACATTACGCTCGGGCAGTCCTTAAGATAAAAAGGAACATATTTGAGCGCCTAGAGGCGTCCAGGGCAGAGGGGTCTCTTTTCTAGAAATCCCTCTCCCTTCCCCTCCTCTCGCTGGAAAAGGGATCTCTGTAGCCCGGTGGCACCTAAACGCGTAGAGAAATGAAGCTAAGCCCGAAGTAATGTGTCAAACGGTTCCAGGCTAGGTTCTCAGATTGACAGGGGAGGTGTTTAGTGGGTAGTCCAAGGGTATCCTCCATGGGAGTCCCACACTGCCAGACTCGGCGGGCGTAAATGCTTTCAACTCCCTACCAAAAAAAAAAAAAATGGGAAATCACTCAACTTTTTTCCACTCATTTGGGGAGTAGGTATTGTTCGACATGTTGTTTAACAATATATAATAATTCCTAATAGCAACCTCAGGCAAATGTTGGAGAACTATATTTGGAATACCGTGAATACCACATGATTTCTTGTTGTTTATACCGCCGCATATAAAACACAAGTCTTCATACTGAGAAAATTATCAATGAGATTCAAGCTCGGTATGAGGTCAGATGTCAATGTTTCATTGAAATGAAGAATTGATTCACCATTTAGGCTTGATTTGAAGTCGGAAACTTTTGCTTCAACTACCTCTGAAAGTATTTGATTACCTTTCTCTAGGTCTGATAGATGGACAAATTCAAAATGTGTTCCAATCATGGCAAATTTCTGCTGTCCATCACATATAATCATGTTTCCATTTCTATTGGGAGTCGTACTATCAATTTCGATACAAGCCCTATCGAGAAGATTTATCTCATCACTAGTGATTCTCAGGGAATAAGCTTTTAACTTTTGCGAAAATGCCATCTAGGTTTTGTGGTCTAATTTCCCTCATTTTCACCGCCCATTGGCTGCTGACCTGACTCTTAGAGTATGAACGGGTTAAGTTCCGAACATTCTTTAAGTGTAATTTTAAGAAAATCAACAAGGAATGGCTGTAGTTCAAAAGTAACCGGTAAATATTATTGACACGTGTGGAAAGAAGGCTTCTCAATCTATTTAACCTTGCATTGGTTGGTGTTTCATGTTCTCCCATATTCCATATTCCAACGTCAGCTTCTCTAACTTCGACAAATAGAGATTTAATTCATCGTTAGTTAGATTCCTGTCGCTTGGAACCATTGGGCAAGCATTTCCATTATCAGAAAGAGTACATTGCTTCTGATAATGCCGGTTAAACTTCTTTCGAAACTTTTGCCAATCTAACTTTTTGAAATTCAACCGGTTATTTTCATTTTGAACTGCAATGATGAAGACATCATTCCTTTGATGATTTATTTCCATTACGATTGCGTTATGGTCGCTTTCATATGTAAACACCTTAGTTTCCCTTGAGGACTGTTAAAGCTGAATTCAAGTCTTGCGTCAGCCGTGCAGAGGTCCTAATATGAATTTGTCCCAGGGTATTTTGGGTGCTCCAACCTATAAAGATTGCACCTGTATTCAATTTGGTTCTCTGTTATCCAGGATTTCAGGAATACACCTTTTGCATTATTGTTAGCGTTCAGCCATGATGAATGCCGGCATTCTTTACATCGGAAAGAATAGAATAATTATGCAGCCTGTTCAATTTGAGTATCTTAAAAAAGGAATTGAGCTCCTCTTTGAACTTAAGAATGTTTCGATCAGTTGCATAGGCAGAGATAACGTAGAGGTTATCCCCACCTTGCAGTGAAGTTTTGCTAACGGGCAATTCAAAAAATGCAAAATTTTTGAATTTGACTTTATCAATATTTTGAAAAGAATAGGTCTTCTAGCCAATATCCTGGTTACAACTCCCCCATCACCGTTTACCTTATCGTTTCTTACGAATTCAAACTCCTTGACCGTTTTTGAGGGCCATGAATTGAAGATGGCCTCAATGAGAAGCGTGATGTCAGGCTATTGGTTGACGATGAATTCTAGGAGATAATCACGTTGATGTAGAGTAACAGTGAATGTTGACGTTAATCACGATGAGACAAAGCCCATCCACGAAAATGTCGCTGAATAGCAAGTCATTTTGAGATATTTGAAAGATCTAAACACTGAAAAACAAAGCTAACTTTTGAATATTGTTTACCGTTTCTCTCCGATCAAGAATTAAGTTGTTGGTAAACTTGAAGCAACAGCACATTATTGCTGGTTGTATTATTTACATTGTTTACAGTATGATCAGCTGGCCCTCTTTCGGCATGTGCAAATGATACCCCGGGCTCGACGAAATTGGAAGGTATTATACTGCGATGTACTTGCGTTTATTTTGGAATAAAATTAAATTCTGCATCTTGATATCATGGCACCCCCGATATGATGCTTGATGACCAAATACACCGCAGTTAACGCATGAACATTTTTCTTTATGCTTCACCTGCGCCAATTTGCACTCACTGGGGGCATAAACATCTTTGGATTTACGCACCAATAACACTAGTTGACTGCTCTTTTCTGGAGGCATTCTCAACTCACCACTCTGAAATTTAAGTACCTCATTTGTTGCAGAGCACATCGACTTATTTTGTTAGAAATTCATACCAGATAAAGTGGAGAATTCTTATTTTTGGTGGCCGATCTTCTTATGATAAAAGTTTTGACAGACATAAATTCAATTTCTGGTGTAGCTTCCTTTGCACCTGAAGAAGATCGACCATATCTTCTCCGCAGTTCATACAAGTCAAACAAAAAAAAAAGGTTTGATTCTTTTCGCTTTTGTGGTACAGGTGAAGTGCGGAACCTCTCCGAAATTCAGCGCATCTTTGGCTGGCTTGGTTTCCCAGTGACTTTTTTTTAAAAGTTAATTTCTTTGCGTTTGCTCGTTTGATTACGAAATTGCCTGGTTTATTTTCAGAAGCCAAAAGCCATATGTCTTCCGCTTTGTCCGAATATATTTATTGGCGGAACCTTTTCTTCTTGGTTGCAAGCTTTTTCAAAGGAACCAGCAAAACTGCGAGTTGGTTTCTTCTCCTTACTGTTATTTTTTAAATATTGAATAAAATTTATACCATTATCTTTATCAGAATTACAAAGGGCACTTTCTTCAACTTTCACTTCTTTTGTTAGTCCATCCAGCGCTACAAAATAGTTTTCGTATCGTTAGTACCACCAGCACTTACATTTTTTTCCGGAATCCTTTATTTTGCACTTTTCTTCATCTTTGTTTCCTTTTGAAGTTGCTTTTGCGATTTTGTCTTCATCTCTTTCATGACTAAATCTTCGAGAGACTGTAGCCGTAATCTCCGTTTATAATTTTCTTATCGTAGTCTGAGCACATTTGCCTTGTCTTCGATTATTTGCAGTTTACATATGCCATCTGTGGAGCCTTCTTGATCATGTCTTCTTCAGTTGAAGGCTGCCGCCAGTTTTGTATTTGACGCCTCCCCAGTTCTCCCAATGGTAGAAAGCCGTCGGGCTCTTCCATACCAGCAGTCCCGTAGTTGTCTTTGGATTCTTTGCTTATTGAAGTAAAATAATATTCGATATAAAGTCCTTGGATATATTGTTTTAACGATATAAGCTTTTTCCAATCAGAATTAACTTCGGACTGACGTTTAAACAAATTAATTTCAGTTTTGAAAACTGTTGACAGGAACGATTTAAGAACATATCTGTACGCAATGAATGCTATACGTAGAATCGTTGGTGGCAGTATGGCAATGGCTAAATTATTCTTAGTCATTTAAGCTTGGTACTTTTCAAGTTCTCGATTTGATTTTCAATTCATTATTGCTATATTTAATGTCTTTTTTGTTTTTGTGTTCAGTTTCTTTTCTCAAATCGGTACAAGCTTGAACATGTAGTTTAGATATATTGTAATGTTATTATATTAGAAAAGGATTACGTTTCTGATTATAATTTGCTGGAACTAGGGTCTAATATATTAGATATAAGCTGAAAAGTTCACTATTTTCTTGTTCTTGAAATACATGTAATTTTAATTTGAGTTGGTTGATTTTTCTCCTATTTTCCAATGTATTGATTTTTTTTTTGTGGTAGGGAGGTGAAGGCATTTACGCCCACCGAGTCTGGCAGTGTGGGACTCCCATGGAGGATACCCTTGGACCACCCACTAAACACCTCCCCTGTCAATCTGAGAACCTAGCCTGGAACCGTTTGACACATTACTTCGGGCCAGGTCTCGTTTTGTTACGCCGTGGGGCGCCTTCAAGCTGGGGAGTCCCTTTCCTAGCGGGAGGGGAGGGGGGAAGAGGAAATGCCAGAAGAGCGATCCCTCAGCCCCAGCACCTCCGGCTGCTGCGAGTCCCTTTTATCTTTTAGGACTGTCCGAGAATAATGTGCCTCCTGGTTCCATTTGTCAACCGATTCGAGCATTACCGCAACTACATTATCCGGGGTGAGCTCTCCTGTCTCCCTGTAGAGTTCCCTTCGCAGCCTGGCCCATTTGGTATACGCAAAAAATGTGTGACAGGCATTGTCCTCCTCTCCTGGGCAAAACCGACAATCGGGAGACCATGACTTGCCGATCTTGTGCAGGTAAGACTGAAAACACCCGTGCCCGCTCAAAAGCTGGGTCAGATAGAAGTCAGCCTCACCATGCCTTCGATTTAGCCACGGTCTCACATCCGGGATGAGGTGCGCAGTCCACCTTCCCTTCGTGCAATTCCTCCAAGACTGCTGCCAATCGTTGAGCGAGCGTTGTCTCTCCTCGCGGACAACCATCTCCCTCGCATCCTCGTTTCGGCGCAGGTAAATAGAGCGGCGCTCTCTAGCAAGGAGGGTGACAGGTATCACGCCTGCAATCACTCTCACCGCCGAGTCGGAGACTGTTGGATACGAAGATGCAATTCTCAGTGCTCCTCTTCTCTGTACCTGTGCCAATCGTTTTCGGTATACCTCCTTGCTGAGAGCGTCGCCCCATACCTCTGCTCTGTACAGTGGCACTGACCCTACAGCACTCATCAAGAGGCGTCTTCTTGATGGGCTGGGTCCCCCTACGTTGGCCATAAGTCGACTCAGGGCCGATATTCCCGAAGCAGCCTTCTCAGCCGTTGTCCTGATTTGCTCAGAGAAACTCGTCTTCGAGTCGATCAGTAGCCCCAGGTACTTCACCGCTGGCTTTGATTCGATTTGTATATCCCCAATACTGATCATCCTTACTCTAGGGATTCTCTTTTTTGTCAAGATGACTACTTCGGTAATGTATTGATTAATAATTGTTTTTTTATGTTTGTTTTTTCATGGCTTTATTCTTAAAGCTTAGAGTGACAAGTGGGGCATTACATTTTTTTGATTATTTTATTGTTTTGAAACATGCTTTATGTTCTTATAAATTTAATAATGGCTGATGAAATATAGCAAATTTGAATTTGAAAAATAAATAGACACATTAAAGTTCAGTTGTGTTGCTTTGATTTTGAATTTAATCAATTTTAAAGCTACTGTTATTGTTTCTTTCAAGAAACTTGAAAAAATACCTTGTATGAATTTCGACTTCTTTGGTATTTATCACCTCAGGCACGGCGGAAGATCTGTTGTGTGTGTTTCGCACACAACACATGGGACTTCACCATATGTTGAAAACAACACATGCGATCTACTGATGTACGATTGGCCTGCGTTTGTGCATGCAAAATACGTGGAACATTGTATTATTCCGTTCCGCAGAAACATTTGAAAAATCGCGGCGTATACCGCGCGGCAGAGTCTCCATCTGCCAATTGCCGACAGCAACTGACAGTACAACAAAATTCATTAAGTTTGTGTGCTGTTCTGTCTTTTTCGCACTTGCAACACTCCTATATAGTCCTAGATCCTGTTTGCTTCGTGCCGACTGTCGAATGAAAAGTATGAGAAAAAATGGATAAATTTGTGATCAGGAGAAAAAGAGAAAACGATCATGAAGTTGAGGAATCCAACCGAAACGAAATAAAGCTTCAGCGGTTAGACGTACCCGAACAACGTGAAACGAGCGAAAACGATAGCAATGTTCTCAACAAAAAACAAATCGACGATTCAGCTGATTCCCAAAATCGACGTAAGTGTAATAATGATATCGTGCTAACATATGTATCAATACGAGTAGCACGAATATGAAATATAAGGTCAATGTGTTTACAATCGTGACTCCTGTTAAAATTTGTTGAAAAAAAAATTTGTTTTCTAAAAAGGTTTTATTTTGTTGCAAAAATAAGAAACGATTTGGGGGAAACCTAAATTAATGAAAAAAAGGTGTTTGAAATTTTTTTCTTATACTCATGAAATGGAGTTTTCGCGATAAGCGAGGTTGCTTGAGTGAGCTTTTTAAAAAAACAAAGAAACCACCAAACTCATTTTCGTGTTAATTTTTCAGGTTTCTCTATTTCTGTTATGAAATTCGAATTGTATATTCTTGATTAAACTACGAGAAATAGTTTCATGAGATTGGAAGATGCCTCACATAGCTCAAGTGTTAGAGCACTCGACCGGACATCGAGTGGTTGCGGTTTCGAATACGTTGTGGGCCGATTTTTTTCTCATGAAATGCAGTTGTGAATTAATTTTCAGGTTTCGTCCGATTCGTTTCTTATTTTTGCAACAAACTACAACTTTTTTGGAGAAATAATACATTTCGTACCTAGGACAGAATTTTTTTTCCCACGAGTGTGAAGTCCGAGGCGAAGCCGAGGCATACAATCACACGAGTGAGAAAAAAACTTCTGTCCGTGGTGCGAACAATATTTTATACGAAAACAGGTGAAAAAGTGGACTTTTTCGTCCGTTTTCGTATAAAAATTTTTTTTAAACTTTTTTGACAGGAGCCACGCTTGTCAACATTTACCTTTATTGGTAAATAAAAATATTTTGTTTATGTTTCACATTGTGAGTTGAATAGTCTTGAAAACTTTTTTTCTTATTTTTTATTATCCCACATTTGATATTTTTGCAAATTCTCATTTTTAAGTTAGTGAAATTATTTTTTTTATTATTGACGGAACTTTTAAAACTTTTTTTTCTTATTTCTGAGAATTTAGTTATGAAACACATCAATATCGAAAATATAACTATCAAGCGTGTAGACGAAGAAGGGGCTCGAGAGAATATAATCGAGAAATTTGAAAATCGAAAGTCAGTCTGAAAAATTTTGAAATATTTTAAAGTTAACAGCTAAAAAGTCAAACAACTTCTGTTCCATTTTTCTCAGTTATTGAATTCATAAGTTTATAGACGAAAAAGTTTTAACCGCTATAAAGTTTTTACAATTTTAATGAGTTGATATTGAAAATTTCGTTAAGTTAAAACTTTATAATACCTTCAATTTTTTAATTAGTGAAACCGTGTAAGATGTAATGATTTGTAGTCTACGTGCGAACGCGGAACCGACCTCTCATCGGTTCTAGACGTTAAGTCTGAGTAGTGCCAACGGATGGCGCCAACCGGTTAACCAATCCGTGCACCGTAACCCATTCACGCGGTGGCTGCTTGTCGGCCAGCTAGATCGGAGAGGATTTCGGTCGCGGGTCTCCGAATGGGTTACGCTCATTTACAATATTCAGCCACCAATACATGCCCGTTTTCAAACGCGTCACAAAACAAAACCATACGGAGAGGAAACCTACTTTACGTTACTCCGTATTTCTTCCTATAACCAGTCAAAAGACAAAGATCTAATCTTCACTTCGCGTTCCCGAATTTCCGACGCGGTACCGAAAAATATACAACGTTAACTTAATTCCGAACAAAGCTACGCTAAAGAAAAACCAAAATCAACTAAGGTACCGCGTACCGCGCGCAACGCGAAACCGACCTCAGCGGATTTTCTCGAACCCTACCCTCGCGACAGCATACCTTCCCGCTGAAAAGAAGAACCACTGGAAAGGAAAGTCGTGTAGTTATTTAGCAATTCATATTATTTTACTCTCATTTTCCAATAATTAATATTTCTTTTATTACAAGAACCTCGGTAGAGTAATTTTTATAATTTTTGTTTTGAACAAAGATAATTCATCAAAATTACATGATTTATTTTCCACCAATTAAATCGAATCCTACACGAATCAAAACCGAAAAGCTGAATATGTACAGCGCAAAAATTAAAGTTAAAATTATTTTAGATAAGTACCTAAAAAGGTATGGAAATATGTTATTCTTTGTGGTTGAACGTTAATAAACAATTTCTAAGGCTTATACATAATTAAGAGTTTATAGTAAATTTCATATATTATCATTTGTTTGACGTTTTTGTCCTGTAACGTATCAGAATGTGATAAATGTCTCCTTGAAGACTAAGTTGGCTTCACATCTTCTATTTTCTACTCTAAAGTTTCATTCGATTTGCCATATTATACAATTGGATTGTTATAAACTACTTAAATATTCAAAAATGCCAGCTTAACAGATATGGATATGCTAAATTAGTGCAATGAATAATCAACTATTGAATAACAGCAATGTCGAGTCGAATCAATGAAAACGCAGGCGATAAATTCAAATGTATACAATGAAAAAAGAACGTCGTTTTTCGTATACATCTCAATATATGTGACCCCTGAAATGCCATACAAACTCATAAAGCATGTTGCGAAATCGACTATTTCAGTGAGATTTAATAACTGACTCGTAAGACTAAATGTGTTTGGGGAGTGCTATCATCATTGGTTGAACGTCAGCTAAAATACTTAAATTTTTTATTTTTTTTTTTTTCTAAGAGCCAATGAATAACTTTAAAATAAATCTAAATTTTAAAGAATCATACGCCATAATCACCGTTCAGCCTGTTGTTTCTAAGGTACAGTTGAAAATTTTCATTAATGTTCTACGTAAGCCAAGAAAGATGCAAGTATCAATTTAACCTAAAAAAATGATTTTAACCAAAGAACTAATTAGAAAAAGGTTACGGCTACTAACAGTAAGTACAGTGTTGCAATTGCTTTCAAACACATCAATTTATGTTTGTTGTGCATTGAATAATTATTCTCAAAACACTATCCTAAGACACAATGTTAAAATTAATCGGAAACCCTTTAAATCTTGAGTCCTTTTATTCTATTCTGCCCAAACTTATATAGGGGTTCATAAAGGTACCTATTCATCTTCTATTTCAGATCACAAAAAAAACTATAATACTCCCATTGTTTTGTTTTCTTTAAAATTTTTTTATCTGAACGGTTGGTCGACCAGGTTCAAAAGGGAATCTGTACCACACGTTTCTCTTAGTCGCTGTTTGGGATGCCTCAATATATATATATTATAATCGCAATACTATAAATTTTTTCTTTTGACTTTCCCGTGACTCCACTCCGTAGAACTTATACCTGCTCTACCTTCAGTTGCCTTAATCTAAATTATCTTGGAAATTCAATTTAATATATCCAGGGGAGCCGTCTAGACGTGTCACACAAAAGGGACAAACTGCTGGTCCTAATTCTAACTGTCGATGATAACATACTATGGGGATTGGTCTTGTTATACAAATTTGAATTCACTATTCTGTTTGATCGATATGTTTGATGTACATAAATTATAGAAATTTTTCATTGATTTCCTTTAAAGGCAAAAGGGTATTTTCATTAATTTCTTCTCACTTATTTGATCAATCTGTACCTGGATTAGCTCGAGGGTGGAAGATACGAAGCAAAACAAAAATCATCAACATTTAATTTGCTATGCCCCTCAAGCCAAATGTAATGATGGCATTGGATTCAATAGTGTGAAAGATTATTCAGGACATGTTCGATGCAAAGCGATAAAACAAAAATTATCCACATAGTTGCAGTCATATATTTTGAAAAATAGGCGAGCAAATTAATTCATAGTTGGGAGATTATTTTTGGCTAAACAGACTAGTTTGCACTGTTGCATTTGCAAGAATTTCCTAGACCGACATATGCAGCGTCATATTTTTAAGCACGCTGTTCGACAGTTCTACATTAATTAATTATGTTGCATTCAGTTAAAAGGCCTTATAAAAATTTCAATCGGTAGGGACACCTTTTATCATAGAAGCAAAATAATTTTCGAATATCCCTTTTCTTGAAGAATCTTGAAAATGCAACGTTAAAATTATATTTTCTCAGTTATGAATATTTGCATGGCTACTTGGTTACTACCCACAACCAAGTATTAATTTGACTCGAATTTTGAAGTCAAGTCTCACTTTGCTGTCATCCTATCGTCACTTTCTATCAAACGGTATTTACACCACCACATGCGATTTGAGATGCTCCATCTCTTTGAATACTTATCATCTACCCTAGCTTTTGGGAACAGCTTACAGAACTAGATTTAATTTTATGCACGAAATTACTGGCGAGATTGTATGCAAACCGTATCTTGCTCCGGAACTTATTCCATTAAATTACTGACGTGGGCACTGCCGGTATGTCATCTTAAAACTTACTTGTTAGCCTCCAACCCCTTCTATATTTTTATCCATAACTATGTCACCTTCCTCGACAAGGCATCCTCCATCACTTGATTATTGTGGGGCTCCCTGTTCCGTTCAACGTCCTTTACACATGCCAGCCATATTTCAACACGAGAGATATGACACAAGTAATAATTCGATTGAAAATTTGCAGTTTAATCAATTTAGAAATAAATGCCCGATGACATTTAAGATTCCTCATGGCAGTGCAGTCATTTTACCTGGGCTCTTCGCTCTCTGAGGTGCGTGAGTGGTTCCAAATCGCTCAACTCCTGACTATTGCTCCCAGCAAGAACTACTGACTCCAAATTGGGGATACATTCTGGTAGGCAATCGCCCATTCGTATTGTCCGGTTGTTGTTTAATGCGGCACTTTAATCTAGGCAAATACGGACATCCATCGCATTTGCGTATCTCTGCATGGATTGACTGATGATATCCGCGGTTAACCAATTTCAATTTCTGATACCTTTACTACTTTTGAATAGTCAATGGATATCAGTGATGACATATTTGTGGAAGAGTTCTTCTTCCTGTCAATCCTAAGCCCTTTTGCTGCTTGTTGGCACCCTCCGGGACTTCTGCCTGAGTAATGGCCACTACTTCCACACTTTCCTCTCATGTGGCTGTCAAATCTTCTTGACATCCCACGACGAAATTGATGTGGGATGTGCGCTCGTCGCAACCAACTTGAAATGACAAGCCACCTGACAGCAAAGTGTGTTAGTAGTGGTTGCCAGCGGCGTCGCATGATTCATTACAATGTTGAAAGTTTTAAAAGTCTCGCGGTGTTCAAAACTGATAAAATTCAAAATTTACAGACTTGTATAAATTCTCAAACTTAGGAATAGTGCAAAAACTTTGGGAATCTCAATTAAAAATTCGGATCATAAACAAATCCAAAGAAGAAAATTTAAATGGATTTTATTATTATGTTTCTAAAATTTTCGAAGTTCTTAATTATATTGAAACTTTGAGGTTTTTTCTTTGAGCAGCTTGTTCACATTGATTCATTCTGACGAATGATAAATTTTAACAATATCAAAATTTTTGGCATTGGAAAACTGTTCAGGCTTAAAGCATTTTGTAATTTCGATATTTTCATAATTTTCAGCTCCTTTAAGTCATTCATATTTTGAAGTTTTTATGTGTTTTAAGCTTTGCAGGCTTTGAATATTTAAAAATTCTAAGTTATAAAAGTTTTAAGTTCATTTATTGCTTGAACTCATTAAGTAAAAAATATTTCAAGTTTTTGGGTTATTGAATCTGTTTCGATGGACTCATTTATCATATTTTTACAGAATCAAAACACCCTCTGGCATTCTTGAACTGGAAAAAAATCATCCCTGGTTGAAAATGAACAAGAATAACAAGGCGATCTGTTCAATTTGCACCGAAGCTGACAAAAAGAAACTGGTCATCGCAAGCGACACACAGAGCCTGCACTCCTGACTAGCGTGGGTTGAAGAAGGATTCAGTTCGTGGATCAATGGCGCAACGAGAATAAAAAAGCATTCTGTTAGCTCTTTCCACGTTGAAAATGCTCGTGCTCTCGCTAATGTGCAGAAAGTTAACGTCGTTCAACATATGAGTGACAATACGCGTAAGCAAATGGTGGAAAATCGAACAGCCCTGAACAAAATATTCAGCACCATTAAACTGCTTGGCCAACAAGGGCTAGCTTTAAGAGGGCATGGGAGTGAGGAAGCCTCAAATTTTTTGCGGATCCTCAATGCTCGAGCAGAAGATGTTGCCGTGCTACATTCATGGCTGCAAAGGAAGAACCACAAATGGCTTCATCATGATGTGCAGAATGAAATCCTAGAGTTCATGTCTACAGCACTCATGTCCGAAAATCTGGAAGAAATCAAGGGTAGCGAATTTTATGCCATACTGCT
>OZ017741.1:107633583-107643583 GCA_963969285.1 Odontomyia ornata | reverse complement strand
AAAGTTTTATTAGGTGTTCCACACGTCTCAATGGATTTTCCCGGTTTGAGAGCATTTGTAACAAAATTTTTAGACCATGATGTGGCAAAGAACGTGCAGGTTTCCCCTCATGTCGAAGCTGACAAGACTTCTAGCCTGTGCGCTGTAGTGAGGCTCACGGCCCATCTAAAATTATTAAAATGTAATAATGATGCCTTCAATTAGTTTAATTTGCTCAAAATCTTACCTTTTACAACTAAATAATTCTTGCAATTGATTCACTTCAAACTTTTATCAGCCCACACCTATTATATTGTCCACCTCAATTTTAAAGGCTGAAAAAGGAAACAAGTACCAATATCTGCCAACAAGTGATTTTATTGCGGAGACTCCCCCATTTCATTCGACAAGGGTGCTAATCACTAGCTGAACTAGGTTTTTGATTCCAGAATATACAGTGAGTCTCCGCACCATCTATGTCTATGACACAAAACAATATTTATTAGAAAAATTAAGAATCACACACAGAAATGAGCTATAGCAACTAATCAACAGTCCAGAGCTATCGAATTCATATAGTTTCTAACCACGTTGACGGTCAACCTGAAAAGAAATACAAAGAGAACCTCCAGAAAGTACATATTTCAAGTCAAAAAATGTTCGCATCTTTCGTTTCCTGTTGCTAAAACTTAAGACTAATAGATCTAATTAATATTTTTGTGATCGGTCTCGATGCTTGATAATACCCTGTATTATCAAGCATCGAGATGGCTTGAATGCACTAATTTTCGACAGTATTAGAGGTGTAACATTTACCATTCTCTTCGTATCAACCTTTAAAAGCGCCTTTTATTGAAATTCGTAAATGAAGTACTTTTAATCTTGCGATCGTTTAGCTTCCGCTTCATGTGAGCCCATAAATGCTCTATCGGATTTAAGTCCGGAGATTGAACAGGAGCTTCGATAGTGGACGGACAACTGTATAATGCCCAGAGACGGCAGATGTAGGAATTGTGTTTGGGATCATTGTCTTGATATAAACTGAAAGATGATAACATCCCCAATTTTCGAGGGCTTTATTCAATTTGCATTTTAAAATTTTCAAATATGCGTGTTTGTCCATTTTTCCTTCAATAAAATGGAATCTTCCAACTTCAGATGCTGCCCCACAGCATTACATTTCTACCACCATGGTTTACAGTTCCTTTGGTATTTTGGAATTCTAGCTCCTTGTTTTTTTTTCACCACACAAAACTCTTCGTACACGAATCTAACACTTTCCCAATATGATAAGGGCTTGTTGATATCATTTTTGACGAAACTATACTATTTTCTTTCTTTAAGACACACGTTGAAAAGTTACATCTTTTTAAACTCTTTTTTAGGTCTTAGACCTGCCTGTGCGTCTGTCCGTCCGTGCGTCACAGGAAGTTCCCTCAGAAACTATAGATGCTAGAAAGCTCAAACTTTGTGAAACGATCAGAAATGGTGGTCTCTCAAAAGTTTAGGTCTTACCAAACATTTCAAAATTTTTTAAGGGGGATCCTCCCTTAAAACGAAGTAGCCCTTAAATTTTTTTTTTAATTAAAGGTAGTCGAGTAGGTTATCAAATGAAAGGTCTTGATTAGAACTCATAGAATCTGAACGTTATTTTGCGCATCAGGGGGTCCAGGGAGAGACAAATGTACCAAACATTTTTTTATTATTTTTGCTTTAGCAATATAGCCCCTTTCGTGCCTTTGCCTAGAGATGGTTAGAGTATCTCATTACCTTGATCAAATATGTTGGCACTACGGTCAGAACCACGATTTTGCCATGTGTCTCTCCACCCAGCTGCGACATGTTCTAATTTTAGACCAGCACGTATCCTATAAGTACCCGTACACAGGGTGCGTCAGAAAAATCTGGAGAAACTTCACATTAATTTGTTGCTCAAGTCGATTTTAACGACAGAAGTTATTTGTTGCCATTTCAACAGAGTAGCCGTGTGTGCATTCTACATAGAGTTAGTGCAATCTAGCGCAGAATACAATCGAAGAGCGACGGTCATTGAAAGTCTTCTCGTTTTTTGAGTATCTGAAATCTACAGTCTAAGATATTGCTCAGAAGTATGCGGCCGCAGAAAATTGTGAGGAAGTTGTTTGAAGGGTTCTTGCGTCCCAACACCCCAGATTTAAACCCTCTTGACTATTACGTGTGGAGCGTTATTGAGAGGGTTACTAAAGTCCAAACATCCTAGTGTCGCACCCTTACAGGCCGCTGTTGAAGTAGCATTCATCAATTTACAACGAGAGCAATTAAAGAATCCAAACATACGATTCAGGTGGAGAATCAAAGCGGTATTTGAAGCAACCGGGAGTACATTGAGTTACAAATGTAAGAAGAATACCTATAATGAAGATATAATAACTATTGTGGTCAGTGTTAGTTTATCAAATAATAAATTTTACAAACTGCGTGTTCTTTCCGTATTTCGCTGAAGCACCCTTTATGTTTGCAACATACAGTGTGGGCAATATAGTAGTTTCGTTTTAAATCACATTTTATTCTGATACTGACAGCTGTTTCCCGCTCAAAATTATGTTAGTGATTCAGTATTAACCTCCCGCGGAACGAAATGAATCGATTTACGCTTGAACAATGTTGGGAAATATTGAATCGAACTGGATGCCGATTTTTTCAAAAACTCTTCTTTTCAGATGAGGCTAATTTTCATGTCGGTGGCTATGTGAACAAACAAAACTGTCACATCTGGGGCTCAAAAAACCCACGCGTGATAGTCAAGAAACCAATGCATCCTCAGCGAGTGACAGTATGCTGTGGACTCTGAAGTGGTGGCATCATCTGATCTTTTTTCTTTGAAGATGACGCTGGAAATGCTGTTTCGGTCAACGGGGAGCGCTACAGAGGCATGATAACCGACTTTTTGTGGCGGGAGGTTGCAGGTTTGGACTTGACTGAGCATTGGTTTCAACAGGATGGCGCATTATGCCATACAACTCATCGAACAATCGATCTTTTGCGCACAAAAAGCGGAAATCGTGTAATCAGCTGCCTAGAAGCTGCGATTCGACACCGTTGGACTTCTTTTTATGGTACGTTTTGGAAGATCAACTTTATGCGGAAAATCTACACACGATTCAAGGACTGAAACTGAATAGTTAGCAAACCATTGCTTAGATAGGGCCCGAAACCATCAATAGTGTATTTGAAAATTGGACTGAAAGGATGGCCCACTCTCACGCCAGCCGTTGTAGCCATATGAATGAAATTGTATTTCACAACTAACGAGAAGGTTTATTCTTGCGAATAAAGCCAAAATATAAGAAAAAAAATTTAATTTTTGTTCATTTCATTGCATTTTGAAAAAGAAACTTGTACTTGGCCCACCTTATATATACATTCATACATATATATATATATATATATATATATATATATATATATATATATATATATATATATATATATATATATATATGTGTGTATATATATATATATATATATATATATATGTATATATATATATATATATATATATATATATATATATATATATATATATATATATATATATATGTGTGTGTATACTCGTATACATGTATATGCATACATACACTTATGTAAACATATATTTATACGAGTATGTACACATACATATAGATACATATATCTATATATATATATATATATATATATATATATACATATATGTATATATATATATATATATATATATATATGTATATATATATATATATATATATATATATATATATATATATATATCTTATGTCTATAACTTAATTCGTGCGGTTTGCTAAGAGATGGCGTAACTTGTATAGTATTACATCGTTCCAATATTCCGAACCTGCGTTGGAAAGCTACTGTCATTGTACGTTTTTTCAGTGTATGCCATTCATGTGAAGCGTTAACAACAGTTATTTTTTTTCACTCAAATGTGTCGAACTTTGTTCCTGAAAAAGTGTTTTTGCGGGGAATTCTTCTTCATTACTTTAATATGAAGAAAACTGCTGCCGAAAGTCATCGTATTTTGGTGGAAGTTTATGGTGAACATGTTCTAGCTGAACGAACCTGCCAAAAGTGGTTTGCACGATTTAAAAGTGGTGATTTTAACTTGGAAGACGATGAACGTCCTGGGCAGCCAAAAAAGTTTGAAGCTGAAGAACTGGAAGCATTACTCGATGAAGATTGTTGCCAAACACAAGAAGAGCTCACAGAATCTTTAGGGGTTACTCAAGCAGCCATTTCAAAACGTTTAAAAGCAGCTGGATATATTCAAAAGCAAGGAAATAGGGTTCCACATGAACTCAAGGCGAGAGATGTCGAAAGGCGGTTTTGCATGTCCGAAATGCTGCTGGAACGCAACAAAAGGAAGTCATTTTTGCATCGGATTGTTACTGTTGATGAAAAATGGATTCATTACGACAACCCCAAGCGCAAAAAATCATATGTGAAATCCGGCCAATCAGCCAAATCAACGGCAAAGCAGAATATCCATGGCACGAAGGTAATGCTCTATATTTGGTGGGATCCGAAGGGTGTGCTGTGTTATGAGCTGCTTAAACCAGGTGAAACCATCAATGCAGCACCCTACCGAACACAATTCATGCGTTTAAAGAGAGCAGTAGCCGAAAAACGCCCGGAATATGCGACTAGACACGAGGCAATAATTTTCCATCATGACAACGCTCGGCCCCACATTACTTTTCCGGTTAAGAACTATTTGGAAAACAGTGGATGGGAAGTTTCACCCCACCCGCCTTATAGCCCAGATCTTACCCCTTCTGACTACCATTTGTTCCGATCGATGCAGAACGCCATCACTGGAATACGGTTTACAACAGAGCAGGATATCAAAAATTGGCTTGATTCATTCTTGGTTGCCAAGCCGGCGCAGTTCTTTTGGGATGGGATCCACAAATTGCCAGAAAGATGGGAAAAGGTCATAGCTTTAGATGGGCAATACTTTTAATAATATTATTGTACAATTTTTTTCTTAAATAAACGTTCAAATTTTGAAAAAACCGCACGAATTAAGTTATAGACCCAATATATATATATATATATATATATATATATATATATATATATATATATATATATATATATATATTTATATATATATATATATATATATATATATATATAGTTATATATATATATATATATATATATATATATATATATATATATATATATATATATCTATATATATATATACATATATATATATATATATATATATATATATATATATATATATATATATATATATATATATATATATATATATATATATACATATACATATACATATATATGTACACATACTTGTATATGTGTACATATAAATACACAAATTTATATAAACATACACACATATATAATTGTATGCATATACACAATATATATATATATATATATATATATATATATATATATATATATATATATATATATATATATATATATATATATATATACATATATATAGATATATATATATACATATATATATATATATATATATATATAGATATATATATATATATATACATATATATATATATATATATATATATATATATATATATATATATATATGTATATATATATATATATATATATATATATATATATATATATATATATATATATATATATATATATATATATATATATATGCATATATATACATATATATGTATATATATACATATATATGTATATATATATACATATATATATATATATATATATATATATATATATATATATATATATATGTATATATATTATCGCGTGTTCTTGGTTCGCGGCCAATAATTTTAATGTCCCGGGAAAGTGAAAACGCAATGTCTTTTAATTTAAGTTAAAAGAGTTTATTTAATTACAAAAATGCACAATAAACAATTTAACACTTTCACTAATTTTAATTTTCACTATTAAAAATCTAACACTTGTCCATAAATTTCTTATCGCAATTGTCTTCTAAATCACTTCACTATTACGAACAATATCGCTTCCCATACACTATCGCAGTTCTTCTCGCGGTTGAATGAATGTTCAGCTCGCCTTTATATAGGGTCTCTAATCATTCAACTCAGTTCTCGTACATTGGTGAATTAGAGGGAACATTCCAGCAGTGAATGAATGGAGCAGTGACTCACTTTCAGATGTTGTTCATGCTTGTTGGGTTCTCGTGGTTTCGAGTAAATTCGTTTTGTTGATGTTTTTCATTGTTGTGAAAACAATTGCGACAGTAGCTCGCAGAATTATTTGTACATGTAACACTGCCCCCACCTCAGTTCTTTTCGCCCCGAAAAGATGTGTCGCCAGTTGTAGTCAATGCTCCCTGGATGTAATATGGGGCAAGACGGTCTAGATGCACGATTTTCATTTTGGCTCTCGGTTTACGGTGTTCCTGTATGCGATAAACGACGTCGTTGATTCGCTTTGTAACTCGGTATGGTCCCTCCAAATTATGCTACAACTTTGGAGACCTGCCCTTCCGTCGCTGTGGGTTGTATAGCCAGACCAAGTCATCTTGCTGGAAGCCAGTAGAATTTGCCTTTAGATCATACCTGGTCTTCATGCGGTCAGTAGCCGATTCGGGGTGTTTTCGCACTGTCCGATGTATCTGGTTCAACCGTTGTCTTAGCTCACTTGCGTACTCCGAGATCGTTTGGAGTTTCTCAGGGGGTGTCCCGAACTTTATATCAGCTGGCAGACGAATAGTCTTTCCAAAAATGACTTTGGCTGGAGCTTGGCCCGTCGATGCATGTTCGGCAGCTCTGTACGCCATCCAAAATAGTGGGATATGTCGGTCCCAGTCCCTTTGGTTCTCGTCAACCATCTTGGCAAGGTGTTTATTGAGCGTGCCGTTGAAACGTTCGACCATTCCATCGGATTGGGATGCAGCGGTGTTGTCCTTGTTTTCCGTATTCCGAGCAGCTCGCACATTTCGCCAAAAACTAGTGACTCAAAGTTTCGGCCTTGATCTGAATGTAGTTCGCAAGGCACGCCGTACCTACTGACCCAATTTAACCCTAGCCGCTCGGCTACAGTAGTTGCTTCCTGGTTGGGAATGGGGTAGACCTCGGGCCACTTGCTGAAATAATCGGCTACAACCAGCGTGTATCGATTTCCCCATTCAGATTCAGGAAAGGGTCCAGCGATGTCAACAGCAATCCTTTCAAACGGTACCCCCACGATATAGATTTGCATTTGTCCTCTCAGTCGTCGCTTTGGACCTTTGACGGAAGCGCCAACTGTGCATCTGCGACACCAGTCTCGAGCGTGGAGCCAGTAGAATCTTTCCCGCAATTTCGCTGAGGTTTTGTTAACACCAAGGTGGCCTCCCGAGGATCCTTCATGCATTTCCTTAACCACATCGTGGATTCGGCTTTTGGGTAGTATAGTTTGCATCCTATAGGAGCTGCCATCTGCCGTTTCCCATTTTCGCTTGAGTACGCCACTCTCCACCTGGAGGGAGTTCCATTTTGCCCAATAGCTTTTCAGGGTTGCGCCTTGCGTTGAAACGTCCTTCCACTCAGGCCGCCCAGTCGTCTCCTTCCATACGAACAATGGTCCGATGTCATCATCGGCTAACTGGGCATTTCGAATCTCCTCTGATGACCAACCTTCATCGAATTCGGCCGTTATCAATCGCAGATCAACGGGCGGTTCCTTTTCCTCAATCCGTCGGCAATGCTTGTAGTGAGCTGGACATGGACGACGAGATAGGGCGTCAGCATTTCCATGAACTCCGCCCTTTCGATGAACGATTTCGTAGTCGTAGGACTGCAATCTTTCGCTCCATCTCGCAACTTGTCCCTCGGGGTTTTTGAAGTTAAGTAGCCATCTCAGCGATGCATGGTCCGTTCGAAGAACAAATTTCTGGCCATATGGGTACTTGCGGAACTGCTTGGTGGCCTCTATTATAGCCAATAGCTCCTTCCTGGTCACGCAATAGTTCCTCTCACTTTTTGAGAGAACTCGACTGTAATTCGAGAGGACTCTTTATTCGCCATTGATCTGCTGGGAGAGTACAGCTCCAATACCGCCATTGCTTGCATTGGTGTCAACTACAAACATTTTTCTGGGTTTCGGATACGCCAGCACGGGTGATTCACACAGCTTTTCCTTCAGGGTCTCGAAGGCTGTCTGGCATTGTTCATTCCAGACATACGGACGATTTTTCTCGGTTAGCTGATGGAAACACTTAGCTATTTTGGCAAAGTCTTTGACGAATCTTCGATAGTAGGTTACCAGACCCAGAAAACTTCGTAGTTGGCGCTTGTTGTTTGGTGTTGGCGAGCTTTTCACGGCTTCAATTTTCTCAGGGTCTGTTTTGACCCCTTCTGCTGATACGACATGTTCCAGGTATTTTACTTCAGCTGCGAAAAGGGTACACTTGTCGGGACTAAGTTTCAAATTCGCCAGTCGCAATCGGGAGAAAACCTCTTCTAAGTTCCGCACATGCTCTTCGAACGTTCTCCCAATGACGATGATGTCATCTAGGTACACCAAGCAGGTTTTCCAGGTTAGACCACGTAGCACGTATTCCATCAAGCGTTCGAAAGTGGCTGGAGCATCGCAAAGCCCAAACGGCATCACCACAAATTGCCACAATCCGGTCCCAACTGAAAATGCGGTCTTCTCTCGGTCCTTCTTGTCAATTTCTACCTGCCAGTAGCCACTCTTGAGATCGAGTGTAGAAAACCATTTTGCGTCGGCTAAAGTGTCCATGATGTCATCGATGCGTGGGAGCGGGAAACCATCTTTCTTAGTGACGTCGTTAAGCTGCCTATAGTCGACACAAAAGCGAGTGCTACCATCCTTTTTCTTTACTAGAACTACAGGCGCGGCCCATGGACTGACAGAAGGTTCAATAACGCCTTGTTTTTCCATGTCCGAGATCAGCGCGCTCACTTCTCCTTGTTTGGCTATAGGGAGACGTCTTGGTGCTTGTCGAATCAGCTTGGCTCCCTGTGTATCTATGACGTGAGTTACCAAACTCGTTCGGCCTTGGTCATCCGGGCTTGTTGAGAAGATGTCACTGTACTTGGTGACCAGCTCAGAGGCTCGTTTGAATAGCTGCACTGGCAATTTGACTTGCTTCAATATTGCAGACGTGGATTACCGGGCTTTGTCTGTCTTGCCTCCTTTTCCAATGATGGTTGTGAGTAGCTTCCAAAGTGGTGATGGTGGAAACAGGCTGGCAGCTGCCGATGACTTCTCCCGCTTTGATGCTCGTAGTTGAGTCTGCGGTGTTAAGGACTCTAACCGGCACGTAACCGTTCCTTATAGATCTTACAAGGCTTCGTCCTACAATCAAACTGCCAATGCGGACGTCTTCGTTGGCTCTATCAGATAAGATCGGTGGTCTCCAGAATCACCATCAAGCTTGGCCCATACAATGCTTTCGGAACAAGTCGGTACATCAGTGTCAGTACATACCACTACATTCATCTTGGGAATTTGGACGCTGGGATCCTCCATCAGTACTTCTACATTCTGTCATTTTAATACACGTTTGCCCAAATCCAACGTGATTCCATGTGGTCGTAGAAAATCCATTCCGAGAATGCAGTCATCCATAATGTTCGCGACCAGAAAATTATGTCGGAACATAAGGTCTCCCAACTGTATCTGGAGGTTGACCTCTCCATGAACAGGTGCGGTTTCTCCCATAGCTGTCCGTAGTGAGAAAATTCTGCCCTTGTGAAGTTGTTGCTGTCTAACTAGGTCTGGTCGGATAATCGATCGGGTTGCACCAGTGTCGATTGTTATGGTGCAGTGTTCTCCGTCAATTTGACCCGGAAGGCATAAGTTCGCTTTTCCACGATGTAGTCTTGACACGGTGATGGTGGTGCTGGGGACGTCGATTCTCCTAGCCAACCTCTGCCCCACGAAGTTAGCTCTTACATGTTTCCCGACCCCTCTGTTTGAAGGGCTTCCATTTTGGGCTCCTGACTCGGTCTGGATCTCCTCC
>OZ017741.1:107616083-107628583 GCA_963969285.1 Odontomyia ornata | reverse complement strand
CTAAAGACTAAAATATCATCCATATAAACAACACAGTCTTTGTTTACATGCTTATGTAGGATATTGTTCATGAGTTTTTGAAAGGTAGCAGGTGCATTTTTAAGCCCAAAGGGCATTCTTAAGAACTCAAAGTGCCCCATACCTGTAGAAAATGCTGTTTTGTGCCTATCTTTAGGTTCGAGCTCGATTTGGTGGAACCCTTTTGCCAAACCGATGCTAGTAAAATATTGGCAATTTCCAAGTTTACCTAGTAAATCGTCGATGTTTGGGATTGGATATTTGTTTTCTACGGTTAGTTGATTTAATTTCCGGAAATCAATAACTAACCTATGCTTTCCACCTTTTTTTGGCACTACCCATATAGGATTGTTATAAACTGATTGAGAAGGCTGTATAATTCCCTGTAGCAAATCTTCCTTTACTTGTTGATTCACGAAATCATTTATTGATTGGGGAATGCGATAATTCTTTTGATATATTGGTTTATCAGATGTTAAGGTAAGTACGTGTTTAATTGAGTGAGTGAACGTTAATCGCTCTTTCTCATTATACTCCAAATCAGAAAACTCCTTCTTTATACAGTTGATGAGATAAGACTCTTCTATTGCATACTGCTCCTCAGATTCTACTGATTCTTCCATTTCTTGAAAGTTTTTAAGAGCCTGCGAGAAATACACGTGTTCTGTTTCTTCTCCGAAATACAAAACTTGCTTAGGAGTGATTATTGTATAATTTTTAAAATTTATAATGGTTCCTGTAGTTGAGAGGATGTTATTCCCTATGATTGCATGGAAGCTTTTGTGAGTAAACGGCACCAGGTGCCATTTGATCAATACATCTTTTCCAAATTCATCTGGTAGACTTGTCTGAATGTAATGAGTACTCATCGAATTTTCATTGATAGATGAAATTTTAGTGGCATTTAGTGAAGGAATTTTTTGATTTTCAGGAATCAAATGTTCATCTAGAAGTGAAATTGAACATCCTGTGTCAAAAAGACAACGAAGCTTCCTTCCATGAATGGTAAGCTCTATTACGGGTAATTTTATGCTGAGGCACTTGGATGAAAATCCATGTGATGGAAACTGTGTTCAGCTGACCGAGCAGAATTCATTGAAATGTCACTTTTATCGGGGTTGTTCGGTAATCGAAAGTTTTGGGAAGTTAATTTAGGTTGATAACTTGTTCTAGAAACTTTGGTAACAGGTTTATCTTCAAATTTATGGTATTTATTGAAATTCCGTGTTTGCTGGTTTTCGATTGAAAAGTTTTGATAATTCGTTTGAACCAAAATTTGTAACGCAGTTTCAAGGGTGTCGGGATTTCGCGCACAAAGAATACCACGTAGTGGCTCTGGACACTTGCTTATAAATATATCCCTAGCTAATGATGAGTTAAGATTGATTCGTAGAGACTTTTCTACTTCAATCAATTCACTGTTATTCCCAATTTTATTACATATTTTGTGCAAAAACTTACATATATATTCGTAGAACTTCGTCGTTGTGGTGAAATTTGCTCCTTGTATTTTTGCCATGAGTTGAATTTCCGATTCCTGTGTGTCGAAATGTTGCAGCAGAATATTGCTAACCTCGTCCCAAGTTGAGACCATGTGGGAATTCAGCGTGCTTCGTGCTCGTCCAATGATTTTCATAATCACTTGTTGAAAAAGTACTGTCTGAAGTTCACTCCTCGCAATGTATGGAGAAACAGCGTTGATTGCCTCGATGAATGGGTGAAGGTCTTCTTGCTTTCCATCAAACGGTGGAATCCCTGCAATGAACCTTGATATACTTGCGAAGTCCATTTTGATTCGCTCCAAAAAAAATTTTGCTTGGTACTAAATTCCAGCCGCAGAGCCAGCAGAACTATGTTTTGTTTGGAAACCGACTGCGCCAATTACGTTCATGCCCACGAAATGTACATGAAGGCACTTCCTTTTTCTAAATTTAAAAAGAAGATTTAGTTTTTTAAAATTTATTAACTAAATCGTTGCTTTGCCAACAACTGAGGAATAATTACTGACTAGTTATAAAATATTCTTACGTATTGATACTTAAAATAATTCATCCTTTTTCTCATTTACAATATTCATTTACATAATGGAATTTACATTTACATATTACATATTATCTTAAACCTCGATAAAAGTTTTCTTATTTCCGAAGAAATCATAAAGATAAGGAAAAAATAGGATAGTGAGGTAATAAAAGGAAAAAGGATATGAGGATCATGAGTATGGTCAGCAGATGTGGTACATGTACATGTACATGTAACTATATATATATATATATATATATATATATATATATATATATATATATATATATATCTATATATATCTATATATATATATATATATATATATATATATATATGTATATATGTATATATATATGTATATATATATATATATATATATATATATATATATATATATATATATATATGTAGTTATATATACAGATATATATATATATATATATATATATATATATATATATATATATATATATATATATATATATATATATATATACATATATATGTACACATACTTGTATATATGTACATATTGTTACATGTACAAATAATTACATGTACAAATAATTCTGCGAGCTACTGTCGCAATTATTTTCATCATCATTAAGAACGTCAACAAATGAATTTACTCGAACCCACGAGTAAATTCAACAAGCATAATCAACATCTGCAAGCGACGTCACTCCATTCATTAATTTGCTCGAACCTACCAGGTACCTCTCGGTAGAACGTTCGCCAATATGCGAGAAATGGGTGAATACTTAGAGACCCTATATAAAGGCGAGCTGAATGAATGGGGGGATCATTCATTCGACCGCGAGAAGAACTGCGATTGTGTGTGGGAAGCGATATTCTTCGAGTAGTAGAAAAGTGTGTTTCGTAATAGTGAAGTAATTTAGAAGACAATTGCGATAATAAATTTATGGACAAGTGTTAGATTTTATTTTAAGAGTGACAATTAAAATTAGTGAAAGTGTTAACTGATTATTGTGCATTTTATTTAATTAAATAAACACTTTTAACTTAAATAAAAGACATTGCGTTTTCACTTTCCCGGAACGTTAAAATTATAGGTCGCGAACCAATAACACGCAACAATGGTGTCAGAAGCGGGATAGAAAAATTTTGGAAGTGAAAACGTTTAAACAACTTTAAAGTGCACAATTGTGAAAGTTAACGTGGAAAAATAGCCGAAACAATAAAAATGCCAGGAAATTTAAGTCTAAAAATTAATCAATTGAGCATATCGGAGCTCAAAGAGGAGTTGGAACAGCGAAACCTGGCTACGCAAGGTACAAAGGCCACACTGATTGCACGCTTGCGTGACGCAATTGAATCGGAAGGCGCGTATCTGGATTCGGGTGAGCCCTCAGATGTAGAAGAAGGCGCAGAAGGTGGTGAAGCAGAAACAAAAAAACCAAAGGAACCAGAAAATGCGCTGATGCAAATGTTAATGCTGATGCAGCAGGAGCAGCGACAACTGTCGTCCAATTTAACCATGAAGCTAGATGAGCAATCAGCGAAGTTAAATGAACAATCAGCGAAGCTTAATGAACAATCAGTGAAGCTGGATCAACAAGCGATCGAAATCAAGGCAGACATCGCTCAGAAGCTGGAAAAACAGTCAACCGAAATAAAAGCGGAGCTCAGTAGTCTCAACAGCCAAATTAAATGCGTCGAGGAGAAGGTATACCAGGTCGAGGAGAGAATCAACCTTGAGATCAGCCAGGTAAACCATGAGATGGAAAAAGTGAAAAAAGAATTGGAAGCAGCGAAGGCTGTAATAACCGCCTCACCAGCCCCAATCATAACCGCAGCGCAAAGCTCATCTAGAAATGTGCAAGCACCAATATTCGATGGGCAAACGGTCTGGACTATTTACAAAACCCAGTTCGAAGCAGCCGCTCGCATAAATCACTGGAATGAGCAGGAACGAGCAACTGCACTGATTCTTGCTCTAAGAGGCCCAGCTGCCGAGCTGTTGCAGACGATCCCCGTTGAATTGCACTCAAACCCGAAGGCTATAATGAATGCGCTCGACATGCGTTATGGAGACGATCATCTGAAGCAGATTTATCGGTCACAGCTAAGGCATCGAATGCAGAAGTCTGGTGAAACCCTACAGCAGCTAGCCCAAGACATTGAGCAACTGGCACTTTTGGCTTATCCAGCCTACGACCCAGAACATCGAAATGATGCAGCGACAGAAGCATTCATCAGCGCACTAAAGGACCCGGAATTGCAACAAGCCGTGCGGTTAGCTCAAAAGCAAACGGTTAAGGACGCACTGGCTTATAGTCTGAACTTTGAGGCAGCGAAAAATGTGACTCGTACCACTGCCCGGGTTCGTGAGGTAGTGACAGACGAGTGCAGGTGTGAGCGCGTGGAAATTGAGTGAGACCCGCATGTGAATGGTGCGCCTAGATGCTGGAATTGCGGGGAAAAAGGGCACCTGCAAAGAGACTGCAAGAAGGGAAGAAGACCGAGCTATTGTCCAGGGTGGTGGAGATCCAGACCGTGTCAGGAGCCTAGAATGGAGGCCCATCAAACTGCAAGGGCCAACTTCGGGGGGCGAACGTTGGCTAGGAGTATCGACATCCCCAGCACCACCATCATAGTGTCAAGACTACATCGTGGAGAAGCGGACTTATGCCTTCCGGGTCAAGTTGACGGAGAACACTGCACCATAACAATCGACACTGGTGCAACCCGATCGATTATCCGACCAGACCTAGTTAGACAGCAACAACTTCACAAGGGCAGAATTTTCTCACTACGGACAGCTACGGGAGAAACTGCACCTGTTCATGGAGAGGTCAACCTCCAGATACAGTTGGGAGACCTTGTGTTCCGACATAATTTTCTGGTCGCGAACATTATGGATGACTGCATTCTCGGAATGGATTTTCTACGACCACATGGAATCACGTTGGATTTGGGCAAACGTGTATTGAAATGGCAGAATGTAGAAGTACTGATGGAGGATCCCAGCGTCCAAATTCCCAAGATGAATGTAGTGGTATGTACTGACACTGATGTACCGACTTGTTCCGAAAGCATTGTATGGGCCAAGCTTGATGGTGATTCTGGAGACCACCGATCTTATCTGATAGAGCCAACGACGACGCCTGCGTTACGCAGTCTGATTGTAGGACGATGCCTTGTAAGATCTTTAAGGAACGGATATGTGCGGGTTAGAGTCCTTAACACCGCAGACTCAACTACGAGCATCAAAGCGGGAGAAGTCATCGGCAGCTGCCAGCCTGTTTCCACCATGACCTCTTTGGAAGTTACTCACGACCATCATTGGAAAAGGAGGCAAGACACAGACAAAGCCCGGGAATCCACGTCTGCAATATTGAAGCAGGTCAAATTGCCAGTGCAGCTATTCAAACGAGCCTCTGAGCTGGTCACCAAGTACAGTGACATCTTCTCAACAAGCCCGGATGACCAAGGCCGAACGAGTTTGGTAACTCACGTCATAGACACACAGGGAGCCAAGCCGATTCGACAAGCACCAAGACGTCTCCCTATAGCCAAACAAGGAGAAGTGAGCGCGCTGATCTCGGACATGGAAAAACAAGGCATTATTGAACCTTCTGTAAGTCCATGGGCCGCGCCTGTAGTTCTAGTCAAGAAAAAGGATGGTAGCACTCGCTTTTGTGTCGACTATAGGCAGCTTAACGACGTCACTAAGAAAGATAGTTACCCGCTCCCACGCATCGATGACATCATGGACACTTTAACCGACGCAAAATGGTTTTCTACACTCGATCTCAAGAGTGGCTACTGGCAGGTAGAAATTGACAAGAAGGACCGAGAGAAGACCGCATTTTCAGTTGGGACCGGATTGTGGCAATTTGTGGTGATGCCATTTGGGCTTTGCAATGCCCCAGCCACTTTCGAACGCTTGATGGAATACGTGCTACGTGGTCTAACCTGGAAAACCTGCTTGGTGTACCTAGATGACATCGTCATCGGGAGAACGTTCGAAGAGCATGTGCGGAACTTAGAAGAGGTTTTCTCCCGACTGCGACTGGCGAATTTGAAACTTAGTCCCGACAAGTGTACCCTTTTCGCAGCTGAAGTAAAATACCTGGGACATGTCGTATCAGCAGAAGGGGTCAAAACAGACCCTGAGAAAATTGAAGCCGTGAAAAGCTGGCCAACACCAAACAACAAGCGCCAACTACGAAGTTTCCTGGGCCTGGCAACCTACTATCGAAGATTCGTCAAAGACTTTGCCAAAATAGCTAAGTGTCTTCATCAGCTAACCGAGCAAAATCGTCCGTATGTCTGGAATGAACAATGCCAGTCAGCCTTTGAGACCTTGAAGGAAAGGCTATGTGAATCACCCGTACTGGCATATCCGAAACCCGGAAAAATGTTTGTGGTTGACACCGATGCAAGCAACGGCGGTATTGGAGCTGTACTCTCCCAGCAGATCAATGGCGAAGAAAGAGTCCTCTCGTATTACAGTCGAGTTCTTTCAAAAAGTGAGAGGAATTACTGTGTGACCAGGAAGGAGCTATTGGATATAATAGAGGCCACCAAGCAGTTCCGCAAGTACCCATATGGCCAGAAATTTGTTCTTCGAACGGACCATGCATCGCTGAGATGGCTACTTAACTTCAAAAACCCCGAGGGACAAGTTGCGAGATGGATCGAAAGATTGCAGTCATACGACTACGAAATTGTTCATCGGAAGGGCGGAGTTCATGGAAATGCTGACGCCCTATCTCGTTGCCCATGTCCAGCTAACTGCAAGCATTGCCGACGGATTGAAGAAAAGGAACCGCTCGTTGATCTGCGACTGATAACGGCCGAATTCGATGAAGGTTGGTCATCGGAGGAGATTCGAAATGCCCAGCTAGCCGATGAAGACATCGGACCATTGCTCGTATGGAAGGAGACGACTGGGCGACCGGAGTGGAAGGACGTTTCGATGCATGGCGCAACCCTGAAAAGCTATTGGGCACAATGGAACTCCCTACAGGTGGAGGGTGGCGTACTCAAGCGGAAATGGGAAACGGCAGATGGCAGCTCCTATAGGATGCAAACTATACTACCCAAAAGCCGAATCCACGATGTGGTTAAGGAAATGCATGAAGGATCCTCGGGAGGCCACCTTGGTGTTAACAAGACCTTAGCAAAATTGCGGGAACGGTTCTACTGGCTCCACGCTCGAGAAGACGTAGAGGACTGGTGTCGCTGATGCACAATTTGCGCTTCCGTCAAAGGCCCAAAGCGACGACTGAGAGGACAAATGCAAACCTATAACGTAGGCGTGCCATTCGAAAGGATTGCTGTTGACATCGCAGGACCCTTTCCTGAATCCGATTGGGGAAATCGATATACGCTGGTTGTAGCCGATTATTTCAGCAAGTGGCCCGAGGTCTACCCCATTCCCAACCAGGAAGCAACTACCGTAGCTGAGCAGCTAGTGTTAAATTGGGTCAGTAGGTACGGCGTACCTTGCGAATTACATTCGGATCAAGGCCGAAACTTTGAGTCGCTAGTTTTTGGCGAAATGTGCGAGCTGCTCGGAATACGGAAAACGAGGACAACACCGCTGCATCCCCAATCCGATGGAATGGTCGAACGTTTCAACGGCACGCTCAATAAACACCTTGCCAAGATGGTTGACGAGAACCAAAGGGACTGGGACCGACATATCCCACTATTTTTGATGGCGTACAGAGCTGCCAAACATGCATCGACGGGCCAAGCCCCAGCCAAAGTCATTTTTGGAAAGACTATTCGTCTGCCAGCCGATATAAAGTTCGGAACACCCCCTGAGGAACCCCAAACGGTCTCGGAGTACGCAAGTGATCTAAGACAACGGTTGAACCAGATACATCGGACAGTGCGGAAACACCTCGAATCGGCTACTGACCGCATGAAGACCAGGTATGATCTAAAGGCTAATTCTACTGGCTTCCAGCAAGATGACTTGGTGTGGCTTTATAACCCGCAACGGCGAAAGGGTAGGTCTCCAAAGTTGCAGCATAATTGGGAGGGACCATACCGAGTTACAAAGCGAATCAACGACGTCGTATACCGAATACAGGAACATCGTAAGCCGAGAGCTAAAATGAAAATCGTGCATCTGGACCGTCTTGCCCCATATTACACCCAGGGAGAATTGACTACAAATAGCGACACATCTTTTCGGGGCGAAAAGAACTGAGATGGGGGCAGTGTTACATGTACAAATAATTACATGTACAAATAATTCTGCGAGCTACTGTCGCAATTATTTTCATCATCATTAAGAACGTCAACAAATGAATTTACTCGAACCCACGAGTAAATTCAACAAGCATAATCAACATCTGCAAGCGATGTCACTCCATTCATTAATTTGCTCGAACCTACCAGGTACCTCTCGGTAGAACGTTCGCCAATATGCGAGAAATGGGTGAATACTTAGAGACCCTATATAAAGGCGAGCTGAATGAATGGGGGGATCATTCATTCGACCGCGAGAAGAACTGCGATTGTGTGTGGGAAGCGATATTCTTCGAGTAGTAGAAAAGTGTGTTTCGTAATAGTGAAGTAATTTAGAAGACAATTGCGATAATAAATTTATGGACAAGTGTTAGATTTTATTTTAAGAGTGACAATTAAAATTAGTGAAAGTGTTAACTGATTATTGTGCATTTGATTTAATTAAATAAACACTTTTAACTTAAATAAAAGACATTGCGTTTTCACTTTCCCGGAACGTTAAAATTATAGGCCGCGAACCAATAACACGCAAAAATATAAATACGCAAATGTACATATATATATAAATATATATATATATATATACATGTATATATATATATATACATGTATATATATATATATATATATATATATATATATATATATATATATATATGCTCATATATACATATATGTGTATATATGTATATACAATATATATATATATATATATGTATAGATATATATATATATACATATATATATGTATATATATATATATATATATTTATACATATATATATATATATATATATATATATATATATATATATATATATACATATATATATATATATATATATATATATATATATATATATATATATATGCTCGAGGGATGAGCGGGTGAACTCGATCATTCCCTGTCTCCCGGAGCACGGACACATTGGTGGTTCAATCCCGGAGTCTGCGTTTCAGGAGCCCGAGTATGAGCATCTCAAGGAGCAAATCTTGAAACAACCCGAGCAGTTTCAGAATTTGCACCTTGCAGATGGTCGAATCTTTATTAGTACTGGTTCTCCTGTAACGTCGACTTCTGATATTCCCAGAACAAAACTATGGGTTCCTGAGGGTCACCAACGAGCTCTCATAGTACGAGCTCATGATGATCCCCGGGGCTCTCATTGTGGAATTTGCAAAACAACTGAAGTTTTGCAAAGGTATTATTATTGGCCTCGTTTGCGTCAAGATGTGATTCAGCACATCAAGAATTGCTTGATATGCAAACAGGTCAAACCGGCAAATTCCACAATGAGACCCCCTATGGGAGCATCACGAGACTCCGAACGACCTATGCAGCGCCTGTTTGTGGACTTCATGGGCCCATACCCTCGTTCAAAATCAGGGAATACCCAATTGTTCGTGGTCCTTGATCATTACACCAAGTTCGTATGGCTCAAACCCATGACGAAAGCCACCGCAGAGTCAGTCGTGCGATATTTGGAGCGCGAAATCTTTCTGACTTTCGGAGTGCCTGAATGGCTTCACTCTGACAATGGGGTACAGTTCACCTCCAAGGTATTCAGCAAGCTTATGAATGACTATGGAGTGCAGCATTGCTTCACCCCATATCATTCACCGCAGGCGAATGCCTCAGAGAGGTCAAACCAGTCGACACTGAACGCCATTAGAGCCTATATAGGGTCTGATCATGGCAAGTGGGACGAGAATCTTCCAGCCTCATGTTTTGCCTTTCGCAAGGTGATTCATGAGTCCACGGGATATTCGCCCTACTTTCTCATGTTCGGGTACCACCCTATCCAACATGGCTCTGAGTACGCCCTCCTCAGAAGCCTTAATGCTTTTGAGGATGGTGAGGTACAGCTAAGTGCTAACAGTGATCGACTGCGAGCTGTACAGGACCAAGTCAGATGCAAACTGCAAGAAGCCTACCAAAAGGGTGCTCAACGCTACAACCTTCGTGTTCGTCCTCGTGAGCTACTCCAAGGTCAGAAGGTTTTCGTGCGTAATTTCTCTGTGAGCAACGCCGCAGATCGCTTTGCAGCCAAATTCGCTCCACGATTCACTCCTGCAGTGGTCCGACGTCGTATTGGGCAAGTGGCATACGAGCTTGAGGATGAATTCGGTAAGCTGCTTGGGACCTTTCACGCCAAAGACATCCGATCCGATTCATAATTACCCCTGCCGACCTTCTTTGTTTGCCCGGCTGAATGAGACACTCAGGGTCTGGGTCGTCCCCACGATTGTTGCGAATTCCGGCGTACCAACTTCCTCCCATTCGCAACTTCAAATTGCCGCCGTGACATTGTCACTTTCCTTTGGGCATTCCCACCTTTTCCTCGGTGTATGTATTTATTTTTATTAACATTTTTCCTATTTCCCTTTAATTTTTATGTCCACATCATCACAATCCTTTCCTTTCCCTGATTTCCAATTAGAACACCCTAATAATAAAATAAGAAGTTTAATCTTCCCACTAACAACACTCCCTACATTAATTCCCACTAACAAAATTTCATTCTATTCATTCTTACTAACAAAACCTAATTCCTTCCTTCATACTAACAAACTCTACCCACTAGTTCCCATTACCAAATTTTATTTTTCTTACTAACGAAAATTAATTCACGCTTCCCTACTAACCAAAGATCAATCTCATGCCCAGATAATCGTTGAAGTTGCTAATCTGATGAATGGGAGATCGATAAGGCATAGCTCCATTGGTTACGGCGCGAGTTTCGACCGTGCGACTGCTGGAACCCTGAGTTCAAGTTCCCCCGGGCGCACGGAAGCACTCTTTTTTGGGGTATCGGCAAAATCAATAGTTTTCGTAATGTACTCGTATGTGTGACACTTTACATTCAATCAAGCGATTCTTGGGGATGTAAATTGCCATATATGCAAGTCAATGGAAACTATTGTGATTGTCGATACGGACCAAAAGATGTGTGGGTAGCGGAATCGAAGTGTAATGAACTTCGATTACGTTACCCAGATGCGACAGCGGTAATTGGAAAAGAATTTGAATTGCGGGATCGGATGGGAGAAAGGTGAAAAGTGGAAGTTAGGTGGTTGGGATTAGTCGGTCAGATTTCGGATGGGAAAAAGACAATAAGTTTCGGAGTGGAATAAAATTGAGTTTTGGTAGCGGTATTTGACGGTTAATATAAAAATGAATTGTGCTTTGCGGTGCGGAATGGTGAATTCGTATAAAAATGAAATTCCGGATTTGGTTTTGTGAAGAAGGAGTTCTTTTTTTTTTGGGATAAAGTCTGATTTTGGAGTGGATATTTGACTGGAAGTGAAGAAAGAATTGTGTTTGGCGGGACGGAATAATTAATTCGCGAAAGGCAGCCCGATTTTTGATTTGGGAAAGAAGAAGGAGTTTTTTTCTTTTGTTTCTTTTCGTGGAATGGGTATTTTGGCTGTTTTTTTTTGTGACGGAGGGAAAAAGTAAAAAAAATTAGAAAACTGAAGGAATTTTTAATTTGGAGGATTACATTGATAAGTTGAAGTGCGGGACCGCCTCAATACTAAATATATGAAAAAATTGAATAAGTGAGAGTTTGAAGTTTGAGAACTATATTGTTAATTTGAAGTGCGGGACCGTCTTAGTCTTTACTATATGCAAAAGATTTAATTAATGAAATGGACGTAATTGAAATAGAACAAAGTGTTTGCGAGTGTACAATATTGACGGATCGTGGAGAGTGATAATTGGCCGTTCTATTAGTTATTGAATTTTAAAATTAGTTTTAAAGTTAATTTAAAATTTGATTTTCAGTGGCCCCACACCCTTTTTTTGTCTTCGCCGAGCGCTCGGAGATCAACGAGGAAAAGGAGTGAGTTTTACCTATTGTGAGTATTTATCGATTACATCAACAATTCTTATTTTTCTTTTGTTTTCCTTTAAATGAATTATTTGATTAGATTGTTCTTGCTACGTACATTAAATTATTGAGGGGCCGATTTGCTTTATTTGACTTGACCTACTTTTGTTGAATTTGTAAATTTCTTTTTCTTTTGAGTTCAATAAACGGCCATGTTTTATTAAATTTTTTCTAAATTTTTCATTTCTCAAAATGACCTCTCCCTTTCCCGTCCTTTTCCCACTGTGTTAGTTTCTTGATGTAAGGTGGCTCAGCACGAGCAGGGGGTGTCCCGGAAGACCCACGACACGACTGAGCGCTAGCCGGCCTCAGTATGCCACCCCGGGCTACACA
>OZ017741.1:107608583-107613583 GCA_963969285.1 Odontomyia ornata | reverse complement strand
TTACTTGAATGCTGAGTTTTCATTTCGTTGACTGCGCCTATAACTTGGTTCAATTTTTCCCCGAGATTCTTCAGTTTAATCATAGTCGCATTATTTGACTGTGTTGTTTTCGTGCTTAAGAACATGCCTTGATTTTTATCTATATCAGTATAAACTTCGGCGTCAACACCGAAAACGGCGGTGATGAGCTTGCCGAATAGGTCACTTTTTTGCCTGGAATTCAAAATAGCCTTGATTTTGCAGATATGGCTCAGTATTTCAACTTGTTTTGGGCTCTAAGGGTTGTACGAGTGTATCACAGTTTGTTTTCCCCAATAGATCTCTTGTCTGCGAGCAAATATTCTTGACCTCCTTCAGAGTAGATATAACAGTTTTCTCATCTTGTAGAGTTGTGTTTATAGGGAAATTTTGTTTTAGTTTGAGATTCCCACGTAGGACATCAATTTTGTTCGGTCTTTCAACGTAGAACCCTCCTTTATGTCTGCTTGTGTTCGTAGAATTTACCAGACTCAATATTAAAAGGGAAAACATGAGAAGGGCTGGATTCATAAGCCTTGTTGCCCAAGTGCAAGGAGCAATACTTATTATTTCCTTTGAGGCTGCTTGTTTGTTTTCATTTTCTATCCGTCACATTTCCACTTCTGAGGATTGGCTTGAAGGGGCATAGATTGAGGTCTGGTTTAAATAGGCGTAGTTTGTGGTCTAGTTTGAACAGACTTAGATGGTTGTCGACTCATTGCTCATCATACGATGCTACGCGAGCTATTTGCTTCGGTGCATTATCTTTTGAGATTTTGACAGGAAGACGACAGAAATTGACGGTAGTGACCTTCTTGAATTTATTGCCACTGTATCTAGCCGTTGTTATTCGTACTTTATCTGTTCCTGGTTGAACTCAATGCATTCGGGCGAATGGCCATTTGGTCAGTGGCATGTTTCGTTCTTTCATAAGTACTAATTCCCCCATTTGGATGTTTTCTTCGTGTTTAGGCCACTTCGTACGTCTTTAAAGCGTGTGCAAATACTCATTTGTCCATCTGTCCCAGAATGTTTGATGCACTGCAGTTTGCATCTGACAACGTTCATGTAGAGTTTTCTATCCGGTTCTTCTTTTAAGTCATTTGGATCGCTGGATATGGGTGTGATCGGTCTTGAATTAAGGCAGGCTTCTATTTGACATAATATCGGGGAAAATTCTTCAGAAGTTGGGAACTGCCTTGGCCTCGTCAAATAGTCGTTTGATATGCCCTTTGATTGATTGATCCTGCTTCCTATGATCCTCCAAGATGCAGCAACCGGTATGATATTCCAGGCTGTTTTTTGTGCTAAATCACTCGTAGATCTTTCAACGGCTTCTCGTTCATCTTTCACCATTTGATCACTCGCTCCAACAGAATTCGCTCCATTACCGCTAAATATTTCCAGACGAAGCCATACAGGTGAACCGGACGATGTGTCCTTTTTAGAATCGCTGACCCTTGTCCTTTAGACATTCTTGTACATAGTCTACGTGACGGTGTGAGAATTCGCTTGATAGAGTGATGCGTTCTGCGGGTAGGTTACATATCAGTTGTTCCTTAGATCTCTTCGCAAATTTACAGCAATTCATACAACGATGGATCTCATATTGGATAACCTTTTTAATCTTTTACTATCCAGTATCTCATCCGTTGGTAGTTCTGAACGAAATGAGGTCTCCCATGATTGGTTTTTATGTGTGCTTCCCTAACAATTAGTTAGGTTATATGGTTAAATTGCGGTAGTAGAATGGGAAACTTCGCATCTAGCAAGATGTTTGCATTCTGGAGTCTTTTTTCGACTTGAAGAATTCCTAACTCGTCTTTGAAAGTATTGAGCAATCGTATTTTAGCACTGGCTCCTCTGTTTGCCTTTAAAACAGCTATGTCTTGAGAGAACTCTTGTTGTTGAATGATGGAGATGACTTTGAGATGTGAACTTTGGAGTTCATTGGGTTGTAAGGTGTCTATTCCCTTCTCATCACGTGGTTTGCAACAATTGTGGGAGAATCTGAGGCAGAAACTAAAGATTCTTGTCAAATCTTGAATAGTGAAGTAGCTTTCCAGAAGATTGATTTCTTGTTTTGCTGTGCATGTTGATACTATTTTAATCGGGGCTTCGATGTTAGCCATTCGTAGCAACCAAGTTGGACCATTTCGCCATAATTGAAAGCTGTGCAATTCTCTCGAACTTTTTCCCCTACAAGCAACATCAGCGGGATTTTTTTCTGATCTCACATGGTTCCATTGCCACTTCCCAACATCTGAAGTCCGTATCTTGGAGACTCTGCTCGTGACATAGGTTTCTAATGAAGAAGGTTCCTTCTTCACCCGTACCAACGTTATCGTCGAACCACTCCAAGCGGTAATTGGTACGCTTGCTATGGTTATGGAGTTGATGGTCTGATGAAGTCGGTTGGAAAGGAGTGCTGCTGCATTTAGCTCATGTTTTAGAAGCGGTATTTTCGACTTGATGGGTGTGACTCTGGCTTCCGCAAAGAGTAGAGTCGTGCTGATTATGCCGGTCTCATCAATTGAAGAAGCCATGAAACTCCAGTTGAGTATTGGAGGTGCAATGCATCCAAAGTGGGACCCTTAAGCTTTCTAGATGCTCTAAACTTACTTTGAGGCAGTTTCATCGATTTATAATCTCCTCAAACGGCTCTTCGTCTCAATTTACTCTCGTTTTCCAGAATTTTGCCCTTATAGTGACGGGTGCCAACCATTGAAGTGAGTCGTAAATAGTAGCGTTATTTGATAAAAGCCTTCGTTTGGTCAATTTTTCTTTGTTTTTGAATTTGAGAACCATGAACTGAAACTTATCTTGATATGGATTCCAATGAATTCCTTGTGTTTTCAAAGAGGCATCCTCAGTTATTCGAAGTAGGTCTTTTTCTCCCGTACCTTCAGGAATTGTCACTGGTAGCTCTCAGTGGAGGCGATTCTTAACTCAAGACCACTCACGCCTCTTTCCTCAGATCCCGATGACCTAGCACCATTATCGATGGCGCATTTTTCGGTTGGTGAAGCGCTTGTGGGTGCCAAAAGCTCCTCAATCGAGACAACGAGAATATCTTTAGCATCCAGATGGCTATTAACAAATCGTCTTAAAAATTAGTTCTGAAGGCGATGGTACATGAAATACTTGGGGAAATAACAAAAGCGTACGGACTGAACATCTAAGCAGACAAAACTTAAAACAGGAACACTAGTTATGATCAAAGATGACAACTTGCCACCTTTCAAATGGAAACTCGGACGAATTGTTGAGACCATTTCAGGAGCAGACGGCTACATTCGTGTGACTGATGAACAGACTAGCTTGGGCATTATCAGAAGATCGATTCATCAGTCGGCACCAATACCAATTCAATAATTTATAGTTTCTTAAGAAACTTTTGAAGCAATCCGCGTAAGTTCGATGGGTAATTTAGCTGCGGATGACATGGTCCAAGAGGTTAGTGGTAAAACCAGCAACGTTAACGGGCAAGCTTTGAGCGAGCTAAATTGTGAAGGAGTGCGTTTTCGTTTCCTGTAATTCTGGTAAGTAGTATTGTCAATATCCGTTGTTTCCATTGGCTCAATGGAAACAACGGATATTGACAATACTACTTACCAGAATTACAGGAAACGAAAACGCACTCCTTCACAATTTAGCTCGCTCAAAGCTTGCCCGTTGACGTTGCTGGTTTTACCACTAACCTCTTGGACCATGTCATCCGCAGCTAAATTACCCATCGAACTTACGAGGATTTAAAATAATTTTTTTTTTTTGTGGTAGGGCGGTGAAGGCATTTACGCCCGCCGAGTCTGGCAGTGTGGGAGCCACATGGAGGATACCCTTGGACTACCCACTAAACACCTCCCCTGTCATTCTGAGAACCTAGCCTGGAACTGTTTGACACATTACTTCGGGCCAGGTCTCGTTTTGCTGTTGCCAGAAGATCGATCCCCCAACCCCAGCACCTCCGGCTGCTGCGAGTCCCTTTTATCTTTTAGGACTGCCCGAGCATAATGTGCCACCTGGTTCCATTTGTCAACCGACTCGAGCATCACCGCAACTATATTATCCGGGATGAGATCTCCCGTCTCCCTGTAGAGTTCCCTTCGCAGCCTGACCCATTTGGTACACGCAAAAAATGTGTCACAGGCATTGTCCTCCTCTCCTGGGCAAAACCGACAATCGGGAGACCGTGACTTACCGATCTTGTGCAGGCAAGACTGAAAACACCCGTGCCCGCTCAAAAGCTGGGTCAGATAGAAGTCAGTCTAACCATTCCTTCGATTTAGCCACGGTCTCACATCCGGGATGAGGCGCGCAGTCCACCTTCCCTTCGTGCCATTCCTCCAAGACTGCTGCCAATCGTTGGGTGAGCGTTGTCTCTCCTCGCGGACAACCATCTCCCTCGCATCCTTGTTTCGGCGCAGGTAAGTTCCTCCTTGAGAAAAGGAGGAAGGACGAGACCATAAACGAAGTTGACACTCCAGGCGAGGAGTTTCATGTGGTGCGAAACAAGGCAGCGAAAAACAGACAAAGAGCTCAACCACGAAAAGAACAAAGAACCCCCGATATACCGCAGAAAACAAAAAGCAAACCGCGGCGCAAACCCTTGCGAGAGGCACTGCTTATTAAACCCACTAAGGGCCGAACCTACGCAGATGTCCTTCGTGAAATTAAAGGAGCGGTCAAGCCAGGATTTAAAATAATGCCAGCACTTATTTGGAAAATATCGGCAGTAGACAGCTATCTCCAAACACATGAAAACTTATAATCATTTACGGCTTAAAAGGTTGTTGGGAGGTTTTCCGAACTATAGAAGCTGGCGTGAATCAACTAGAGCCGCTCAAAGAGAATACTACTAACAACACATATCATGACGCTATTGTATCACAAAACCGTCATCGATTGCAACTACTAAGCCAAGACAATCTTATCCTGCAAGAGCCTACCCAAAGAAGAACGCAAAGATCTCCGTTTGATAA
>OZ017741.1:107571083-107603583 GCA_963969285.1 Odontomyia ornata | reverse complement strand
CTCTTTCGCTTCACTAGCCTTCTTCCTTTAGTGCCAAATATGCAAAATTTGCTTTCGTTAGAGAATAGGACCTGTTCCCAAAATTCTGGTGGCTTGTTTATGTATTTTTTTGCGAATCCCACACGGTTCTTCCTGTTCACTTTCGAAATGTATGGCTTCTTATGTGCAATGCATGAGCGATATCCATTCCTCTTTAGCATTTTTCGTAAGGTATCTTCGTGGAGAACCTTGCCATAATAGTTTTTTTATATTTGCAACAGTTTGGGAAGCAGTTACTCGAGAATTCTTTTTAACTGCCTGCAAAACGTTTCTTTTTTCGCATTCAGTCAGTATGGAGGGTCGACCACAACGAGGCTTTGACATAATCGAACCAGTTGTATCCAATATTTTCACCATATACTGGACAGACGAATGAGTTCTGCCTAATATTTGACCGATTCCGCGGTAAGTTTTCCCTTCACTCTTAAGTTTCAGCATAATTTTCCTCTCCTCAGCACTGATTTCGCTAATTTTGGGCGTCAACATGTAATCTAGTGAACAAAAAGTTAAAAAAAAACTACAGTTACTTTTAAACCTATCACGACTTAAAGTAGAACTATTATCTGACCTAAAAATATTAATATGCATCTGCATATGTGATCGCGTAACATACATACTTTTGCTGGTCTCTTGTGTTGGGTATTAATTGATTTTGTTTGAGTTTCAACCCTTTTTAAATAGTAAGTATTATGAAGCATACCAGGAATCATGCAAAAGTGTAGATTTTATGATATAATAAAAGAAACCATTCAAATTAAGTGGACGTTGTTATCTTGCATGTACGGATACCTTTTTTGGCAATTCCTCTTCCCCTCTCCCGCTAGGAAAGGGACTCCCCAGCTCGAAGGCACCCTACGGCGTAACAAAACGAGACCTGGCCCGAAGTGATGTGTCAAACGGTTCCAGGCGGGGTTCTCAGGTTGACAGGGGAGGTGTTTAGTGGGTAGTCCAGTCGCGCATGGGAGCCCCACACTCTGTGCATAAATAGCATTCACCTCCCTACCACAAAAAAAGGACTATCCTTAAGCAGAATTTCATAAGTTATACTTTAATAGTTTTTGAGCAAATAGCTATTTTCGCAGTCTGCGTTCACATGTAATAAACTTTTTCAAATGACTGATAATTACAGTTCTGAAGGCAATCAATATTTTGTTGGATATCCTCAATTCTTGATGACTTCTTAAAGTCTTTTAGCCATCGAATCGATGAGCTTCGCTATCTCTCTTGGTGATGCTTTCTTTCACTCTTCTCTGAGAACATTTTTGAGCATTTCTTTGCTCTCTTTCGTATGTTGTCGAATTCTTCCCATAAATGCTCAATGAAGTGGAGATTGCGGTGGCATTTTGGCTGAATGCTTAGGCTCATTATCTTGCTGGATGTGATAATCATTACCCAAGCGGAGGTTTCACGCACTTTGCTCCAAATTGTTTCTTAAAATATTAAGGTAACTAAATTTATTCATTGTCATCTCAATGAATTCCAGGTTACCAACGTCAGCAGCCGCCATGCATCCATAAACCAGTACTCCATCACCAACATGTTTTACAGTGTCTAGCAAAAGTTCTTTTTGTAGTGCTGTTCCTGATTTTTTCTCGAGTATTTTTCTTCGTTTTATACCGAAAATGAAGAATTTGCGCTCATCTGAAAAAAGCACATTATTTCAAAGTTCTTGAGGTTGGTTTAAGTACTCCTTAGTTAAGGCAACACGCTTTTTCCGATTGATCGGGGAAATGAATGGTTTTCGTCGTTGTCCATGGCCCCCAGCCTTTTTAGAATTTTCCTGACGCTATCAGGACAAATTTGTTTCCAGAACTTTTGCTTAATTTCCGCTGCTATTTCACTTGCACTCAGTGGTGGATTTTTTTTACCATTGTGAAAATATCTCGCTTTTCTCTCAGGGACAGTGTTGATGGACGACCAAAACGGGGTTTTGAGGAGAGCTCTTTGGTCAGTTTGAAATTGTTTACAACTCTCTGAATTGACGAATATTGTCTTCCAACAACTTTTCCTATGTTTCGAAAGCTTTTTTGCTTTTTCGCAATAATTTTCAATTCGTTCGCATCAATTTATTTTTTTATTTATCATTGCAAAAACAACACGTTTTTTCACTATGCAAACTTTACAATATCTTACTAAACTCTTGTTCTAATAAAACTCAATAAATAACTGATGCAAGACAACATTAGGAAAGCGCGCTTGAAAAGTTGTTCTTCGGGGAACCCCCTAATTTAATGAGTGAACGCAGACTTTCTCTGCCTTGGTTTTGTATTTTCCCGCGAAAAGTACAGTTATCTCAAAAATCGCTCCATCGAAATTAATGAAAGTCTGGTTGCCTAGTGATAAACAAATTCTTCATCGATAGGCGAAACAAAATCTAGAATACATATGTATGTACGATACGTTTCGATTTGTGAATGTTGAAAACTAAGCGGCATCAGGTGAACGCAGATTTTTTCTGCCCAGCGTATAAATATACTCGTATATATATATATATATATATATATATATATATATATATATATATATATATATATGTATTTATATATATATTATACATATATATATATATATATATATATATATATATATATATATATATATATATATATATTATATATATACAATATATATATATATATATATATATATATATATATATATATATATATATATATATATTATATATATACAATATATATATATATATATATATATATATATATATATATATATATATATATATATATATATATGTATATATATGTACATATATATTGTATATATATACATATATATATATATATATATATATATATATATATATATATGTGTGTATATATATATATATATATATATATATATATATATATATATATATATATATACATATGTTTATAGTTAGATAGATAATAACAATGAAAGAACGAGATATTTCATACTTGATAGTATTCAATCAATTCAGTATGTTTTTCATTTCAGTGGTACCTGAGCCAAGCATAATGAAGGCCCGACTTGCAGGAGCTATTCGAGAAGCGTGTCTTCCCAAAATGCTGTGTGAAATGGCCTCCAGACCGGAGCATACACTTTCAGATAGGGAAAAGGAATTGATGTATCTTCTGAGGTAATTATCTCTATTTTTCCGCATTCATATCTTTTTCAGGCCATAAGAAGGTGATAATTAATTTATAAGTATTTTAACTATTTACATCCCTAAAAACCACCTATATTCGAGCCCTAGATTTTATTTTCTAAACTTTGGGGACCTCCAATTTGAATGTATGAATTCGATTGGTTGATTGAGAATTTAAAATGTATGTGTCTTAAGATCTCATCAATCAATGTGCCAAATGTCGCTCAAATCAGAGTTTGACTTTAGACATTAGGTTTTAAATTTTCGATTTACTTATTTTTAATCTGATTTCGATTTTTTTTGGCAAAATACAAGATGTTAAACCATTTATTGACAAACTCCAGTTTCATCAAAATCTGTTGAAAAACATGACCGCTGGGAGGCCAAAAAATCTGAAAAGATCGCAAGTTGAATCAAAGCCATTTTGAAACTTGCGCATGGAGAATCTTCAAAATAATAAAACCTTTAGGTATAATTATTTTATACCTTAAAATAAAGTTTCGTGCACATTGTGACTTTGTGACTTTTCGAAGCCTTTCAAATTTCGAGTTTCAATAAGCCTCCATTTTGTTTTTGAGATCTGACCTCTAGTTGTTTTACATTGTTCTGTAGATACTCGTAGTTTTTATCAAACTGTGAAGTTTCATTAACATCAATTAAGAAGTTTGGACACTACTACAACAACAAATTGTTTCATGTTTTTCGACCCTGAGCGGCCTTTATTTTGTTTCAGACGGTTCGACTTTTGATTTTTTATTGTGATAGTCATAACACAGTTTAATAAACCTCACTACAAAATTTCGCCCAAGGCTCAGCTATACTGTGCTCGGACCAGAGCTCGCGATATCTTGTCTAAAATGGCCGCCATTTTAGTTGGACCGATTCAGCTCGAAGAAAAACTGCAACCGCTAGCGTGGTCACAATATATATGTATATATATATATATATATATATATATATATATATATATATATATATATATATATATATATATATATATATATATATATATATATATATATATATACCTATCTCATCGGGGAACGGCTGGAGGATATAGCCTCTACGATGAAACAAATGACAACGGCCAGCGTCTGACTTGCTTCCCACATCGACGCATTCATAAAATGACCTGGGTATCACCGGATGGCAACACACAAAACCAGATCGATTGTGTTCTGATCTAACAACATACCAAGGAGCCAATTGTAACTTGGGACATTATTTGATCAAACTAACCTATCGATGTCGTATGTCAAAGGCATATTCAGCGAAGACTAGCCCGCTACAAAAATTTGACATCGAAAGCCTCCAAACGGCGTCTGTGGCCGAAAATTTCACGGAGACCCTCGACAACCAGCTGGCTTCCATCTTATCAGACGCATCGTTAAAGACGAGCAACGAGCTCTGGATGAAAGTGAAAGCGGCTATCAGGACCGTGACAGAACAGACGATCGGACATCAAGCCAGGCGCCAGAGAAATGATTGATTCGATGATGAGTGCCAGAATGCGTTAGATAAAAAGAATCAGGCATACAAACAATACGTAGGTAGGAAACCCAGGACGAAGAGAGAACAATATGTAAATCTCAGAAGAGTAGCGAGCAAGATAAATAGGATTAAGTAAAGAAAATACTTTGGCGACCGATTGAGAAGTATAGATGTAAGTTTAGCGAGCAATAACAGAAGACAAGCATACAAAGTAGTGAAAAGCCTGAAAAGTGATTATTAGCCGAAATCCACGCTCTGTCGTGATGGCAGCGGCAATATAATCGCTGATGAAATCAAGATTAAGTAAAGGTGGGCATCATATTTCAAGAATCTCCTAAATCCTCCGCACAGCTCCAGAACATCGGAGCCTATAGATGGCTGCGGAGAGTTTCCATTGGCCCCACCAACTCTGGATGAAGTTTGTTCCATCACCAAAGCACAAAAGAATAATAAAGCGCCGCGCATTGATGAGATTCCAGTGGAGCTCATCAAAAATGGTGGCAGTAGTGTTCATCAAGCTACTCACAAAGTCATCCAGTACATTTGGCAACAAGAACATGTGCCGAAAGAGTAGAGCCAATCAATTATATTCCCTATCCGCAAAAAAGGTGATAAGCTACAGTGCGAAAATTATAGAGGCATATCACTACTTTGTACGACGTACAAAATATTTTCTAAAACCTTAGAAAATAAAATCGGATCATACGCCAACAGTATTATTGGGGAGTATCAAGGTGGTTTTAGGGCAGGTAGATCAACAACAGACCAATTGTTCACGGTCAAGCAGGTACTTGAAAAATGCTTGGAGTTCAACATAGACGTACACCAAATTTTCGTTGACTTCAAGCAAGCATACGACAGTATTGATCGTAACGTACTGTACGAAATTATGCTTGGTTTTGGCATCCCAGCCAAATTAGTCCGTCTTACCAAAATGATAATGACGTCGACAACCTCCGAAGTCCGCATCAATAACCAACTCCCCGATGCCTTTGACACAAATATCGGACTAATGCAGGGAGATGGGCTGGCCCCATTGCTATTCAATTTGGCTCTGGAGTACGTCATACGGAAGCTCCCTGTCGATACGCGAGGTACATTACTATACAAGTCGAGGCAAGTAGTGGCCTATGCAGATGACATAAACATTCTGTCACGGTCATTAACAACTGCCAAAGAACTCTTCCTGAAACTCAACAGCGAAGCAAAACTAGTAGAGCTGCAAATCAACGAAAATTAAACAAAGTTCATGACGCAGTCGAGAAAAAATACCTCAAACACCCACAATATCACACTTGACGAATAAAGTATCGAGTATGTTAGCGAATTTGTGAATTTGGGCGCCAAAATAACGAAAACGGGCAATGAAAGAGACGAAATACGCCAAAGAATACAGCTTATTTAACCCAAAAATGTACATAAAATACAGGAATTTTACGTAAATCCCACAGAGATAATAATATTCAGTATAGACGATCTTGAAGACCAGCTGCATACACAGGAAGACAAAGCTCCAAGTATACAAATCGGTGCTAAGACTTGTGTTATGCTATGGGTGTGAAACATGGACCCTAACCCAAGCATATGCAAATATATTGAACGCCTTTGAGCGACGGGTCCTGAAGCGAGCAATCGGAGCAAAGCTTGACGGGGACCAATGGCGAATCCGATACAACCATGAGCTGTATGAAATTTTTGACGAACCGGAGGTCTCAAGGATTGTAAGACTGCGGAAGCTGCAATGGGCTGGACACATGAATCGTATGGACGAATAACGTATACCCAAAAAGGTATTCGTTGGGAGAACTGAAGGCCGGAGACCAGTGGGGAAACCGAGGAAACGCTGGTTTGACTCGGTTGACGAAGACAGTTCATCGCTGCTCGGATTTTGGAATTGGAAGACCCAGTCAACGGACCGAGACAGTTGGAGGCGCTGTTTGCAGGAAGCGAAGGCCCGAAGGGGGCTGTAGTGCTAAGAAGAGGAAGAACCTTGTGACGGTGGTAAAGGAATTACCAAATCTACATAAATGTGTTGAAATCTGCAAAACTTCTGATCTTATATGTTTATTTATTTTATTCTTTTGACAGGTTCCACATGATTTTGCCCATAAATTGATCATCATGTCTGAATTCATCTTACACCAAAAATAATCTTTTGTAATTATTTTACGAGTTGCCCTAACACCAGGATGGGAAAGATTTTGAAAAGAGTTAACAATGATGCGTCTTAAATTGATAGGAACAAAAGTTCTGAAAGTGCTTAAACTATTTTCACACCATAAAATGATATTGTTTGAAATTTCGATTGGAACTATTTCATCCTTGGAGTTGAAATTAGCAGTATTATCTCGGAAAATAATAAGTTCTTGATCTTTCATTTGCTCACTAGCTAAAAATTTTAAATCAATCTCTTTAAGATTAATTGCATCAGTATCGAGGCGTGATAACGCATCAGGAACAACATTTGAATTTCCTTTTATATACTTGATATCCGTCGTCAATTGAGAGATATAATCAATATATCTTTCTTGACGGGTATCTTTATCAGTTTTAGTTGTAAATATACTTGTTTAACCGTTATGATCAGTTAAAATATTGAAATGTCCACCTTCTAAAAAGTATCGAAAATGCTTTTTTGCTAAATATATAGCTAATAACTCACGATCAAAAGTTGAATATTTTCCTTGAGCAGCATTTAATTTTTTGCTGAAAAAGGCTAAAGGTTGCCACATGCCATTAAAATATTGGTGCAAAACTGCTCCTATACTAGAATTTGAAGCGTCAGTTGCTAACGAAATGGGGGCATTATCTTTAGGATAGTTTAAAAGAGTAGCATTAGCTAGACTTTCTTTTGCTTCCTCAAAAGAATTTTGGCAATAATTGGGCTAAGAGAAATTTTTATTTGACTTTTTATCATTTTGTTAAAAGGTTAAATGTTCGTAAGTCGGTGGGAACAAAACGATGATAATAATTTATCATTCCTAGAAATCGTTGCGTATATTTTATGGAGCTTGAAATGGGAAATTTGGTGATGGTATCGACTTTAGTCGCGGATGGTTTAATACCATTTGCTTAAATATCATGTCCTAAAAATGTTAAATTAGGAGCACCAAAAATGCAGGATGTGTTCCTTATGTTGTTCTTTAGATTTATTAAAAATAATAATATCGTCAAGATAAACGTAGACAAAATTTAAATAGCTAAGTACTTCATGCATCATGCGGTGGAACGTTTGAGCTACATTTCTTAATCCAAAGGGCATGCGGGTAAACTCAAATAAACCGAAAGGGGTAATAATAGCAGTTTTATGAATATCCTCAGGTGCAACCGGAATTTGGTGATATGCGCGAATTAAATCGATTTTAGAGAAAATTATACAACCATTTAAATTAGTTGAAAAATCCTGGATGTGAGGGATTGGATATCTGTCTGGTTCAGTTATTGCGTTCAAAGTTGAAGTACATGATGATTTTGATTGATTTTGATTTTTACATTGCCTTTAGAACCTAAGTTAGTCTTTTGATCAATAATGCGTTTTTCCTTTAACAATTAAATTAAACTTCGCAAACAAAGCAGCTCCAATGATTGGTTTGGAGACTGTAGCGATTAAAAATTATAGTGGTAATTGCATGAATTTGGGAATTTTGATAAGGATTAATTTCCCAAAGATCATCAACTAATTTATTCAAAGTTTGAATATCAAAATTAGATTGAGTTTTCATGATCCCCTGAATAAAAGGTGGGAGTTTTCTCAACCATAATTTCAATATGAAATCATCTGAAACTATATTTGATTCTCCAGCAGTTCGTTTCATTTTTCGGAAAAATTCAGATGGCTTTTGATCGCCCATTTCAGTTCCCGAAAGTAATTTCTCTAATCTTTTATTCTCGGAAAGAGAATGTCTTTCTATAAGTGCTTTCTTAAGAATGGTATATGGTGATGTAAAATTTCCAGCACAATTTTGAATGATATCAAACACTGACTCTATCATGTTAGGTGATAGCGAAGCAATAACATATTCAAATTTAGTAGTTTCAGCAGTAATTCCTCTAAGTGAAAAATTCGCTTCTACAATGGTAAACCATTGTGCAGGAAGGTTACTACAAAAAGTAGGTAGTTTAAAGCTACTGCGTTAATTGAGTTCTGGGAAGAATCTCCATTCCCTGAGTTAGCCATAATACTTATTATAATTACTAAGGCTATTCTAATACTATTTGTGTCTAAGATCTGTATTTTATTCAGTTTAAATATACTATGCGGGTTTTATCCAGCTTAAATATACTATGCGGAGTTTTTTTTAAATAAGTCCACCCCCTCCGAAAATGGGATGAACTTTTATAAATGTCCCTTATACCGTGTGCGTTTTTAAAATTAATACTCGTATAATCGGGTATTTAATAAAATTATGGGAGACTTTTACAAAACTTATAAATTGATCTTGTGATTTTTTCATTGGGGCGCTTGTGCCTTTTGCGTAGAAGCGCTTGTGCTTTTTTGGATAGAGGCGCTCCGTTGTTGCCAGTCCGTTCAGCAAATCCGTTTGTATGACTTTGGGTTTATCGATTACATTTATTGGGCGGCTTGATGGTATTCCTGATGATTTGCTGTTGCAGTTACTATAAGTTCCAGGTGCGATAAATCGAATTTTAGACAATTCGAAACGTATAAAGATAGCAACATTACAATGTATTTGAAATCTTCTCGTGTTGCTATGGCTGGTGGTTGTTACTCTGACGCGTCTTCTTCACATTCTAGGCTGAAAGCTCGGGTAATTGTCATTTCTTTGTTACACCTATTAAGTTTGAGAAGTTGTTGTACTGGTGAGTGCTGCACCATTCACGTTTCAACAGTTCTGGATCGAGTTGCCTGAAGGTGGTGTTGAGATGTCGGGGTCACCAATATAAGTGGTTTATATATTCCAATTTCAAAAATTACATGCTTTTTATATTAAAAACAAGTCTCCTACAATTACAATCAAAATTTAGCGAAAATCAACACTAAGTAAATCGAAATGACATTTACGTTATTTTTAACTGAGTGTTTTTTATGTATAATGTCGGATCCTTTTTTGCTGCGGTACGTACAAACGTTAAAATAAAATCAATTTTACCTTAAACCACAGAATTTATTTCAGAAATAGGTATCTGCGCATTTTGGAATCAATCGTGTTCCTTCTTCAATACCAACTGACTTATTTATCTAAAACATCAACCTTGTATGCTAACAATATTCAATGAACGAGAAACCAATTAAATAGTAATTACAAAAGACAGTCATAAAAAAACCTAATCGCTGAGGATATACTCAAACAAAGTTAAATAGGGGTGATGACACAGGTAAGTCATGATTCATTCGATGGTGTTGTGGAATTTTTTGAATCTCAATACTTTCGATGATATCTAGCTTCCGTATATCGCTTACCTGGCTTATGACCTTCAAATTGTCCGTCTTGATCAGATATCCTGATTCGACAATGTGTTGTGCGACTGCCGATCGCATGTCGTTATTCCCTCTTCGCTTTTTAATTGCATTTTCTGCCCCGCTCAGATGTTCTTTGCACCGTGTAGCTGTTGGACGTCTTATTTGTCCGATGTAGACCATGTTGCATTCGGGACAGTTGATCTGGTACAGTCCGCTTTGTTCGTTGACTTTGCGAGGATCCTTGACAGACCTGAGAAGGCTTCCTAATTTCCAGATTCCCAGATTTCAATATCTTTTTCATTGATGTTACGTTAGTGTGCCTCACTGGTTCGCGTTTGATGGTGTCCATGTGTTTGTTTTGTATACCGAGTGTTGTTAATCCGTTACGTTTGAGTTGATTTTCCTTTTTTCTGATTATACTCCGGATCGTATCACACTTGTATCCGTTCATTTCTGCGTTCTTGGTTATGTACGATTCCTCTTTGCGTCGTTCGTCACTTGATAGGGGGATGGTCAGCATACGGTGAATCATAGCATGATATGGTGCCATCTTTTGAGAAAAACTGTGTGAGGACGTTGCTGGAATTGTCCTCTGAGTTTGCGTTGCTTTTCTATGAATTCCAAAACTCAATACCCCATTGTTCCTGAATATACTTACATCCAAGAATGACAGCTTCTTGTCCTTCTCCGGCTCCATGCTGAACTGTAAATTTTTGTGGATCGAATTGATACTCGTGAGTGTATGTTTCAATTTGTCCTTATTTACGATAGCTAAGATGTCATCAACGTATCGGATCCAAAATCTGGGAAGGAAACCTATTTATTCTAGGGTCATTTCGATGTTGCTCATGAAAATGTCACTTATGAGCGGTGATAATGGATTTCCTATAGCTACGCCACCTGTACCTTTAAAATATCGATCTCTGAATTAGGAAGCCTTCTCAGGTCTGTCAAGGATCCTCGCAAAGTCAACGAACAAAGCGGAGGGTACCAGATCAACTGTCCCGAATGCAACATGGTCTACATCGGACAAACAAGACGTCCAGCAACTACACGGTGCAAAGAACATCTGAGCGGGGCGGAAAATGCAATTAAAAAGCGAAGAAGGAATAACGACATGTGATCGGCAGTCGCATAACACATTGTCGAATCAGGACATATGATCAAGATGGACAATTTGAAGGTCATAAGCCAGGTAAGCGTTATACGGAAGCTAGATATCATCGAAAGTATTGAGATTCAAAAAATTCCACAACACCATCGAATGAATCATGACACAGGTAACGCGTCATCACCCCTATTCAAGTTTGTTTGAGTATATCCTCAGCAATTAGGTTTTTTTATGACTGTCTTTTGTAATTACTATTTAATTGGTTTCTCGTTCATTGAATATTATTAGTATATAAAGTTGATGTTTTAGATAAATAAGTCAGTTGGTCCTGAAGAAGGAACACGATTGATTCCGAAATGCGCATATATCTATTTCTTAAATAAATTCTGTGGTTTAAGGTAAAATTGATTTTATTTTAACGTTTGAGTGTTTTTTGTAGTGTGCATAATAACTTTTTAACTGAGTGTTTTTTTTTGTAGTGTTAATAATAAATGCAACGGTACGTCATTTCCTCCGGCACCCAAAGTTTCCAGAACTTTTTTTCGTGCAATCGATCCTCGGTTGCGTATTCATTCCGTCGATAAACATAGCCGTCTATCAATTTCAATCAAATTGTTGGGTTACAATGGTTTGCATCAACTCGTTGTAGCTGTCTGAATTAAAATGCGGGCTGCCTTAGTTTATCTCAATGGGATCATCCTCATTCACTGTCAATTCTGCTCCCTCGGGTTAAAACATTCGCGAGAGAGTATCAGGCACGATGTTTTGGGTCTTGTTTGGGTGTTTAAGAGCCCACCGGGCGAGACATCCGTGTATTTCCACTTGGTTCATCAGCCATTGTAACGAAGCGTAGTTTGTGATGATTTCAAACTGGTGACCTTCGATGTATGCTCGGAATTCCTTGACAGCCATCATCGCTGCCAGACATTCTTGTTCGGGTACGGTGTAGTTCCTTTGGGCCGCGCTCTGTTTACTGGACATAAAAGCTATGGGTGCTTCTTTTCCCTCTTCGGTCAGTTATACTAGCATGGCCCCAACTCCGTGTTGACTTGCGTCACAATGAATGGAGAAGGTTTTCTGAAAGTCAGGGCTGTGCAAGATTGGAGCAGATATCAAGGCTTGTTTAAGCTCTTCAAATGCCTTTCGACTGAGTTCAGTCCAAATGAACTTACCTTTCCGGAGCATGTCCGACAGAGGCGCTGAAACTGTTACGTAATTCCGAACGAACTTTCGGTACCAATCACACACTCCAAGGAAACGTCGTAGCTGCTTAACGGTCTTCAGTAAGGGAAACTTATCAATCGCCCGATTTGTTCCCGGATCCGTTTTGACAGTACCATGTCCGATAACATGTCCTAGATATCAGAGTTTGTTCATAACAAATTTACTTTTCTGAACACTGATGGTGAGTTCTGCCTTACTTGCAACAGTAGAAGATATTGGTCAAACGTTTCTGTGATGAGTAGAAGGTCATCCAGGTACATGAACACTTGGTGTTTCAAATGAGGTGGAATCACTTTGTTCATCAGCCGGGTCATCGTTTGCGGAGCATTACAGAGGTCCAAAGGCATTGTGACGAACTGGTATAGTGGTCGTCCGGGCACTGTGAAAGTGGTTTTATCCCTTGACCCCTCATCGAGTGGAATTTGCCAGAATCTATCTTTCAAGTCGAGACAGCCTTCTCAATATTCCATCCACCAGCGGAAGAGGGTAAGCGTCTTTTACGGTCACTTTATTGACTTTCTGGGCATCTAGACAAAAACGGACATTACCTGGCTTCACCACCAAGGCTACCGGTGAGGACCAGGCACTTTGGGACTTCTCTATAACCCCCAACTCTAGCATCCTGTCCAATTCTGTGTAAACTAACTTTTCCATGGCCGGCAAGATGGCGTAGTGTCTCTGCTTTATGGGTTTGCTATCGCCAACATCGATGACGTGTGAGACCAGAGTAGTACGGCCATGGCGTTGTGTAGCGTAAGATGAAAAAGCAGTAACAGATGCTTCCAGACGTTGTCGTTGGTTAGGCGTTAATTCGTGCCTTCGGGTATAGAAGCGAGTTCATGGATATATCTAGTAGTTAAGGGTGAGCCCGTGAATAGGTCTGGGGCCAAACGAAATCGAAGGACGAAATTGACGCCAAGGTACAGGTTCTGAGTCAGTGAAGGGATTTTGAAGAAATTAATATCCTTAGTTCGACCTCTGAACGTCATGAGTGCTGTCAATTTACCCCGGATAGGGTGTTTGGTGCCATCAGCTGTACTGATTTCAGAGCGCTATGCTTTTACCACCGCAGGGTGTTGTTAGAGTACCTATGAAGTGAGGCTCGAGGCAAGGCAGCTAATACTTGCACCAGTGTCAATCAGTGCAATAGCGATTTCGCCCAACACTTTGATTGGTGCGTAAGGTCGAGTATCATTCTCAGAAATGTCCGAGATATTATGTGCGTTTAAAGTTTGACGACAGATGCGCACTCTCTTGTGGAAGCTCCTCGAATGACGAGTCGACCACTTAGTCTTGTGCTGGCGTGGAGTGACCTTTCGGAGAAAAATTGCTGTGACATACAGATGGAGAGACGGACAAAAGGGTGTCATTGCAATAGGGTTTTGTAGTTTAGTACAAAACCCTAATATATGGCGAAAATAGTCAGAGATAGGTTTTTATGATTTTTTGCATAAAACTACTCGTTATTTTTGAACGAGGATGAAAAATCGATAACTGTTTTCTTCAAACTGCTGGATTTATTTTGAGTGAAATTAGGTGCAAGTGACATATCAATTGGACAGTAGAAAAGGACAATTACCGTTAGAAAAATTGTATTTTCATGACTTTAACGTTGATCTTCCTTCGTCACTGTTCAATATATGAGTGGGTTTCAATTATTAGCGATGCTTGTATTAAATAAACTTTGGTTGGTAATTACGAGAATATGAACATTTTATGGCTATGCTATTAGAGTTATGACCAACATTAACAGTGCAACTTAGATTTTCTTATATCAAATTTGGATTTATTATTCCATATGATACATTTAAAACACACTTTATACTTTTGTCTCTTGCAAGATTTTCTTTTCTAAATGTTAGTGTTTTAGTTCGGGGTAAGTGGTTGTTTTTAATCAATTAAGTGATTTTTCTCGAATCTACATATAGTTGAACATCTCAAAATGAGTTAAGGTAAAAGCTACTCGTATGTTAAATGTATGTATTTTAGTATTGAAGCATCATCGCATAATTTCTGCTTGGCAAAGAATATGCAAGGATCATGTATGAAATGATAATTATCATTTAACTGTTAATCTTTTCTGATTTATTTATGGTTAAAATTTAAAATACATTTGAAGAGTCTTTCTGGAAAAGTTTTTACGACCTTGTGAATAGAGTATATTTCAATAATGTGTGAATTTTCTTCTTTTTCTTTTGAAAAGCCGTCGGGCCTTGCGTAGACATGTCCTGACTCATTTCAGTCATCTCCAGTGTCTAAAGGATGCGTGGAAGGAAATTACTTTATATAGGTGAAGGATGAGTTAAGCAGGTAGGAACTATATTGGGTCAGGTAGAGAGATATTAGGTTATAGTCTTTTGGCTTATTGGATGTCCGTTTGTTTGGGATCGTGTTGTTTTCATCAGAGGGTGTGGTCTAGTACTGAGGAAATTGCGTCGGGATGGGTAATAAGTAGCGCGAATTGTATGATTGAATTTCTAGGAATATTTATGTGTTTAAAGAACCTGAAATATATAATGTTTTCATACTAATTTCAACTTAATTATATAATACGTTTCCCCACACTAAATCGATGTAGCTCTGAATGATTCTCATATTCATGGTTGCAAAAAACGGATTTGCTTGCCACAGGACAAGCCGAATCAATTGATCATAATGAGCTCCATTAGGAATAATTTATTTAAGACAAGAGGTTGATAAGAATTTTAAGTATATTAAAGAAAACTAAAACAATGCCTATGTAAAAATTTTTCACAAGACAGAGCAGGAGTTCACGGCTTGGGCTTTTCTGACGAGTCAATCAAGATTCTAGCCTCAAGTTTAAAATTTTTTTTAGATTTAGTGACAATTATAAAGCAAATGCATATGCACAATTGTTTTCAGCACTTGCCAAATTACAGCTAAAATTTACAGAAAAAAAACATTTTTTATTCAGCATGAATCCAGATCGACATTTACGTTACCAGTAAAAATAACAAAATATAAAGCAAAAGAAGTCCCGTTGGCACCACCAGACGCAAAGCCAAATTTTTTAAGCAAATAATCATTTTATTGGCCGCTATTTCGAAAGTCAAAAACTACTTAAGTAAAATGGTCTGTTGCAACAATCCTTTCAACTTAAGCCATTTGAAACGTTTTCATGAAATTATTCAACATTTCAGTTGCTTGTATATTAGCGAATTGCGCTTATTTTCTAAACTTAGGGGACCACCAATTTGAATGTATGAATTCGATTGGTCTATTGATAATTTAAAATGTATGCGTCTTAAGGTCTCATCAATCAATGTGCAAAATGTCGTTCAAATCAGTGTTTGACTTTAGACATTCGGTTTTAAATTTTCAACTCATTTAATTTTAATCTGATTTCGATAATCTCCAGTTTCATCAAAATCTGTTGAAAAACATGACCGCTAGAAGGCCACGAAAATCTGAAAAGATCGCAAAGTTGAACCATTGCCATTTTGAAACTTGCGCATAGAGAATCTTCAAAATAATAAAATCTTCAGGCATAATTATTTTATACCTTAAAACAAAGTTTCGTACACATTGTGACCTTTAGAAGCCTTTCAAATTTCGAGTTTCAATTAGCCTCCATTTTGTTTTTGAGATCTGACCTCTAGTTATTTTACATTGTTCTGTAGATACTCGTAGTTTTTGTCAAACTGTCAAGTTTCATCAACATCAATTGAAAGGTTTGGATAGAACTACAACAACAATTTTTTTCATGTTTTTCGACCTTGAGCGGCCTTCATTTTGTTGCAGACAGTTCGACTTTTGATTTTTTATTGTGAGAGTCATAAAATAGTTTAATAAACCTCTCTACAAAATTTCTCCCAAATCTGAGCTATACTTTGGTCAGACCAGAACTCACGATTTCTTGTTTAATATGGCCACGTTTTGTTTCCGCCCGACCGATTTAACTGGAAGGAAAACTGCAACCGCTAACGTGGTCACAAATTTTGTTACATATATATATATATATATATATATATATATATATATATATATATATATATATATATATATATATATATATATATATATATAGTATTAAGGCGGTAAAATAATGAGAACCAGTAATGAAAGAGACGAAATACGCCAAAGAATACAGCTCCTTCAAAGCACCCTGAAGAGGATGAAATAAAATTTATGGAATCAGTACAAAAACACATCTATCAATTGTAATTAAAAAGAGTTAATACTAATTTAGCATCGATTCCAAACATATTATTTCATCCTTTATAGGGCGTTTTGTAGTCGGTTTGCTTCTTTTTTCTAAAAGTTTTATAAAGATGAAAATAATCTTTGGCAAAATGCTTTGAATCCACTTCTTTTTCGGATAGACAATGAAAAGCTTTAAAAAGTGTGAAATGAATATCATGGAATCGGTGCCAAATCAATTTCGCTGTTTAGACATAATGCTTGGCAGTGTTTTCAACAAAATAAATGAACGGGAGAAAGCTGATTTGGCACCGATTCCATGAAATTTACTTCACCCTATTTGCAGTATTTCAAAAAGGTTTTTATTTATTCTTTTCAAAAAGATCTATTTGCTATTTCTTGTTTAATTTTTCAAATCAGGAAAATTTTTACCTGAATATGAAATCCAACCTGTGGGAAAAATTACGGGATAATAAAGAATCTGGTTGATTGACGGTCCACATAATCGACACTCGACTGCGCTTGCTAATAGTTTTAAGCTTTTACAATATGACACATATCTTCATACATACATAAACCATTGTTCCTTTGATTTATTCTTTAATGCTGAACTTTTTTTTATTTTAGATCAACAACAATGTCTTTGGCGATGAATAGCCCTCCAACAAAATGGCATTTTGCTGCTCATATGGGAGAACTAATGAAATACACTGGAGATAGTTCTAGCGGTCCAATTGGATGTGCTAGTTTGTGGTCTCAATGCCCTTTTAGCTCGAAGAAGTTAATGAAACTCACGTATAAAGTAAATATAAAATGAATTCGATTCAAAATTAATGTTTGGAAGGAAGCGCATCTTTGACAAAGTACCTGGAGTTGGAAAAAATATACTCCGATCAACATGCCGGAAAAGTTCTAGTCTAAATGTTATATTTTATTGTAGCCCGATTTCGTGTGTAAAAATAAGAAATAGACTCCTGAAAACCTCTTGTGCAGAATCAGATAATATCATTTTGATTGAATAATTTTTGCGACTGGTTTAGACAGATAAATTTATTGATTCACATGCTGCTTTCAAAATAGACTTACTTTTGAATAAGATTTTCATCGGCAATTTGGTGTACAAATATTTCCTGAAATTTCAGCTAGTTTTGTTTTCTTAAATTCACTGTAATAGTATGTTTATAATTTTAAGGGTGCATTGCTGTTTAAACGGGTTGTATAAAGGCACGACTGTCATTGCAAACAACTTGAACATTCATTCGTTTGTACTTATGTACAAGACTTATCTTCTTAACTACTCCATTATCTATGCCGTGATAGCCCAAGTTGGGCATTGGACTCTAAGATTAATCTCCTCCAATTATCACGGTTCTGCGACAGTGTTCGCCAGTTTGTCCCTCTCAGCAAGAATCTGCTGTCAGCTTCTATGATGTCTTCCCATCGAATCCTCGGGCACTCCGATGTCCACGTTGTTCTCTACCCTTTAATGTTCTTTTGGGTATCTGGTGTCTTCTATTCTTTGCAATTTGCGTAACTTTACACAAGTAGATACAAGTGGTTCTTCAAATAGTTCATACAACTCATTGTTGTCACGAAGTCTGTCCACTGTTCTTTGTTTCGCTGGATCGTAGATTTTCCGGAGCACACTGCGCTCAAATATGTCCACTACCTTTTTATATATGACAGCACATTTAACTAGTGATTTATAAATGTGTATGAACCTTATTTTCGCTGGACCTTATTATAGGCAGTAAGGAGTAATAGGCTTTATTTGCAAAAGAAAAAACAGACAAACCGGGTCGAATTTATTCACGTCACCGATCCCCATACTGTGGCAGAGTTGAAAATAAGCTACGTAATCATGCTCCGCTAAGGAAAATACAAAGCTCAAGCTATGACATTACGAACCCGAATCGAAAAATCAATAAATCTCCTTACGGGAATATTCCCGCTACGGAGTGATACTCACCTATTGTTTGAATTCCTCCTGAAATTAAATAACCTGCTGTAAGAAAAGATTAGTGTCGTCTAACAATCCATCTCTATGTTTATATCTTTAAACATAAAATTCTGAGCAGTATTTTATGTTGATCGAGAACCCCTCCTGAAACTCGACAGCGAAGCAAAAGTAGTAGGACTACAAATCAAAGGGCTTTTTCACACGGGAATGGAACCCTCACATTTATTTATTTATTTCTATTCAACAGACAAAAATTCAAATAACAAAATAGATAAAATTATAGTATAGCAAAATGAATTAAATAATAGCACAGCATGCAAAAAGAAAGATAAACGTAATTAAAAATGCAAAAACTAGGAGAAAATAAATAAGAAAAATTACTGAGAACTGAGAAGAAGACAGTTGACAAATCTTTTATAAACTAAATACGAAGGGGGAAGGGCCCAAGCTGAAGGTCATCATGGTTAGGAGTTAATCTGAGCATGGGTGAGTGAAAATACACCAAACTACGTGCAAATGGAACATAAAAGATATTCGACGATCTTATCGAACGCATAACGCGCCTCACAGGAACCTGGTTGACAAGGCGAGTATCGAGCAAACCACGGCAAAGCCTGTAAAGGAAACATTCGTCAAAGTAGAGTCGACGCATTTCTAGCAAAGGTATATTGAGGATAGCTAAGTGATTCATAAAAAATGTAGGGAGTCTGGAATTTCAAGAAGACGATCCTGGTAAATCTTTTTTGTACAGCTTCTAGCATGAACTTCAAACACTTCAAACGAGGCGACCAAACTGGCGAACAGTACTCAAGGATGGGACGAACCAAACTAGAATATAATTTAACACACGATAAAGGATCGGAAAAAATAAAGGAATTTTTTAAGATCAAGCCAGAAATGCGAGAGGCTTTAGAAGTAATTTCAGAAATATTAGCATCGAACTTTAATTTAGAGTCGGAAGTGTACCCAAGTCCCTGAAGTGTGTCACCGTACATAGGTACTAATTATTTAGCGTAAATTGAAAGCTAATAGGGCAAGGGTTATTAAAAAAATGAAAGATGGATGCACTTAGAAATATTTCGTGTAAGTTGGTTATAAGAACTCCAAGATAAAATGGCATTCAAATCATCTTGAAGCAAAGCACAGTTATCGATTGACTACACTACTTTGAAAACTTTGACGGCATCTGCATAAAGAAGGCAGGAGGAGTTGATGACAACGGATGGTGTCATTTATAAACAGAGTGAACAGTAGTCGGCCAGAATGGATCCATAAGGAACACCAGAAGGCGGATGGAAGGGAGTAGAAAGACAGCCTTGAAAATATACCAGACTGACACGATTGGATAAGTAAGAGGATAACCTGTGGAGCAAATAATCAGGGACGTTAAGAAATTTAAGTTTGCTAAACAAAATATTGTGATTTACTGAGTCGAAGGCTTTAGAGAAATCCCAATATAAGGTTTCGACTTATAAACGGTCCTCCATGGCTCTTGAAGTAACGGTCATGAATTCTAACAAATTCGTTAAGGTCGATCCCCCTTTGATAAAACCATGTTGTTCAGGAACGAGCAACTCATGAGTAACTGAAGAAAGGTGCAAGTACACGATTTTCTCCAGTAGTTTGGAGAAACAGGGTAACAAGGAGATAGGCCGATAATTGGCAACGTCTGAGGTGCTACCTTTTTTAAAAATAGGAGTAACATAGGATCTTTTCCACCACGAAGAAAAGGAGCCTGAAAATACGCTAGAATTGAAGAGAAAAGAAAGGGGGACACAAATAGAAGTAGCTAATGATTTCACAAAATGATTAGGAATACCATCGGGACCTGAACTAACAGAGTCATAAAGTTATAAAATAAGCTTCATAACATCTTCTGGATAGCAAGTAAAAGGGAATGAAGGTGGCGTGTGTACGATTGGAAACAAAGGGCTATTGCTGGGAGTAGCATTAAAAATAGAAGAAAACTGAGTTCTAAAAAATTTAATAGTCTCGAGAGGTGAAGTTGCTAAGCAGCCGTTCAAATGAAGCGAGGATGGGAAACTGGAAGAGGATTTAAGAGAGCGTATATATTTCCAAAAAGGTTTTGAATGATTTGAGTTTAAAGAGCCTTCAATACTATGAAAATAAGAAGTTGTAGCGATCTGCATCTTTTTCTTAGCTACTGACCTCAGATGACAAAAAGCTGTACGTGACTTAGGAGATCTGTCACGTGAAAAATGTTGACAAGCTCGATCTTTAGCTTGCAAGGCTCGCTTCACATCGAGAGTTAACCAGGGACAGTCAGAAGAGTTTCTTATACTGACAAGTGGAGTCGGGTTAGAAAAAGCAGCGTTTAAGAAATCATAGAAATTGTTACAAGAAGTATCCGAGTCAAGACCGCGAAAGAAGGAGGACCAATCAACAGAACGAATTGTTTCGGAAAGTTCCTCATAATTAGTTTTATAAAAGTTATAGCGCTGACGCTCTTTCCGACGATAACGGTCAGACACAGTAAAGGAAATTTCTAAGCGTAAGGGGGGGGGGAGAGAGATAAGGAAAAAGAACTGGAGGTGATCGTTATAACAATCGCGCCATACTACAAGAGAATAAGTCAAGAATATGATTATTAACGTTAAGAAAATCATTAAATTGGGCCAGGGAACACATGGACATAAAAGAACAAATTAAAGACCAAATTTGAGATGAGTCAGAATCAACCTGATCGTCATTCCATGAAAGTTTAGGAAGGTAAGAATCTCCACATAAAATAAGGTGACAATTTGAAAAGCCATAGTAAAACCGGTTTTTCGCTTACCCGCTTATGTTTACACGTCGTCATAGTTCACCCAAGCTATTTTTGTATACGATACACGTGTTGCGACTGTATGTGTCAAAAGGATCATTTGATCCTTAAACAGACGGATAAGCGATTGAGAATTGATGTTTTAGCCTTGAATTGTGCACGAGGTAATAAAAACTGGAATAAAAAAATGTATTTTATGATTGTTAAAGTTTGTTGATTCAAACTTCTATTGGATTTATTTGAATCCTCCGTGTTTTTCCGCTTTCTGAAAAATATATTTCAAATTTGAACACCTTTTTTAATCGCATATTTTTCTTGATGTGTTGTAAAGTTGCTTATTACAATGTGATTCTATGAAGATTATGCGTACCGTTAATTTTCTAGGGATTTACAATAGGCAATATAACTTTATTGAAATCGTGATATCCGTCGTGTTGTTTCTTGAAATTGAACATGGCATCTGCTTTTAAAAATTTATTAAATAACGCGTAGCTTCTCACGTCCACCCATCCATTTTTGCACGCAAATTAAAGAAAGGCAGACGACTACCTTCTTGACCAAATATTCAATTTGGAATAATCACCAGCATTTGTATAAAATTTCCCCCACCAAATGATGCAAAATGCGTTTGTGTCTCGTTCACTCTAGAAAATTTTGGAGTGTTTTTACCATCCAGTTTCCACGATGCCTCTCTATTTTCTTGCCCATAGAACCTGTTACGCGCTTACTATTCACGCTGCGTGTGAAAAAGCCCAATGAGAATAAAACAAGTCTTATGACCCAGTCAATGAAAATTATCTCAAATGCACAATACGAGTATATCACCCTTGGCGAATACTGTATCGAAGACTTGAGCGAATTTGTGTATTTGGGCGTCAAAATAACGAGAGCCAGTAATGCAAGAGACGAAATACACCAAAGAATATCAGTTTATTAATAAGCGAAGCGGTTCCGTTAAAAAAAACTTGTTTATTACAGTTCTGATGACAAAATACTGAATCTTATTCTAATTTACAATTTTAATTTATAACTAGAGAAAACTGCTTGCATTGCATTTCCCATGAGCATTCCGCGATTCACATGAATTTCGGTCACGTTGCATTGCGCTCCAGACTGTAATTTTAGGCGGGTTAGCATTTAAGGTGTTAACTTTCGTTAACTCTTCCCCCTTCAGGTTCGGTTGTCCCAACCGATTCTAAAAAAATGGTAGGTCATTGAATTTAAGATTTTCGTGGGACCCACGAGGCTTGGGCGATTGTGTTTCTTCCAATGGTTCTGGATTGGGGGCCACGGCCTGCGTTGTTTCTTCCGGGTTGCTAGGATATTGTATTTGAATTTCAGTTTTTGTTGTTGAACGTTTTTTCTACATTCTTAGAATCGCTATGGTAAGTAGTGCCTAATAGATCAATGTGTTTTCTATTTTCAATATCAATTTGTTTTAACATTTCCATAGAGAGCAACTCGCGTATTTGTTTGTCCTCGATTGTAGGTTGTAGGATAGCTGGTAGGGGTGTAAGGGCGGACATCTCCCGAGAGGCAAACACCTGATCGTTGATCTTGATTGTCGCATTATTGAATTTAATCAGGTACGTGCCATTGAGGCTGTGGGTGTTGGCTTCTATCGTCAGAGTTCCGTTGAATTGATTTAGCAGTACAACACCTGGAGCAATTGCGTCGATGGTCGGTATGTGCTGGTTGCTTACCCTGCTGCATAGTGCGGTCATGCTTCGTAGAAGGCGTGGAATGCAAGTATCGTTACTTATATCTAACACATTTTCAGATTTACAAATAGACAAATTGTTAAATTCTTTGCAATTGCCTTTAAGGGCGTACATCTGATCTTGATAGGTTAAAATTTCTTGATAAGCTAGATCGTTTACAAAATTGTTTGATAATCAATTTTTGATATGTTTCATTCTTTGTAAGTGGAATATTTATAATATATAATATTATTGAACTATTTGTAATAATCTTTATTTCCGAAAGGTCTAGAGCTTCCTCGATTGTTTGGAACGGTAAGTTTTCTTTGTCTAATGTTTCAGTTGCAAGCTTTACTTCCGCTTTTGAGAGTATAATTGAGTTTATAATGCTAACTTTGGCCCAATGAAGTGCATAATTAATGTTAACTAGTTCTTCCTTGATAATTTTTAGTCGGAATTGTATGTCTAAAATATAGTTAATGTTTACTTCGCTATTGTTTTTGATAAGTTCCAGGGTTTTATTTGTGGTTTTCGTTATGTTATTGATTCGCTCATTATATAGCTCATTGATTATAACCTGCTTATTATTATTGTCTAACATGTTGTTCATTTTTTGTTTAATGGTGATAAAATCCTCGTGGTCAGGATTTCCTGCTAACCACTTCCATGCTGTACCTATGAATTGAAGGATTGGTTCGGCGAGGCTTCAGATTCTCGATAAGATTTTCTATTTGGTCTACCTCAAACCTCAGATAACGGGAGTTATGGTTCGATCCGAAATGAGAAACATTCAATATGGTTTGAATATTGTTTAAAAACTGCTTGTATTGATCCATGTCGATAACGTGGATTAATTTGAAATTACCAGCATAAATTTTCGCATATCCTGCGTGGAGCGATACGACTTGTGAACTTGAAAAATCTAGAATTTGGACATTTGCAGAAGTGGGGTCAGCGACACACCTAAAATAAGAATCTATGTTTTAATTATGTCCTTATGGATTGTTTTGCCTGATTCAGTAATGATAGTTGTATTTTTATTTTCTTTAACTATTTCTTGTTTGTAGCGGGAAGAAAGTATAGAGCCTTTACGTTTGTGTTGCTTAACGTAAACAACATCCCCTGGATTATAATTTTTGGGTGGATTTCTGGTTTTATTGTGTTGGTTCATATCTTTCTCTTGTTTTGATTGAAGCCTTTCTATGTTGGTTTGTCGTAAGGCATCTAAGTCTACAGAGTCATTATTCGATGATCTTCCTAGGAAGAGCTCGGAAGGTTTTTTTCCTGTTGTGGAATGGATTGTGTTATTGTATTCACAAACAGCCTTCTCAAGTAGTTCTTGAAAGGACCAGTCTGGATGTTCTTTCCTAAGATACCTCATTATTTCTGCGAGAGTTGAATGAAAGCGCTCTACTTGACCATTAACCTCGTTTTTATAAGCGGGGGTCTTAAAGGTTTTAGTCTGTAGCTCATCCTCCATCATTGATGTGAGTGAGATGGATCCTAGGGCTCCCTCATTGTCGAAGACGACGCTTTCTGGAATACAAAAGAGGAAGAGAATATCTCGAAGAGGCTGCTTCATATCTTCTACGGACTTTGAAGGGATAACCTTTGCCACCGCAAATTTAGAAAACTTATCAACTGCTGTAAGTACGTGTTTCTTTTCAGTGAGGAAGAGGTCGACGTGAAGAATATGCCCTGCATACTTTGGAATAGGAGTTGGGAAGAGGAATGGTTTAGATGGATGACGATCATATTTACTTTCCTTACATGTGGTGCATCGATTCACAAGGGTTTTGTTTTTGCAGCCATTTTGGGAAAGTAAAAATTCTCCAAAATTTGAAGTCGGTTTTCCTCAGCATTACGGTGGGCTCTTCTGTGGATCTTTATAATCTTTTCTTCTTGCTTCACCTCACTCGGAATGTCTTCGACTATTTTTTGCGTATAGCGAATTCTATAGTTAGCAAAATGAACGGGGTAAATCTCTTGGACCTTTGCCATTATATGCTCGCTTGTTGAAAGCCCATTGATAATGTTGGGATTGAGGTATCTTTTGAATATATTGACAATGGATGTCTCGGTATACTCTGGTTTTATGAACGTGTGTCTTACGTATTTATCGAAAGGGACGGTGATTTGATAGCTGTCTTCCTCTCCAGTTTTCAGAATGATCTGATTTCTGAAAACATTCACGGGTATCTCTACAGTAGGAATTAAGTTTTGTGAAGAGCTTTCATCGCTGTGTTGAGTAACGGTCATTGAGTGTAGCTCTGTTGCTGTAGGAAGTCTCGAAAGGGAATCAGCAACTACGTTTGCCTTACCCGGTTTATATCTGAGTTCATGGTTATACTCCTCTAATATAGCTTTCCAGCGCTTCATTTTGTGGTTTGTTGTTCTTGTTACTTAGAGCATATATAAGGGGTTGGTGATCAGTAAATATATTTACTTTCTTCGAAGCATAGAGATAATTCCTCAAGGAGTTTAGGGACCATATGATCGCCAACATCTCCTTTTCGTTAGTAGCATAATGCTCTTCAGTTTTCGAGAATGTCCTGGAAAGGAAGGCTATTGGTTTGTTGTTTTGTGCCAAAACTGCCCCAATCGCATAGTTTGACGCATCAGTTGTTAGTTTAAATTGTTTTCGAAATCTGGATGAGCCAAAATAACCTCTTGAGATGTCAATGCCTTCTTTAATTTGTCGAAGGCATCGAGAGCACTTTATTCATTTCGATAACTTTGTTTTTGGATTGCGTCTTGGACGTATGTCCGTCCTCCCTCCTTAAGAGGGATGTCAGGGGCTTTGCTCATTTGGCGTAATCGTGGATGAAGCGACGATAGTACCCTGACATACCAAGGAAAGACCGTAGATCCTTAAGGGTTCTCGGCGTAGGAAAGTTCACTATCACCTGAACCTTCTTTTTATTGGTTTTAATACCGTGAGTACCAACAACGTACCCCAAAAAACTCAATCTCCTGCTGCATGAACTCGCATTTATCGAGCTGAATTTTCATATGCGCAGAGTTCAAGATCCCAAAAACTCTTTCAAGGTTTTGAAGATGCTCACTTTCACTCTTCCCGAAAATTATTATGTCGTCTTTATAGACGTAGCAACTTTTACCGATCTCCTCCCTAAGGATATCATCTAATGCCCTCTGAAATATCGCTGGAGCATTTTTAAGGCCAAAGGGTAGACGAGTAAACTCGAATTTCCCGTTATTGACTGTAAAGGCGGTTTTCTCAATATCCGATTCTCGTAGTGGTATTTGATGGAATCCACTCTTGAGGTCGATTATCAAAAACCATTTGTTTCTACCCAAGTTGGCGAGGACTTCGTTTATTTCCGGGATAGGATATCTATCTGGAATAGTTGCCGAATTAAGTTTTCGGTAGTCGATTACTAACCGAAACTTCTTTTCCCCGGAAGCGTCTTCCTTCTTTGGCACTACCCAAACAGGAGAGCTATATGGGGATCGGGATGGCCTAATTATGCCATCTTTGGGCAATTGGTTGATTTGCTTTTCGACCTCTGCTCTTAGCGCCATAGGGTAAGGGTATGACTTAGAATACACAGGATCTTGTGTTGTAGTCCGGATTTCACCCCTAACCTTAGTGGTGAATGTCAATTTTTCATCGGGTTCAGATAGGAGATTTGGATGATTTTTGATTATCTGGTGTAATTTGTTGGATTGATCTCGCGTTAAGTGAGACGTCCTGATGGTTATGTTACTGACATTTTCAGATTTATGTTGTTTAAGAGGAATCACTTTATTTGAATGGATAACCATGTAATTCTCCTTGGTGTAGATTACTGCGTTGAGTGCTTTCAGTGTATCATTCCCAATTATACCGTCAAAAGCGATTAATGTTGGAAGGATGAAAAATTTAAGTTTTTGTATATGAGGGCCGAACAGGTTGACATAAGCATGGTGTGTAATTTGAATACTTCCGCCGACTGAGTTTGCGCAGAAGTTTTTTTGATTTGGTAAAGCATGTTTAATGTGCTTGGGTTGCACATAGTTCTTATTTGAGCCTGTGTCTATTAAACATTTTAATACCTCTCCGCTCCTTAGGGTGTATTCAAAATATGGAAGCGAAGAGGACCTCATCCTAAAAAATATATATCGTCGAGTTCTTCGGTTTGGTCGAGATTAAGGTTATCCATGCATTCGATGTAGTCCGTCAGCGTTTCGTCATGATTTTTGTCTTCAGTAGTTATGTTTTCCTTATATTCTTCCGAGGTTTCTTGGTTTTCCTGTATTTCGGAATCATTTTGGGTCTGCATGTTAAATAGCCTCTGAGCTTTGTTGGGCCGATAGAATTGAGCTGTTTGCATAGTTAATAGCCCGTGACCTAATAGTTTCATCCACATCCATGGGCTCTGGTCGTGGTTGAGGCTTAGGGGGCACAGGAGGTGAGTGGTGATACTGTGGTTGCTGGACCGCCGGAAAAGCGGGCTGATAATTTCGATTAAATCCCTGGAAGGGGTTAGAATTTCGAGGACTGTAAAGTAATTCTGGGTAGAAATTGTTTCTGGGAGCCGGCACTGGTCGTGGTTGCAGAGGCGTAAGTATATTTTTCCTGGGTGGAACAGGAGGTTGAGGCAGTCGGTATGGTTTTGGTGCTGTTCCTTGCATGTTGTAATCGATAATCCATGTTCTGCAGCTTCAGGCACAAATGAAGGGCTTGAGGTAGGTCTGCAGGTTCTCGTATGCTTAATAGTCTAGGCAAGTCTCCTCTAAGGCCTCTTATAAATGTATCCAAGGCCTTTGCACGATAGGCTTGTGTCAGGATGTTGAGTGACTCTAGCCCTAGATCCATAGACGACACTTTATTAAGGATTAGGGAAAGATGATAATAAACTTCTTGATAAAATTGGGGAATGCTATTAGGACCCTGGACCAAAGTCGTCATTTGATACTCCAGTGTGCTGAGATCCCTTTTGTCTGCGTAGTGTAACGTCAGACACTTTGATATCTTTTCCCAATTTAAGGGTGTGTTGTAGGATTCAAGTGCCACGTCGGCCTGGCCTACAACCTTGTTTCTGATAACTGAAAGGATCCCATAATATTTTGGGGTTCCTTTAAGGTTATTGTACAATTTCTGGACTCTATCCACACTTTTCCGCCACGAGCTGAACTCGCCGGGCTCGCCGGAGAAGTTTCTCAAGCTCTTGACGACATCTGGTATTTTGTCAAATTCAGATAGGTTTACATCATTGCCGAGGTTTATAGGAATATATATGTCATTATTGATATCTGAGGCAGGGTTCATTATTGAGTCAAATAATTGCCTGCCCTGTGTATTGAATGTCTCAGCTACTAACCTGGAGATGAGGTTAGCTAACTCTGGATTGTTTGGTTGGCTATTCTGACCTGCTGGCGGAGCCGCAGGTGGCATCTGGGGTTGTGCCGCAGGTGGCACTTGGGGTGGTACCGCAGGTGGTACCATGTTAGCATCGATCGCTCCGAGCCTTGCGGGGCGAAGAAGATTATTCGGGTTAGACATTTTTGAGAGTATCAAGAAAAGGACGAAGTAAAATTTATATCGCGAAACAATAACCACAGAAAAAGTCACTTAATGAAGGCCAAAAATGAAAGGATTCTTTTCAAAAATCCTTTTTTCTTAAATGATCGGCCTATAAAATATTCCTGCAAAAACCAAAAAAATCCTGTTCTGAACCACCAAAAACAATTGTCCAGTAATTTTTCACGAAAACGCACTTTTTGAAAAATCACAAAGATAAAAACAACTATTCCTACAGTAACACTCAATTAGGCCCAAGAGTAAAAATTTTTCAAAAGTCGCACATAAAGCAAAATTTTCCTAAAAGCAGAACTCCTTTAGATTGAAAAATTTCACTATAATAATGTCGGATGATGTTGTGCGTAAATTTATAAAATTGAAAATGCGACGCACAAAGGTAAATTTCCCCAAAAGCAGAGCTCCTTTTGATTGAAAAATTTTAATATAATAATGTCGGATGATGTTGTGCGTAAATTTATAAAATTGAAAATGAGACGCACAAAGGTAAATGATTCACCATAAAACACGTAAGAAATGAGCTCTTTAAAAATATTCCACAGAGTATCAATGCACAATTGAAAAAATCAAATAATTATGATTCAACTTTTGGAATTAATTAGACTTTTTTTTTAAATATTCCACTTTCACATATTTCGAATTAGATTTTAACGTACAATAATCACTTTTAATCACTTTCGTATTTTGTTAATAATTTCAAGAAACTTAATTCTATTCTTACATTATTGTCAGGATCAGGAACAAAGCTTCCACTTTGTTCGGTGCCATTGCATTTATCGATTGGCCGCTTTCTCCTTTTTGCCATTCCATTACTAAGGTGCCTGCTTCGAAATCCGTTACGTTTAGTCCTGGTATGAGCTGGACAGGAACGTGCGCATGAAATTTTTACGAAATGTCCTTGGTTTTCGGACCGATATTTCACTTCCAAACTAGTTTCACACCGCTTGGTTATCGCGAAGTAATAGAGCATTTTGTTGAATTTTTCCTTAAAATTGGATTGATCACCAGCCTCAGCGACCAAATTAAGGGAATTAAGGCTTGCCCTCCAAGGATAATTCAACTACACGTAACGTTTGCAATGGCCCCACGGTGGGCGCCAGTTAATTAATAAGCGAAGCGGTTCCGTTAAAAAAAAACTTGTTTATTACAGTTCTGATGACAAAATACTGAATCTTATTCTAATTTACAATTTTAATTTATAACTAGAGAAAACTGCTTGCATTGCATTTCCCATGAGCAATCATTGATTCACATAAATTTCGGTCACGTTGCATTGCGCTCCAGACTGTAATTTTAGGCGGGTTAGCATTTAAGGTGTTAACTTTCGTTAACTTATAAATTAGCTCGCAAATAATTTTTTTTCAGTTTTGACGATTTTGAACACCAGCTACATACACAGCAAACAAAGCTTCAAGTATACAAATATGTGATAAGACCTGTGTTATGCTATGGTTGTGAAACATGGACCCTAACTCAAGCATCCGCAAACATATTGAATACATCTGAGCCTGAGGTGAATAATAGGAGCGAAGCTAGACTGCGACCAATGGTAAATTAAGTACAACCATGATCTGTATGAAATTTTCGACGACCCAGACGTCTCAACCATTGCAAGACTGTGGAAGCTGCTATGGACTGGGCACATGAATTGTATCGACGAACAACTTATACCCAAAAAGTATTCGTTGGGAGAACGGAAGGCCGGAGACCATTGGAGAAATAGAATATCTGCCAATTCTAACATTTGAGAAGGTCTCAGAAATATGTTTGTTTTCTACTTTCAAATTATAATATTTGTTATATTTTCGTTCATATTAAGAAAGAAAATCTTTAACACTGAAGCAAATGCCAAGACTGAATTTACATCAGTAAATAAAAATTTTAATAAAATTTAAGGGTAAAATGTAACAAATATATGTATAACCAAAACCATTTCATGAACGAAACCGAAAAAAATACAAATTGACTATAAAAACAGATAATAGTTATGGGACACCCTCTTTGATTTGTTCTTATTTTAGGAAAAAAATTAAGATAAATCAAATTTAGTGTAAATATGATAGCAACCATACATAAGTATGTTGTTCAGAAGCAGATTTGAAGTTGTGCACATTAAATTCTTCCTGAATCCTATCGATAAAGTTTGTTAAGGGTTTTCTTTATTTTATTTGTATGAAAGAGTGACATCTTAATTCATTTTGTCTTCTTTTTGTATATTCTCTACGGCCATACAATAACTCTTCATTAATCTTGCATAATTTGTAAAAACTGAGATCATTGGGTTTAATCGTTTGCTCATCTCTTGACATTGAAAATTTTGGAGGGTGCTTACCGTCACTACCACAGAATTGCTTTCTACTGTTTCTATTTAGAAACTCCACCAAACGATCGTGATTGCATTCCCCTTCAATATTTTGATGATTGTGTTGGGATGTAGCCTGATAGAGCCATCCAAAAAAGATTCCTGAAATGACTTTCATTAATAACTGGTGATATGTTGGCTGCTGCAAACACCAATGATACCACATAACATTTCTCCGTTAGCGCAAGTATCGAGTCAACTTCGGTCTTGGTTTTATTTCCAACGGAATTTGAATGCCTACCAAGCATCAGTCTATATGGCAGGTACAGCTAGAACCCAATCACCTCCCTAATGCTCCTTATTGGCCACTTTCACAAATTTTGAAGTGGCTACTCGCTTAACCTCAAGAGAGGATCCCCATCCTCGGCGCGCTTCTGAAACACGTCCTTCAAAAGGATATGCGCCAGATATCAAATATTATGTATCGCACAAAATACGATGCTGAAAACATCAAAATATCGAATTAAATTCTATTCTGAGATCTTTTGCGTTTTTTATCCAAAAACTCAATAATATACTAGGATCTAACTTTCTTCGCAATGTTACGATAGGAGTTTCTCTAACGATTAGAGAACATTATTGATCCACTACAAATAAATAGAACAGTTGAAACAACAAACTAGTTTTCATAGAAAATGGAACAGTTGATGCGACAACCTATGTTCCACAGAAAATAAAACAGTGGAAACAACAAATTAATTTCCACAGAAAATAGTAACTTTGATCGTATCCAAGACAACGGCAACGGCAGTGAGCTACAAATAATTCTTTCCCACGATTTAGGGAGCAAGCAAAAATAACATATATAAATAGCGAAGCGGGCTAGGAAAATTCAAGTGACTATCATTAGTTGCTTCGAATGATTGGCTTCGCCCACTCATCTATTAGGAAAACCAGTTGGCCTTGCACCTGGTCTTGTCTAGTTGGCCTTGGGCCTAGACTAATTTTCTTAGAGCCTTTCTATTGGTTGGCTTTGCCTAACAGATTCTTTAAAAACCAGTTGGCCTTGCGCCTGGTTTTGGTCTAGTTGGCTAAGTGCCTTTACCCGTCCCCTTTATCTAGGTACTCTGGTTGGCTATTTGCCTAGAGCCCTAGAAACCACCAGGGCCAGTTTGGCAGGAGCCATTGTGGCAAGGCGTCCCAACCACGACACGCCCCCGTCCAACGAGGCAACATGCAAAATAGAGCAGGGCGACAGTAGACCTCAACCTCGCAGTCCAATAGGCATTAAGTTAAAATGTATAAACTGTAAATATAGACAAAAAAAACCATTTGAATAAAAAATAAAATTTGATTCCACTAAAAAAACCATATCTTTAACTGAAGTGCGATGAAAGAGTCTGAGTGGAGAACTGAAAAAGGTAAGTGTATTGGAGTGAAGCAATAAGTCTTGGTTCGAATAATAGGGCTATAGCATAAAAATATAACAGCTGGGCTGTCCATTCATCGCGTAATTTTCCAAATAAGATTCCCCAAAACTCGTCTGCTAAAAACGGTCGCTTCGTTGACTCCAACAGACACTTTTTTATCGCAAAGAAAGTCTGAGAATCATCACTTTAGCGCAATATCAACG
>OZ017741.1:107473583-107566083 GCA_963969285.1 Odontomyia ornata | reverse complement strand
ATCATATGATCAAGAGACATGAAATATTTTTACACTAACAAAGCAGTGCAAACTCCTGCAATCTCAAATGCATACGACAAAGTAATAATTCATAACGCCAGCTACTATAAATAGTTCAAAGAAAACAAGAACCAACTGGTAGCCAGCGCTATCAGAATGAAAAACCTTATCATCGATATTCAATTTGTATCGGAAAATCCTCATCAGTATTTCGGCAAGGAACTTACTATTCTTTTATATGGATCTCTAAAGCAATACTTCATTATATTAAGCCCCTTTTCGAAAACATACTACCGAAATGATTTGGAATTGAAAAAATCCACAGTTTGCACTGGAGTGAAGGGGACACTACAATGACATGCCAAGGATATTGAGTTGCTTTACAAATTGTACAATATATATTTAAAAAGGCGTAAGAGGACTGATTGTGCATCAGTACGGGCCTACGATAAAAATAGTGCAGCTGAATAAAACTTAGTTTAGTGAACTTGAAAATTGTTCATTTACATATAAAGCCATGTATCAAAGTAATAATTATCGCTTGAAACCCTACAATTTGCGTCCATCCTCATCATGAACATACAATAACATATGTTAATTGGTCATACATGATACGATGACATCAATCTAAAAAAAGCCTATTGTGAACTAATACGCTCCCGCATATTTATATCAATACCAAAATACCTTACATAATAATCATTAGCTCAGTGATCTATAGTACCAGTGTGATACACCCGATATCTTGAAAATTGATTAGGTCTTCTTCAAACCTATAAAATATCAAACCAGCATGAAGACGAAAAATTCTGATGGGAAACAGCTCAGCAAGAAAACACTTTGTTTATGTGAAAATAATACTTGAACATATCAATGAACATTCCCGAAAATCTTTGATGATCGACCTAACATATTTAGAATGTGATAAATACATATTTTACTTACTATTATACAAGCAGAGCAGCAATTATTCCCCGCTTAATATTAGCATTCAAAGTATGAAATTTATAAATTCCCATGTATGATCCAAATGTACTCGATCTACAAGTCATTACATGCATTCATAATGTATTAGATAATGACAACCTTCAAACGTGCATTATTTTCTTAAAGATAGAACAAATTAGAGATTCTCGTACTCAAAACATCAACAAGTTCTTATTGAAGATATGGCTAAAGAAATTCAAAAATGACGAAAACTCAGACTAGAGCAAACCATACATAAATAATTTTTCAATACAAGAAACCACGATGTGAAGAATATGAGATAAACATAAATTAACACTTTTACTATACATTACACTGACACTCTTGAAACTAGCTAAACTAAATAAGACAGACCCACAATAACAACACCTAATACGAAGTAAATATGTATAAAAATTCATTCAATCTACTGCATGCATATAATGCCACCATATAGGTTTAAAAATATTGTATTTTGTCATACGTTCTAGGCATAAACAAAACATAATACCAACAATCCCCTAATGTCAACAAAATTAACACCATCCCATTTATTATGAGATCATTGATTTGAAATTTAACTCGTCCTGGATTTCCCACAATCTTTTCATGTTTTCTTTTAATTCGACAAGTGATACAAAACTCGATAACTTAGTTGTTTAATGTGAATCGTTTAGCATGCTATCAAAAAGAATTCAGCCCAGCTTAGTCTCTTGCGCAGCTGGCTGCTCTTTTTTCACTCCTTCCATTATTATATTGACATATACGAGTATGTACATCCGCCCCCCGGAGAAGATCAGTAGGACCTTGATTGTCGAAATTCGGGTCAGCAAGAAGAATGCCTTGATATTTCCTCTTGTCTATGCTCTTAATGTGATTTTCTGGGAGATATGCGTTTAGCTTAGATAGGACAAGAGCATCCACAGAAAGACAGGATGCCATTTTACCCCGTAGTTGGAGCTTAATGGTGACTCGATGGGATGATTTTGCAGTTTCTGCTCCTCCAACTTCTGTAATTGTTGTCTGAATTGTTTTGATTCCTAGCGAATACAAAGGTATGTGTATTGGTGGTCAGATGCGCCAACACGTTTTTAGGTTCCGTGTCTGACGAAGGTTTGTTTTTATCGAAGCTACGGTGAAGTAAACTGTAGTGCTTCTTACTGCAAACATAGCAGGTTCTCGTTGATTTACATTTTGTTAATTCATTGTGCATAAGGCAATAGGGACATAATTTCTTTGCTATATGGTTATATTTCGTTTCTCTAAACCATTATTTTTAAATCCTCACATTGATACACGCGGTAAGTTTTGGCACAGATATCACAACTCTTTTTTATCTGAGTGTTATTTAAAGTTTTCTTCATACCCTTGTTGCGTACTTCAGTCTTCTGCTGTTTGGAAGTTTTAAGGCAATCTAAGACTTGATACCTTCTTTCAAGAAAACATTGAAATTCTCCGATAGTCAGTATTTCCCGAGGGTTGGGTAAGCTCTCATCAAACAATCGGAGACTTTCCATATACAGCTTTCTCATAGAAATACACACGATTATTAGCCCCTATTCATCAGTATTCTTCAGAGCTTCCAGACATTCTCTTATGAGATCGTACAGCATTGTTATGTCTTGCTGAGATCTGCTGTTTTCTTGGCATCTATTATTGTGTTGATTTCGAATGTTATTGAATCTTGCACGCAAGAAATCCAAAGCAGTTTCGTAATTGCTGTTGGTCAGCTGAAGATGAATTTTATCTCGTTTAGCGTCACCTTCTAGTGGGTTAATGAGATAGTGCATTTTATCGACGTTACTTAAATAACAGTTGTTGTGGATGACCTTGGAAAAAATATCGATGAACGGCTTCCATTCTTTATAATCACCGTCAAATGGCGATATTTTAATTGGTGGTAATTAAGGCAAGCTATTAGAGCAGCTAGTGTTTTGGGAACATGGTTGGACATTGATTGAGTTGAGGAATGGACGAAGCTAGGCCCAACGTTGGTACGCAGAAAGCTTATTGTATTGATAGCTATTGGGAAGTTTACGGAGGCGGTAAGTACCGTGACTGTGACCGGAACAGTGGACGCTGTGTTTTTATTGCCAGTAGAATAGAGCTTTGAAGGAGTACTTAATTCCCAATCGTTCGGCCTTGATAACTGGTAGCCTCAATTACGTTTTTCTAAAGCTTATAAGTTTGCTCTTTAAGTTTCTTGGCGTGGTACGGAGGTTCTTCGGGTAAAAGTGTTCTAACTTGATATGCACTTCAAAAACTCCTTCCTTCCTTCCTTTTCTCTAAATTGTCTGTTTTTTAGTAATGTATCCTTCATTCTTCCTTTTCGCAGAATCTATCTTGAAATTTCATAAAATTCTTGAAATTTCACCTACCGAATTTTCTTGGCATAAAAGAAGGTCATTTACGCGTTCACTTGATCTGCAAGACCAACGATGAGCTGAAGCACGATCTCTGATCAATGACGACCAGCTCTGATATGCCGGGGCAGGAACTCCCGATATTGCGCTGGAGCTGACCGGTTTCAACCAAATGCTAAGTCTATTTTTTGGTAAACTGTATCTCTCTAAGTGATGACTTAACTGAAATCTAGATTCAACAGGGCGTTGAATCTAGTTTTCAATGGACTAGAGCCCTTGAACTGAAATCTTGATTCAACAGTGTGTTGAATCTAGTTTCTGATGTGCTGGAATAGTTAAAAACAACTGATGATATGAAATCTAGACTCAACAGTGTGTTAAGTTTAGCTTCTGATGTACTGGAACTTTTGAAGACAGCTGATTATATAGAATCTAGACTCAACAGTGTATTACGCCTAGCTTCTGATATACTGGAACAGTCGATGGTAGCTGATGATATGAAATTGTTGAAGGAAAAGTTTCCGACTTCAAATCAAGCCTGAACGGCCAATCAATTCTTCATTTCAATGAAACATTAACATCTGACCTCATACCGAGCTTGAATCTTATTGATAATTTTGTCAGCTATGAATACTTGTGTTTCATATTTCGCAGGATAAACAACAAGAAATCATGTGGTACTGATGGTATTCCAAATGTAGTTCTCCGACATTTGCCGGAGGTTGCTATTAGGAATTATTGCATATTGTTCAACAACACGTTGAGCAATTCATATTTCCCAAATGAGTGGAAAAAGGCTAAGGCGTTTCCGATCTTGAAGAAAAGAAAAGAATCTTCATGCCCGAAAAGCTATCGCCCAATCAGCTTGCTGCCTAACATCAGCACGGTGTTTGAAGTGATACTCAACAGAGCATTAAGCGCCCACATTGAGGAATATGAGTTGTTGCCGAATTGCCAATTTGGTTTTCGTGCCAGGCATTCGACCACACATGCAATAACGAAAGTAACCTCTGACATCTGTTGGAAACTAAATGATAGAAAATGTGTTGGAGCATGTCTCATTGATATGGAGAAAGCCTTTGATACGGTATGGTTAGATGGACTAATTTTTAAACTCCTTCAGGACAAGTTCCCCAGACACCTTGTCGCCATGATGTGTAATATGTTATACGGGAAATCGTTTGTCGTAACTGATGGAAATCTGACAACAATACGCGAGTTCAAAGTCTTGAATGGTCTACAGCAGGGAACAGTTACTGCGCCTCTGCTCTTCTCAATCTTCATTCGCAAGCTATTGAACGGCTTTGATTTTAACGTCTCGCCAACGCAATCATTGGTAGCGTTTGCTGATGATCTGATCATCTATACGGCAGATCGAAAAGCTACAATAGTTCAGAGCAATCTCCAAAAAATGTTCAATGATATACAGCTGTACACTGACAATTGGCGAATCAAAATCAATGCGCAGAAGTGTGAAACAATCTTGTTTCGGACAACGCTGCAGGGGGTCAGTCAAGACCTGAAACGTAATTGGAAAGATTTCCACATCATGGCTGGTGAGAGTAGTCTAGAACGGGTTCCACATAAATCCTGTGTTCGATACCTCGGTGTTTATCTCGATCAGTATCTGTACTATACTGAACATGTGAAAATCATGCTCAGTAAGGCACTTAAAGTAGTCATGGCCCTTCGGCGACTCTTTCATTCCAGATACATTGATCAAAAGGTCAAAATTATCTGTTACAAGACCCTGGTTAGACCAGTTTTGACATATGGATGTCAGATCTGGTACAACCAGAGCGCTAGTACTATGGAAAAATTAAGAGTTTTCGAAAGGAAATGTCTTCGTGCATGAGCTGGTTTGTACAGAAAGATTGGAAACATTATATATCGAATAGAAGAATTTATCAAACTGCTCAAGTGACGAGGGTCGATATCTTCATATTGAAACTTCTTCGAAATCATATCGCAAGATCTGTGACTGTGAGTGAAAACCCTTGGATTTCACAGCCGTTCCACCCTACAGAGGGGTATATAGCGACTTGCCTCGCTACTGGCTTCATTCCTCCAGAAGCATTCGTGTATTTGGACATGAATCGATATGTTTTTGATTCTGACGGCGTCCCAGTCATATATCACATATATCGACGTGCCACCGATAAGAAGATAAAATATCCTCCTAATTTGAGTTCACGAGACCAACGATTTCAATGGAGGTACTCATTTGCTAGTTTCGTTGAAGCTAATCGAGTTGGGACGGCGCAATCCAGATATTGGTGGCTGAATGACAATGTATAAATTATTCGTGTTAATTTTTCAGTTCTGGTGTTTTTCTTTATTTCGTTTTTTTGAGTTTCAGCTCATTATTGCTACAATTAGTGTTGTTGTTTATTTTTGTTAAAAATTAGGTATAGGTTAGGTATATGTAATGTTTACTATATTCCGTTAGAGATAAGATTAAACACTTAGGTTAGGAACATTGTTACAGAATTTTTTTTAGTATAAGATAAAGTTTTTGATTGTATTTTATTAGAAATAAGTTACAACATATTAGGTGTAGGATCAAAGTTTCACTGTTGTGTTTAAATTATAAATAATTTTAGGATAGTGTTGGTTGGTTTTTTCTCCTTTTTCCAATTGAATTGTAAAAATATTTAATAATCGTAATTAATTGACTTTGCTATAGTTTTTTTGATGAAATGAGTTAATGATAACGTATAAATTTAGAGAGCCATTTGGGCCATTAAGTTTTTTTTGATTGTTATTGTTTGGAATTTGCTTTATATTCTTTTAAAATTTATAACGATTATTATTAAATAAAGCGCTTTTGACTTTGACTTTGACTATATATATATATATATATATATATATATATATATATATATATATATATATATATATATATGCACATTCATATTTAAATGTATATATATATATATATATATATATATATATATATATATATATATATATACATATATATATATATAGATATATATATATATATATATATATATATATATATATATATATATAAACATATATGCATATATATATTTAAATGTATATACATATATATATATATATATATATATATATATATATATATATATATATATATATATATATGTATATATATATGTGTATTCAAAAATCTCAATTTTTCAGTTCTGGGTACCATTGAACTCCTTAACTCACTACCTAGCGACCGGTAAAAACAGATTCAAAAAAAGTTCCACTACTCTGCGTAGATGACGCTAAAAGCCTCTTTTATCGAACGTACAAGCCCCACTTTTCCCCATCAAAACAAGGAGATCTCTAGCTGCAGCCAGTATGCCAAACGAAACGCATGCGCGTATCGTAAACCAAATTAGATTTATATTGTGTTGATTCCGTGTTGTTGATTTTAACTAAGAAATTGCTTTAGCTTATTTCGCGTTGTCGCCATTTTCTTGGTTAGTGCTGGGTAAATTAAAACATCATTTTGAGTTAAACCAGTCTCTCTAATAAGGTGAGTAAAGTTTTCAATTATAATTAGAACTACTACCGTGCTTTTGAAACATTTTTGATTTTGTGGTTGACTCTGTTTTGTTCAATCATTTTTCAAACTCTTACATTTCTTTCAAAAACAAATAAAATTGAACTTTTCCGATGGTAGCGATTTAAGCCTTTTCATTTCATTACAATTTATGTTCAAGCTAGCAACTGTATAGCTTGTTTCCTGAGTAGTTTTTAGGTTAGAGCTGTTTTGATGGACTCCGCCACATTATATGGTACTTCATCGAAACACATGAGATCGAATTCGTTTCATATATGGATCAGTATATCAATGTGGTGTTCTTGATCCGAATGGTTATTGAAATTCACAATTTGTATTTCAGAACTAGTATGAATCGGGAACGGTTTTTCGTATATATGGTCAAGGAAAGGAACAAAGAGGCTCAATCTGAAAATACGCAACCAGGTACTAGATTTTCAAAACAAGAGTTTGAACAAGCAATGCAGAAGCAGTTGGTATTAGCAAAAAGGTCACAGCCAGAAGACGGCGTCAAGTTGTCATCAAGCAATGAAGACGCATCTAATTCCGCCTTGCTCGTAGTTGATTAATTGATTCACAACACATCCAAACTACAGCAGACTGGTAAACCAAATTTTTATATTTTGCCAATCCAAAGTGACGAGAGTGACTTCGATGACTCAGAAGAGGATTCCAATTTCCGAGTGATCCATAAAAGTAAAACATCATCTAAGGTCGTACCCACTAGTTCATTATTATCTTCATCCAGCACAAATAGTAGCAGCTGCAACAGTTCATCAAAATCTAGTTCCTCATCGGACACTGAAGATGATAGTGCACATGCACAATTTGACCCTCAAAATGCTATGGTTGCCGAAGTTAACGCCCAAAAGCCTAGGATAGGAGAAAAAAGAGAGTACGAAAACCAACGATGTGGAAATAAAAAATTGCTTAAGTGCTGAGAAATTCTGGAAAGCCTACCTTTCTTTGTCAAAATCAAAGATGCAAATGCCAGAAAGAAAAGTTGGACCCCCCTGTGGAGAAAAATGTCGGCTAAAATGGAAAGCCGAAATTGATGAAATTTCAAGACAACAGCTTTTTGATGCATTTTGAGGACTCAGCAATCTTGAAAAAAAAATTAAACCTAAATATCGGTACTCAATCACACAACGTCACCCCGAAATCCTATTAAGAAGTTTATTCTAAGACGGTAATGATAATTGATTGCTATTCCTAGAGACATGGTTCTGATAACAAACCAAAATTATTCAGTTATTATCCAGAGCTTTATGATTTTAGTAATTGTGAGTTTCAACAATGATGATTTGAATATATGCATAAGTACGAAGTTGATTATTTTTAAGGTTTTGTTAAATCATTTTACAAAACCTTACTAAAATCACGTCCTGTCAGTCCGTTTGTCCGTCCGTCCGTATGTCACACCACTTTGTCTCGCAAATTACACAAGCTAGAAACATGGGATTTTGTAGGTAGATGCAAAATGATGCCTTCTTCAAAGTTTCGCTACAATAAGAAATTTATAAGGTGCATGAGGGGGTCTCCCCAAATAGGGGAGTGGCCCCCGAAAAAAAAACTTTATTGCATGTAGGAAATATAGGTATCAAATGAAAGGTCTTAATGAGAACTTTTCAAAATTGGTCTTCAAACAACAAATTTTGCTTTGAGGGGTGCAGGGGAAGGGGAAACGTACGAAAATTTGACCCGAAAAATCTGAAACAAATCACAGAGGTAGAACTTTAGAAGTACAAGGGCAACAAATGCCTCAGACGCCGAAATTCGATCAACTTTGTTAATAATAGTAAATTTTATAAATTTTACATTTTGGCCTATGAAATCAAGATGGTACCTTTAAATTTCCCAAAAGCTATAATTTAAGTTTTTTGAAAGCAATTGTATGTGTTCTGAAAATTTCACAATAATTGAACAATAAACAGCTAACTTACAGCCGATTTAATATTACAATTACATTAACAGGTTATACTAGGGAGATACACGTTTGCAGCCGACCTAGACACTACAGATATGTAGGAATTTTGATAAACATTTTAAAAATTGTTCATAATATTGATGTGTCATCATGACTAATTAATCGACGGGGTCAAAATACTTGAAGCAAAATGGCGGCGAATTCAAAAACATAATAACCATAATAATTTTTCGAACTCAATTTATGAAATCAGTATATTAGTCAAATTTTGATATGCAGAATATATTGTTTGATATACGAATTTTTTTACAAAACCTTTCTGGCAGGAGCACTCTCCTGCTACTTCAACTTGTTTGTTGTAAAGTATGCACTTAACAACAAACTCTGTTGAGTCCAGGATGCTCATATATGTTTTCTTGTTTTAACCTTACAATATAAAGAAAAATCAAAGTTAAAAATTAAGACTAGCTTTATAAATATCATTTCCATAGAAGTTCTAACTTAAGAACAGTTTTATTGCTGTGATTAGTTGAACTCAAAATTTGACGAAGCGTAGTATTGAATCTACCCTTAAGTTCTAGTCGTGTCCTGAGTTCTGTATGAATGGGCTTAGCAATAAATATTATCACTTAGTAAAAAAATTCATACTTAATTATAAGTCAAGTGTGAATTCAGATGTGAATTTAAAATTGTTTTCATAAAACGGAAGGTGCCTATATTTTTTTATATTGTGTTATTAGTTTGTGAGATAATTTTATTTGAAGTGCATTATAATAACGGACATAAGAGGCTGCCATTAGTTCTTTCTTTTTAATATAATTTTATTATTTTTTTTTATAAATAAAAGTAATCGTTGATTTGCAAACTTAATTCAGTGTTTATTATTCATCAGCTAATGTACCCCTACTGTTGGTCACAGACCCCTCTATGCATTGAATTATTATAAATAAATTCGAATTGCAATGCCATTAAAATTTATATTGACTTTTCAAAAGAAAGCCAACCAAAAACTAAATCTACCAACATGGGTTCAACACCAAACAACAAAAAAATATACATAAATTTGTTAAGTATAACGGGAATAACTGACAAAATCCGATTTTCAGCTCAAAAATATCATTGAAAGTCAAAGTTCTAATAATACCTTTCTTCTGTCTACATTTAAAAAGCATTGGTCAAGAAAGAAAAGTCCGCAATATTCCTGAAAAAGTGATTTTTGAGTTCATCGCTGTTTAGATCTAGGTGTACGATATATACATATATATATATATATATATATATATATATATATATATATATATATATATATATATATATATATATATATATATATATATATATTATATATACTGTCGCGTGTACGGTTCGCAGCCGATAAGTTTAATGTCCCGGGAAAGTGAAAACGCGCTGTCTTTTAAATTAAGTTGAAAGAGTTTATTTACTAAGAATGCACAATAATTTTCAATGTTTTACAAACCACACTTTAGTTTACTTTTCACTTGTCCTATCAATATATGTTTCCAATGTCTTCAAATATATCACGAGAAACCTTTACTTCACAATCAATCAATATCGCCTTCCATTCAGGCTCTACACTAACGCAGTTTTTACTATCGCCGTTTTACTATTACTCTTGCTCCATTCATTCAGCTCGACTTTATATAGGGTTTCTAGTCATTCAATCTATTTCTTGTATATTGGCGAATGTTCTGACGAAGACTACCTGGAATATTCGAGCAATTCTGAATACCCGCAGTGACGTCACTTTCAATTCATGGATCTACTTGGTCCATTCTTGTGGTTTCGAGTAAATTCGTTTACTTTTCTTGGTTGCTTCTTTTCATGATCTGATCATGATGTTATTATAGAAGCTCGTAGAATTGTTTGAACATGTAACACTGCCCACATTTCAGTTCTTTTCGCCCCAAAAAGTTGTGTCGCCAGTTGTAGTTAAGTCTCCCTGGCTATAATATGGGGCAAGATGACCCAGTTGCACGATTTTCATTTTGGCTCTCGGCATACGGTGTTCCTCTATGCGATATACGACTTCGTTGATTCACTTTGTAACTCAGTATGGTCCCTTCCAATTATGTTGCAACTTTTAAGACCTACCCTTCTGCCGTTGTGAGTTGTATAGCCACACCAAGTCATCTCGCTGAAAGCCAGTAGAATTTGCCTTTAGATCATACCTAGTCTTCATGCGGTCAGTAGCCGATTCGTGGTATTTTCGCACTGTCCGATGTATCTGGTTCAACCGTTGCCTTAGCTCACTTGCGTACCCAGAGAACCTAATATCAGCCGGCAGACGAACAGTCTTTCCAAATATGACTTTTGCTGGGGCTTGGCCCGTCGATGCATGTTCGGCAACTCTATATGCCATCATTCATTTTCTTCTCGTTCTTTGAAGAACTCCTCACCTTCCCACTTTAATTTTTTCAAAGCCGATTTATCGAGTATGGAAGCTAACCTTAATGCCATGAATTGATATTCCTTCTTCAGCATACTCCACACTGAAGATTGTGTTGATAAGCTCTATATGTTTCTTTCGTCCTTAATCTCGCAATTTACTCCTGTGTGTCCGGCGAGAAAACCTTAAGATGCTCCTTGGTTTAATTCAGATGTTGCCACTGCAATTAAAGCTAAAGATGCTGCCCGCCGAAAATTCTTATCCAGTGGTCCTCCAATTGACCTCGTTAAATTCTAAGAGCGTCGTGCCGCGGCCAAAAAAATTGCCACTTCTGCACTTCATGCATATGTTAACCACATTGAAACTGCGTTAATGTCAAATCAAACTCGTGCGTTCTGGTGATACGTAAAATCTTTAAGGACCTCTCATCATACCCCTGATAATTTCAGTCTAGATGGCGTGACATCATCTTCTCCTCAAGAATCTTGTGAACTCTTCGCATCTTATTTTTTCCTTATTTGGCAGAGCTAAGGATTCCCCTTCCTTCAATCAATCTATTTACTCTTCTTCCTCTACTAATTTTCGTACAAACCCCTTGCAAGTTGAGCATCTCTTAAATATTCTTGACAACAGCACCAGTGTGGGCCCTGATGGCATTCCAAATTTTCTAGCAAAATCTTTATCTTTTTCGCTTCAAATCTGCTGATCGTAATATCGTCTGAAACTATCGTCCTATTTCCTTTTTCCCTTGTTTTAGTAAAATTCTTGAAAAGATAGTTTTTGATGCGCTGTATCCACTTGTCCTCCCATCTTTAGCAGATCAACAGCATGGTTTTATCAGAGGCAGTTCTACCCTTAAAAATTTACTTTCTTTTACTCATCATATTGCAGCTGCCCTCGATCAACAACAACAAGTGGACGTAATTTTTATGGATTTCTCTAAAGCCTTTCATTCAGTGGATCACTCTCTCCTATTTTAGAAACTTTTAGGGTTCAAAGTCCCTAGTTGCCTCTATTCCTGGCTTCTCTCCTATATCCTGAATCGTCAATGTGTAGTCACTTTTAACTCTTGCTTCTCTTCTTCTCTTCACCCGAGCTCAGGATTTCCGCAAGGCTCAATACTTAGCCCCATTTTTTTTTACTTTTTATCAATGATCTACCTTCTGTTATCACATTCCCCTGCCTCCTTTATGCTGATGACTTCAACATTTTTCGAGTTATTGATTTCCTGTTAGATGTGGATATCCTTCAAACCGATCTTCAACGGCTTAGTGACTGGGGTGAATCAAACCATCTCCCCTTAAATGTTTCCAAATGTCATCAGATGACATTCTCCTGCAGAAAATGTCACCTTCTCTCAACGTATAGGCTTGTTAATATCCCTTTGAGCAATATAACCTCCTCCAAGGACCTTGGTGTGCTTTTCGATTGTAAACTGATCTCCACATTGCTTTTATTATTAAGATAGCCTCTCACTTAACTGGGTTTATTTTGCGATCCGCTTCGTCACTCCAACTTACAGGTATCACATCCTGTATGTGTCTCTACTTCTCACTAGTACGTAGTAATTTAGAGTACTGCTCCCAAATTTGGAGTCCGTACCACAGGAAGCACATCGATGCTCTTGAGTCAGTTCAACGCAGATTCACACGGTCTCTATTCTTCAAATTCAAATTTCCTTACTCCCCTTATGATGAACGACTACTTACTTTGAATCTTACGACCCTCGAGTCCAGACGATTTTTCTTTGATGAATGTCTTTTGTTCAAGCTTCATCATAGCCTTTTACCTCAAAATGTATGCAGGCAAATAAATATATTCGACGCTGCTCGCCCTAATAGATCCACGCTTCGATTTCAGGTTCCCTATGCACGTACTAACACCTTCTTCCACCCTCCCTTACTACGCTTACCTCGTATGCAAAACCCGCGAAGTCTCTACCACTCTACCACAGTCTCTTGGCATATTCAAAACTTGAATGAAAAATCAAATGTATAAATATTCCTATAAATCTTAATTTTTGATATTGCATTGTGATCTTTTTCTTTAATTTCTTCCATATTTTGAATTCATATGTTTGTATTTGAATATTGTATTAATTAACTTGTAATTGGACTAGTCTGTAAGTTGATTTTCTGAAACAAATAAATAAATAAGAATAATGGGATCTGCCGGACCCATTCCCTTCGGTTCTCGTCAACCATCTTGGCCAGGTGTTTATTGAGTGTGCCTTTGAAACGTTCGACCATTCCATTGGATTGAAGATGAAGCGGTGTTGTCCTTGTTTTCCATATTCCCAGCAGCTCGCACATTTCGCCAAAAACAATGACTCAAAGTTTCGGCCTTGACCCGAATGTAGTTCACAAGGTACGCCGTACGTACTGAACCAACTTAACACTAGTTGTTCGGCTACAGTAGTTGCTTTCTGGTTGAGAATGGGATAGACCTCGGGCCACTTGCTTAAGTAATCGGCCACAACCAGCGTGTATAAATTTCCCCATTCGGATTCAGGAAAAGGTCCTGCGATATCAGCAGCAATCCTTCCAAACGGTACCCCCACGTTATAGGTTTGCATTTGTCCTCTCAGTCGTCGCTTTGGACTTTTGATGGAAGTGCAAATTGTGCATCTACGACACCAGTCCTCTATGTCTTCTCGAGTGTGGAGCCAGTATAACCTCTCACGCGATTTCGCTAAGGTCTTGTTAACACCAAGGTGGCCGCCCGAATATCCTCCGTGCATTTCCTTAACCACATCGTGGATTCGGCTTTTGGGAAGTATAGTTGGCATCCTACAGGAGCTGCCATCCACCGTTTCCCATTCCCGCTTGAGTACGCTACCCTCCACCTGAAGGGAGTTTCATTGAACCCAACAACTTTTCAGGGTGGCGCCATGCGTCGAAACGTCCTTCCTCTCAAGCCGCGTAGTTCTCTCCTTCCATTCGAGTAATGGACATTTTGAATCTCCTACAATGACCAACCTTCATCGGATTCGGCCGTTATCACTCGCAGATCAACGGTCGGCTCCTTTTCCTCAATCCATTGGCAATGCTTGCAGTTAGCTGGACATGGACGACGAGATAGGGCGTCAGCATTTCCATGACCTCCACCCTTCCGATGAACAATTTTGTGGTCGTATGAGTGCAATGTTTCGATAAACCTCGCAACTTGTCCTTCGGGGTTTTTGAAGTTAAGCAGCCATCGCAGTGATGCATGGTCTGTTCGAAGGCCAAATTTTTGGCCATATAGGTGCTTGTGGAACTGCTTGGTGGCCTCTATCATAGCCAATAGCTCCTTCCTGGTCACGCAGTAGTTCCTCTCACTTTTTGAGAGAACTCGACTGTAATAGGAGAGGACTCTTTCTTCGCCGTTAATCTGCTGGGAGAGTACAGCTCCAGTCCCACCTTTGCTCGCATCGGTGTCAACTACAAACATTTTTCCGGTTTTTGGATATACCAGCACGGGCGATTCACACCGCTTCTATCAGGGTCTCAAAGGCTGCCTGGGATTGTTCATTCCAGAAAAACAGACGATTTTTCAATTGACTCAAGAGCTGAACGCTCCTGACCATCTCAAGCGCCGGCAATACGCTGAATGGTTGGTTGAACAGACAGAAGGGAATAGTGACTTTACAAAGGAAATCATCTTCAGTGACGAGGCACACTTTCACTTCAGTGGATTCGTTAGCAAGCAGAATTGCCGCATTTGGGCAAATGAGAATCCCCGAGTGATTGTTGAAAAGCCGATGTATCCACAAAGAGTAACTGTTTGGTGCAGTAACCGTGAATGGTGTTCGCCATTGCGAAACAATGGCTCTTTTGCGCGAGAAATTCAATGGCCGTGTGACCTCACGTTGTGGCGATATTAATTGGCCGCCACGATCATGTGATTTGACATAATTCCACTTCTTTCTCTGGGGATATTTAAAAGAAAAAGTGTACGTCAAGAAGCCAAGAACAATTTAAGAGCTAAAGGATGAGATAATTCAGCACATTAACGACATTTAACCTCAATTATGTTTCAGAGTCATTGAAAATATGGACCATCAGATGGAAGTATGCCACCGTAGCCGTGGTGAGCATTTGGGCGATATTTTGTGTTAAATCAGTACTTTTATTCCGTTGTTTTATATTCAAATCGAACCGTCCTTTTGTAATTCCCTTTTAATCGCTTGTGGAGCCACCTATATTTTTGTTCTTAATCTAACACAACGATAGTTGTCAAATTCAGTTCTTCTTTGTATTCTGTCGAGATAAGTTGTACTTTTGAGTTCTAATAAATCTTTGTTACTGGACAATAAACCTGAACAGTTTTCTTGCACGACCTCCTGGTTTTCCTGACAGGTTATGGGCCCAGGTCACGCGGCGCGAAATAAAAGAAACTGTAATAAGTTAGATTGATCGGAAATCGGTACGCGAGAGTGAGGTTGTGTTTGATTCTCGAACGTTCGACGAAGCAACCAAAATTCAAGATGGCTACCACTGCCATGACGCGCATCGAACTTCTAACAAAGGACAACTTTGACACGAGGAAGATCCACATGAGAGCCCTACTCATAAAAAATGACGCGTGGGGCTACGTGAATGGCTCAAAGGTAAAGCCTGAGCCAGGCGAAGAGAACAACGCCGAAATAGAAGGATGGGTAACGGGCGATAGCAAGGCTATGTCGGACATTTTCCTGGGGATTTCATCCTCGGAACTGAAACAGGTCAAAGATTGTGCGACGTCGAGAGAACTTTGGCTAAAGTTGGAGACTGTTTACCAGTCTAAGGGCCCCGCGAGGAAAGCGAACCTGCTGAAACAAATCGTCTTACAGAGGATGAGCGAGGGCGACGACCTTCGCGACCATCTGCGAAAATTCTTTGCCGCTGTTGACCGACTGAGCGACATGGAAGTGCCGATAAACGATGACCTACTGTCGATACTGTTGCTTTACAGTTTACTGGCCAACTTTGACAGTTTCCGGATTGCTATCGAGTCACGTGACGAGCTCCCCACCCCGGAAACACTGCGAATCAAAATCGTGGAAGAAAGTGACGCGCGAAAGAACAATGGACCAGTGCAGAACGCGATGGTAGCGGACAGGTCGAATCAACAGAAAACGGGTAAATCGGAGAAACGCGATGGAAACAAATTCCCGTTCAAGTGCTACAAGTGCAACAAGCCGGGTCACAAAGCAGCAGGTTGTCGATCCAAGAAGAAGAGCGATCAGGACAAGACGAAGACTGGTAGCTTAACCCTGTACGCTGCTGTGGAATCGAGTGCGCCTGGTGACGAGAGTTCCATGCTGGTTTATTCGACGCAAAAACGGTGGTGTCTAGAAAGTGGTTGTACCGCGCACATGGCCAGTGACATTGACAGTTTCGAGAGTGTGGATGAGAACTTTTCAGACTCATTGAACCTGGCCAATTCTAGCTCCACGAAAATCAGTGCTAAGGGTGTCGCGCGATTGGTTACCCGAGTGAACGAAGACGATGAGACAGTTAACTTGAGTGATGTGCTGTACGTGCCGGACTTACGCATGAACTTGTTATCGGTCGCGAAGATCGTGGACAAAGGTTACCGAGTGACCTTTTGCAAACGTTCGGCGGAAGTCGTCAGCGAGAAGGACGATCGCGTGGTGTTGTGCGCGGAGTGAGTCAACGGACTCTATTTTGTGAACGACTCGCACGCTGCCGAGCAGCCGAGCGCCGCGCTTGCCAGCCGGGATCACGAGAAGTCCCTGATGGATTGGCACAAGGCTTTGGGTCACTTAAACGTGAAGGACATTCGAGAGGCATCCAAAAACAACGTTCTCCGAGGACTTGATTTGAGCGACGACGGTACAACGGTGGAGTGTGAGGTGTGCGTTAAGGCGAAGATGACACGCCAGCCCTTCCCCAAGGTCTCCGAGAGGAAGTCAGCCCCAGGCGAGCTGATACACTCGGATGTGTGCGGACCGATGCGCATGCAATCCAACGGTCACGCCAGGTATTTCGTCACCTTTATAGATGACGCTACTCAATAGGGCGAGGTGCGATTCTTGCGACGGAAAAACGAGGTGTTCTCCGAGTTCCAGGCGTTCAAGAAGATGGTCGAGACGCAGCACGACTGGAAGATTAAGTGCCTGCAATCCGATAATGGCACCGACTATTCAAACAACCAGTTCGATGACTTCCTGAAGCGCTCTGGGATTAAACGTCGGCTAACCGTTCCAAACAATCCGGAACAAAACGGTATAGCTGAACGGAGGAACCGCACTCTGGTCGAGATGGCTCGTTGTTTGTTGATCCAGCCCGGTCTTCCTCCTACCTTCTGGGCAGAAGCAGTGTGTACCGCGAACTTCACCAGAAACCGCTGTCCAACTTCAGCATTGGACGGCCGAACTCCGTTCGAGTTGTGGATGGGAGAGGTCCCGGATGTGAGCAGTTTTCAGGAGTTTGGAGCACCGGTTTACTGCCTGAACCGAACCAAGGATACCGGAAAGTTTGGAGTCCGTGCCCGGAAAGGCGTTTATCTCGGCCCCGCTGCAGATTCAAAGGCACTCAGGGTCTGGATACCTGAGGAGCGACGTGTCGAGATCTCACGAGATGTCCAGTTCCTGAAAACAACAGCAGAAAACAAGGTCGACCAGTACGAGGAGTTCTTCCCAAAACAGGCGGATGTTCAGCCAAACACCGAGCAGGATGTAGAGGGTCCTGCCACATCGTCGGACGAGTACATCGACGTTGTACTAGGAGAGAATCGCTCAACGAGCAGAACAGTCCAGCAACCAGATCAGCAACAGCAGCAACCGGCCATGTTTGGCGAAAATGACGAACCTCTCCGAGTTTTTGAGCCAGTTGAAGTTCCAGCCCCAGGTCCAGTCGGACAAACTCCAACGACGAAGCGTGGACCAGGCAGACCGAGGAAGATTTACACGGGTCGTCCTGGTAGACCAAGGGAACATCCTGTCGCGGAGAGAAATGAGGTCGCGGGGAGGAACGATGTTGCAGAAAGTGTCGACGTGGCAGAGGCAAACGACGCTGTACAGAACGATGTTGTACAGAACGATGCTGTACAGGACGACGCGAGCGGAGATGAGGACTATGCCACCGAGGAAGAAGATACTGCCCTCATCGCGGAAGTTCCACTGAAGTCAGCAGAGGAATACGAGTGGATGCTGGCGATGGCAGACGAATTTTCATCGATCTTAAAAAACAACACTTGGACCTTGGAGGATCACCCGAAAGGTCGCACAACTGTCGGCAGCCGCATCGTGCTTAGAGACAAGTACGGAGCTGATGGAGCAGTCACCAAACGGAAGGCTAGGGTCGTAGCCAGGGGATTCACCCAATGCTCCGGGATGGACTACGGCGAGACCTACGCTCCTGTGGCCCGATTCAGCTCAATTCGCCTCGCCATGGCATTTGCGGCACAACACGGCATGCATGTACGACAGTTTGACGTCTCTACCGCTTTCCTGAACGGTGTCATCGACGAGGAGATCTGGATGGAGTTGCCACATTACGCAAGTAATGTCCTAAAGTTCATCGTCGAGAACAACTACGGCTCCCGTGAAGTGGTCAACAAGGCTGCAAAGATGCTTTTCCAACTATCGTCCGGGAACAAGGTGTGCAAAATGCACAAGGCTCTATACGGCCTGAAACAGGCGGGACGATGCTGGTATCAGTGTCTGGACTCGGAGCTGGTGAAGTTTGGGGCGAGACCAACGTCAAGAGACGCGAGCGTCTACGTAAAGGACGCAGACAACGATCCACTGCTGATCGTTGTGTACGTCGACGACATTCTTGTCCTGTCGCGTGATACCAAGAGGATCGACGGAGTCTACAAGTTTCTGAGCAAGTCCTTCCAGATCAACGATTTGGGCGACGTGCCATACTGCTTGGGAATTGAGTTTGCTCGGGACGAGTCGACGATCACCATGAGTCAACGCGGGTATGTGCTGGACATACTCGATCGCTTCGGGATGTCGGACTGTCGGCCAGTTACAACGCCACTTGTTCCTGGAGTTAAGCTGTCAAAGGGTGACATCTGGAGTGAGGAAGACAGAGAGAAACCACCGTATCGAGAACTCATCGGCGCCCTTCTCTACCTGTCCGTGTGCACACGCCCGGACATTGCACATGCTACGAGTGCTCTGAGCCAGTTCAACGATTCCTTCGGAACCAGCCACTGGCAAGTTGCAAAGCGAGTTTTGCGATACCTCAAAGTTACGCTCGCCGTGGGCCTGAGCTACAGTGCGAAGGGAGGATGCCTGACCGGCTACGTGGACGCCGACTGGGCTGCTTGCATTGATGACCGGAGTTCAAACACCGGCCACGCGTTCACGATGAGCGGCGGTCCTGTTTCCTGGGAGTCGAGGAAGCAGAGCACAGTTGTGCTGTCCTCGACGGAATCCGAGTACATGGCACTCACCGAGGTTTCCAAGGAGGCGATGCACCTGAAGAGACTGAGCGAAGAGATTGGCGCTCGTCCACCGAAGAAAATCGACATTCACATCGATAACCAGGGTGCGAAGAAGTTGGCAGGGAATCCTGTGCACCACACGAGAACCAAACACATAGATGCACGACATCATTTCGTGAGAGAGGCTATTTCCGCAGGCGAGATCAATCTGGAGTACCTATCTACTGAGAAAATGCCAGCAGACGTGCTCACCAAAGGGCTAACCAGTCCCAAACATTGGAAATGTCTAAATTACATGGGCATCGAAAAACAGATTGTTTAGACGATTATCGCTTTGAGGGGGAGTGTTAAATCAGTACTTTTGTTCCGTTGTTTTATATTCAAATCGAACCGCCCTTTTGTAATTCCCTTTTAATCGCTTGTGGAGCCACCTATATTTTTGTTCTTAATCTAGCAAAACGATAGTTGTCAAATTCAGTTCTTCTTTGTATTCTGTCGAGACAAGTTGTACTTTTGAGTTCTAATAAATCTTTGTTACTGGACAATAAACCCGATCAGTTTTCTTGCAAGACCTCCTGGTTTTCCTGACATTTTGTTTCACACACAATTGTCATAGATCCTTCTATTTAACATATTTTAATAATTTAACATAGTTCTCTGAAAACTTTTTATTTTATTTGCAATTAACATCGTGCGTTTTGTTGATCCATTCTTATGCTTTCGAGTACATTTGTTTACTTTTCTTGGTTACTTCTTTTCAATCAATGATGTTATTAATAGTTGCGACAACAATTGCGACAGTAGCTCGCAGAATTGTTTGGACATGTAGCAATATATGTATGCATATATATATATATATATATATATATATATATATATATATATATATATATATATATATATATATATATATATATATATCTATATATATATATACATATGTATATATATTAGTATATATATATATATATATATATATATATATATATATATATATATATATATATATATATATATATATATATATATATATATATATATATACAGGGTCTGAATAATAAGTAACCGGACTGACCTCAGGAAATTTTTTATTTGCAAAATATGTACAATGTTTCTTTAGAAATCTTCAAAGTAGTCCCCATTGGAGTCGATAACATGCTGATACCGGATTTTCCAATCCCCGAACGCTCCCTGGAAGTCGGCAACCTCGATGCTGTCTAGAGCCTTCGTCGTAGCACGTTGAACGTTTTCCAGAGTCCCGAACCGCGTCCCCTTAAGGTGTCTCTTGATCTTGGGGAACAGAAAGAAGTCCACTGGTGCCATATCCGGGCTGTAACGAGGCTGTGGCAACGTTGCCCTCGACTGTTTGGCCAACTGCTCGGTGACGAGCAGGCAGGTGTGCGACGGAGCATTGTCGTGATGGAGGATCCACGAATTGGCAATCTCCGGACGGACTCAGCAAACCCGGGCGGTTAGTCGACGGAGCACCTCTCTGTAGTACTGGCCGTTTACAGTTTGGCCGGGTGGCACAAACTCTTTGTGAACAATGCCTTCCACGTCAAAGAAAGCAATGATCATCGACTTCACCTTCGATTTGCTCATGCACGCTTTTTTCGGACGTGGTGACGCCGGTGTGTGCCACTCCGAACTCTGCCCTTTCGTCTCAGGATCGTGTTTGAAAACCCACGTCTCGTCTCCTGTAATAACGTGGTTAAAAAACTCTGGTTCAGTTGCTCGATCGTACGTTCCATTTTCACTCCGACGACGCAACTGAACACGCACTCCACTCTCGCTCGATGCTATCTCTCCAGGCGCTTGGAGGCAACAGCTGCAGCCCGGTTCCTTTTACCTAGACCCCCACCACCACTACAGCACCAGATACCGGTTAGCAGACGCTTTGATGGCACGGGGCAGGCTCAGTCCGGTTACTTATTATAAGGACCCTGTATATATATTGTCGCGTGTTATTGGTTCGCGGCCAATAATTTTAATGTTCCGGGAAAGTGAAAGCGCAATGTCTTTTAATTTAAGTTAAAAGTGTTTATTTAATTCAAGAAAATGCACAATAATCAGTTTAACACTTTCACTAATTTTAATTTTCACTATTAAAATAAAATCTAACACTTGTCCATAAATTTCTTATCGCAATTGTCTTCTAAATCACTTCACTATTACGAAACACACTTCCACACACTTTCGCAGTTCTTATCGCGGTCGAATGAATGATCCCCCCATTCATTCAGCTCACCTTTATATAGGGTCTCTACCTATTCACCCATTTCTCGCACAAGGGCGAATGTTCGACCGAGAGGTACCTGGTAGGTTCGAGCAAATTCATGAATGGAGTGACGTCACTCGCAGATGTTGATCATGCTTGTTGGGTTCTCGGGGTTTCGAGTGAATTCGTGTTCTTCATTGTTGTGAAAACAATTGCGACAGTAGCTCGCAGAATTATTTGTACATGTAACACTGCCCCCACCTCAGTTCTTTTCGCCCCGAAAAGATGTGTCGCCAGTTGTAGTCAATTCTCCCTGGATGTAATATGGGGCAAGACGGTCTAGATGCACGATTTTCATTTTGGCTCTTGGTTTACGGTGTTCCTGTATGCGATATACGACGTCGTTGATTCGCTTTGTGACTCGGTATGGTCCCTCCCAGTTATGTTGCAACTTTGGAGACCTACCTTTTCGCCGTTGCGGGTTATATAGCCACACCAAGTCATCCTGCTGGAAGCCAGTAGAATTAGCCTTTAGATCATACCTGGTCTTCATGCGGTCAGTAGCCGATTCGAGGTATTTTCGCACTGTCCGATGTATCTGGTTCAACCGTTGTCTTAGATCACTTGCGTACTCCGAGATCGTTTGGGGTTTCTCGGGGGGTGTTCCAAACTTTATATCAGCTGGCAGACGAATAGTCTTTCCAAAAATGACTTTGGCTGGGGCTTGGCCCGTTGATGCATGTTCGGCAGCTCTGTACGCCATCAAAAATAGTGGGATATGTCGGTCCCAGTCCCTTTGGTTCTCGTCAACCATCTTGGCAAGGTGTTTATTGAGCGTGCCGTTGAAACGTTCGACCATTCCATCGGATTGGGGATGCAGCGGTGTTGTCCTCGTTTTCCGTATTCCGAGCAGCTCGCACATTTCGCCAAAAACTAGTGACTCAAAGTTTCGGCCTTGATCCGAATGTAATTCGCAGGGTACGCCGTACCTACTGACCCAATTTAACACTAGCTGTTCAGCTACGGTAGTTGCTTCCTGGTTGGGAATGGGGTAGACCTCGGGCCACTTGCTGAAATAATCGGCTACAACCAGCGTATATCGACTTCCCCAATCGGATTCAGGAAAGGGTCCTGCGATGTCAACAGCAATCCTTTCGAATAGCACGCCTACGTTATAGGTTTGCATTTGTCCTCTCAGTCGTCGCTTTGGGCCTTTGACGGAAGCGCAAATTGTGCATCTGCGACACCAGTCCTCTACGTCTTCTCGAGCGTGGAGCCAGTAGAATCTTTCCCGCAATTTCGCTAAGGTTTTGTTAACACCAAGATGGCCTCCCGAGGATCCTTCATGCATTTCCTTAACCACATCGTGGATTCGGCTTTTGGGTAGTATAGTTTGCATCCTATAGGAGCTGCCATCCGCCGTTTCCCATTTCCGCTTGAGTACGCCACCCTCCACCTGTAGGGAGTTCCATTGTGCCCAATAGTTTTTCAGGGTTGCGCCATGCATCGAAACGTCCTTCCACTCCGGTCGCCCAGTCGTCTCCTTCCATACGAGCAATGGTCCGATATCTTCATCGGCTAACTGGGCATTTCGAATCTCCTCCGATGACCAACCTTCATCGAATTCGGCCGTTATCGCTCGCAGATCAACGGGCGGCTCCTTTTCCTCAATCCGTTGGCAATGTTTGCAGTTAGCTGGACATGGATGACGAGATAGGGCGTCAGCAATTCCATGAACTCTGCCCTTGTGGAGCAGTTGGGGCCTCACTAGGTCTGGTCGGATCGTCGATCGGGTTATACCCGTGTCGTTTGTTAGGGTGCATTGTTCTTCATCAACTTGACCAGGAAGGCATCTGTCTGCTTTTCCACGATGTTGCCTTGGCACGGTGCTGGGGATGTCGATACTCGTGGCCAACGTTCGCCCCACGAAGTTGGCCCTTGCAGTTTGATGGGCCTCCATTCTAGGCTCCTGACACGGTCTGGATCTCCACCACCCTGGACAATAGCTCGGTCTTCTCCCCTTCTTGCAGTCTCTTTGCAGGTGCCCTTTTTCCCCGCAATTCCAGCATCTAGGCGCACCATTCACCTGCAGCTCTTGCTCATTTCCCACGCGCTCACACCTGGATTTATCTGTCACTACCTCGCGAACCCGGACAGTGGTGTGGGTCACATTTTTGGCTGCCTCAAAATTTAAACTATAAGCCAATGCTTCCTTGACTGTTTGCTTTTGAGCTAACCGCACGGCTTGTTGCAATTCCTTGTCCTTTAAGGCGCTGATGAATGCTTCTGCTGCTACGTCATCTCGATGTTCTGGGTCGTACGCTGGGTAAGCCAAAAGCGCCAATCGCTCAATGTCTTGTGCTAGCTGCTGCAAGGTTTCGCCAGACTTCTGCATCCGATGCCGTAGCTGCGCCCGGTAAATCTGCTTCAGATGATCGTCTCCATAACGCATGTCCAGCGCATTCATTATAGCAGCCGGGTTTGAATGCAGCTCAACGGGGATAGTCTGCAAAAGCTCGGCAGCTGGGCCTCTTAGAGCCAGAATTAACGCAGTTGCTCGTTCCTGCTCATTCCAGTGATTTATCCTAGCGGCGGCTTCAAACTGGATTTTGTAAATACTCCAGACCGTTTGCCCATCGAATATTGGTGCTTGCACATTTCTAGATGAGCTTTGCGCTGCGGTTATAATTGGGGCTGGTGAGGCGGTTACTACTGCCTTCGCTGCTTCCAATTCCTTTTTAACTTTTTCCATCTCATGGTTGACCTGGCTAATCTCAAGGTTGATTCTCTCCTCGACCTGGTATACCTTCTCCTCGACGCATTTAATTTGGCTGTTGAGACTACTGAGCTCCGCTTTTATTTCGGTTGACTGTTTTTCCAGCTTCTGTGCGATGTCTGCCTTGATTTCGAACGCTTGTTGGTCTACCTTCGCTGATTGTTCATTTAGCTTCACAGCTAAACTGGATGTCTGTTCATTTAGCTGCGCTGATTGTTCATTTAACTTCGCAGCTAAACTGGATGTCTGTTCATTTAGCTGCGCTGATTGTTCACTTAGCTTCGTTGATTGTTCATCTAGCTTCGCAGTCAGACTGGATGACATTAGCATCAACATTTGCATCAGCGCATTTTCTGGCACCTCTGATTTTGGTGTGTCCACTTCTCCACCTTCTGCGCCTTTTTCCGCATCGGAGAGCTCACCCGAATCCAGATTCACGCCTTCCGACTCGATCGCGTCACGCAAGCGTGCAATCAGTATGGCCTTTGTACCTTGTGTGGCCAGATTCCGCTGTTCCAACTCCTCCTTGAGCTCCGATATGGCCAATTCATTAATTTTTAAGTTTAAGCTTCGTGGCATTTTTAATGTTTCTTTAAATTTTACTATTGTGCACTATAAAAATGTTCAAATTTTCACTTTCAAAATTTTTCTTTCGCACTTCTTGACACCATTGTCGCGTGTTATTGGTTCGCGGCCAATAATTTTAATGTTCCGGGAAAGTGAAAGCGCAATGTCTTTTAATTTAAGTTAAAAGTGTTTATTTAATTCAAGAAAATGCACAATAATCAGTTTAACACTTTCACTAATTTTAATTTTCACTATTAAAATAAAATCTAACACTTGTCCATAAATTTCTTATCGCAATTGTCTTCTAAATCACTTCACTATTACGAAACACACTTCCACACACTTTCGCAGTTCTTATCGCGGTCGAATGAATGATCCCCCCATTCATTCAGCTCGCCTTTATATAGGGTCTCTACCTATTCACCCATTTCTCGCACATGGGCGAATGTTCGACCGAGAGGTACCTGGTAGGTTCGAGCAAATTCATGAATGGAGTGACGTCACTCGCAGATGTTGATCATGCTTGTTGGGTTCTCGGGGTTTCGAGTGAATTCGTGTTCTTCATTGTTGTGAAAACAATTGCGACAGTAGCTCGCAGAATTATTTGTACATGTAACAATATATATGTATGTACATATATATACATATGTATATATATATATATATATATATATATATATATATATATATATATATATATATATATATATATATATATATATATATATATATGTATATATATATATAGTGAAACTTCAATAAGTCGAACTAAGCATAAAAATTTCGAGTTATCAATAATAACTGAACATATGCGTGTACTTTTTTGTGAATGAACATCGATGTATTTATTTCAGTAAAGGTATGTTACATAAGTGCCTTAATATCTAAGTTTTTGAAAAAATAACAAAAAAATTGAAACAGTACATTCAGCATGTATGTGCAATGTAAAATTTTTAAATTTTATTATGAAAATGGTGATTCTGCTGTATCAACATTTAGGGCTTTACGAGCCGATTACGGTCGACATATTTATATTTCTTTTTGCAGTATTTTCCACATTCGCACATGAAGATGCGAAAGCAGCAATTTAAGGTATTTAGTCTTAAATACAAATATAAATTAATAACTTAAATTTTATAGAAATAAAAAATAATTTTTTAATTTTATTTTAATTAATGAATAATATGTAGAACGTAGCATATTGGAAAATCCTGTTCTAACTTAAATGTTTTGCCAAAATAAAATACATAAATTTTTGTAATTGCATTATGTTAAAATTCAATAAAATAATAAAACGAAAAAAAGACCAATAACAATTTCTGTGCCACTCATTGCACTATTCAATCCAACTCTGGGGTAGTTGTTTAAAATATTATTTATGGTAGTCTAAATAGTGATAGTGGCAATGGTAATTGCACAGTTGAATTACTCAACAACAAAAGAATACCATAAACGATCCCACTTTACACCTCATAAATTTTTTGTCATGTAATTTTGAAGAGCGCGTCGCTTTTGACCTTGTTGCAAAATTCATGTTTCTAACTTATATGGCTTGTGAGAAAAGTTGCTCTGGCTGACAGACAAGTTGCGATTTAAGTAGGGTTTTGCGAGATTATATAACGAAACCCTAAAAAAAAACAATCAGCATTTATTCAGCCTGATTTTAAATCGACATCCTGATGGAGGTTAATATTGACTAAAAATAGCACGGAACAAAAAACTTTTAGGAAAAACCCGACTCTAAAACGCATTAAAATAAATAAAATACAATTTGTGGACGTAATCCCGTTTTTGAAATAGGTAATGTGAAAACCCCTTCTTAACTAAAATAAACTAAAACTGACAAAAATGGTTTGGCACCGATTCAAAAATTGTATATTATCCTATATCCGATTTTTGTCTCTTCGTAAACGTTTTTTATGTATAAACTTATAAAGCATCTTCAATTAATTAAGGTAAATATTTATTTTCTACAAATATTATATAACTATTCACGAACAATGCTTAGGAAAGTCAAGTGGAAATTTTTCGCAAACTACCATGCGACTTTATAAACATAGTTCACATACTGGAGTTACATAACCACTGAATGGGAACAATTTTCCGATTGACGTACGTAGTTGTTAAGACAGTATCATGTTGACCAACTTTTCATGGAACGCGATCATGAGTGGGAATGGTGAAGAAGTTTGCAAACTATGGATTCATTGCATGGTTGGTAACAGCTTGGTAGTGCAGCCACGGCCACATTTCTTCATTAATCTGTATAAAGTAAACACCATACCTGTATACCGTCTGAGCAACAAAGTGGTAACTAACTGCGAAATCAACCAGTTGTTTCATATGTGGAGAATCCGCATATACAATCCGCGTTTCTTAAGACCTACCTCACAGTCGTTTCGGGTATGCACCGTTGTTTACGCGCTAAGCACCTCAAAATCGCATGCGGCCTGCTAACCTCGCACCTTGTCGTTGAATGATGTAAGCGTCTACCGAATATAAGTTAAAATCACTTTCACTTTTTAATTTGCTTCGTCATTTTCGTCTGCTTATTTTTCACATGCATATTCGTATGAGACACAAAAAGCTGTAGTTTAACTGCCGGGTCAATAGTGGATACTTCGGCGTGGGTGGTAACGCGAGTTTGATGATGGTTTCTTGAATCACACGCTTAAGGTTTTAGTTCTGAAAGCTATTTTAGTGTTTCGTTTAATCTAAAATTCTAGTGCAGGGTTTCGGTTAGCAACCTAAACTAACATTCAAGGAGTGTATCATCATATGTAAATTATTCTAGAGGATATGTTTCCATTCACCAGTGCTTGCAACTAACTTAAAATAACATTACAAAAAGCAATTCAAATTTATCAGTGTTAAGAGTTGCAATTTATTTTCATTATTTTGATTAAATATTTTTCGAACAATGCAAATTAAAATCCTGTCAACACTCACTCTTCCCGTCCTATATTTGCTCCTTGCAAGCCTGGACATCATCGATGGGATTGCAGCGGCAGAACAAACTTTCGAATTGCCAGTACAATTAATTGGATTCCCGGTGATAGCGTTGTCTGTACGTTTTGTAACATTCTTCAAAAAACTTGCGTACTCATTGAACCCAAGTAAGTAATATTACATTTTAGATGCTTCGGATCATAAGATAGATACGCATTCGAATAAATTCACACAACTGGCCCGGAGACTGAAATACGCGAAGCAGCTTGGTCTACTCCAATGGGTGCGATGCGGAGCTTACCTTCTTTGGGTACCTACCCTATGCTTTACGAGTATATAGAAATTTCTGAAAAAAACTATTTTTAAATAAATATAAAGTTAATAGACATTTCCAGTTTCAAAAAAGGTTACAAACACCGACATTTGCTGGTTTGCTTATTCGTAGCTCCAGGAATAACACCCAATCCTGTTCGAAAATATTTTATTGTGGTTAATTTATGCTTCTAAAAGTACTGCTGGATATGATGGTATTTTATAGCGCGAGTTCGTATGTAACTTTTCATTTCGTTCAGTAGAACAAGTTATTATCTACTGCTTCATGATCGATTCCTTAGAACAATTTTTAGCTTCGCATTGATGATTTTGCGGGATACGAGTATGTTTCTCATAACAAGTACAGGTACACAATCAATTTGAGATGATCTATTGATGAGATCATGGAAGATATTTGTTTAGTTTCATCGATGGGAATCATTATGTGTTGATATTATGTTATGCTTTGAGAGACGTAACTCGCGTTTGTATGAGATACTCACCCATTAACCGACTTCGCAAGAAAAGAAGGCTATCAGCTTGTCCGCATATTTATTTTTTGGTATTGTGAAAATTTTTTAGAATACTCTACTAAATTGCAGTCTGTGTGTCTATCCGTCCGTGCATCACAGCAAGTTTTCACGCAAACTGCAGGATTTTTCAATAAGAGGTGCTATTTTGATATTAAAAGAAAAATGCCATTTTTCTTACAAAGGAATAGCGAGAAAGTCTGCAGGACGCTTCAGGTGTTCGAGCGGTGGAAGAAAATATAAAGAACATCCACTGCTGCGATCGTTACCGAAGCGACCGATGCAAGTGTCGTAAATCCCGACATAATAATGAATCACCCTGAAGCCAACGAGGAGATTACGGCAGAATAAGAAAAGAGCAACCAGACAAATAAAACGACGTTGTGTGATTCCATCGCCAACGTCGAAAATGTACCGGAAGTACTGTATTCAGAAACGGAAAGCGATAACCAAGGATGGTCGCAAAGTACAATTGCCGCCCAGCGACACGAAGAAGAAAGGCTACTCCGAAAAGTGAGAAATGTTCTGAAAAGAATACAATCTGCATGCGACTCCCCAAAAATCAGCAAAGCAGTAAAGATTGGGCTCCTTGAACTAGAGGAGCTCCTGGACCGCATAGGGCATTATCGAAAGAGCCTAAAGAAGCGCTGGGCGCGAGATCCAAAGGCCACATGCAGATAGTTCCAGCAGTAAAATCCATAAAAGAATGGCCTCTAGCCCAATCGAAAGAGATCGGTATAAAAGAAGTAAGGAAGAAGCACTTGATGGTCGTGAAGCACCAGATCACGGGTTTCAGATAGTGCTTACAAGAGAAGCGAAGAAAGCCGCAAAGAAACTCCTTCAAAAAGCCAGAAATTAAAGTTGCGCAGACGCCCAACAAGAAAAAGGACCTGATGCAAAACAGGAGAAAAAGAAGCCCCGACGAAGACCCCGGCAGCAGGCACTGCTCGTAAAGCCCCAAGATGGCCGATCCTACGAGGAGGTGCTGTGCGACATTAGGGGAAACGTAAGGCCCGAAGACACTAACACTGCTATTAAAGCAGTACGCCCAACACGGTCGGGCCACATACTGGTCGAATTCGGAGCAGAGGCCGGCAATAAGGAAGCATTCTGCGACGCAGTAAAGAAAGTCCTCGGCAAAAGCGCAACTATAGCCTCGCTCGAGTTGATGGCAACGATCGAAATAAGAGATATTGACTGCGTCACAGATCTGGCCGAGGTGGAAGAGGCCATCAAAAGGGAGTTCCCTAGCGTGGGAAGGAATCAAGGCGAGGCTGAAACCAGAAAACCATAGGGGACAACGCATGGCCATAGTTGACTTGATCGAAAGGGACGCCGAACAATTCCTGAATAAGGGCAAAGTACGAATAGGGTGGGTGGTCTGCAGAATACGCCAAAGAGCAACGCCTCTTCAATGTTTCAAATGCCTTGGCTATGGTCACACCGCACAAGTATGCAAAAGACCCGATAGGAGTTCTCTATGTTACAAATGCGGTGAAACGGAACATAAAAGAAAAGAGTGTCCGAAGGAGGCACACTGTATTCTTTGCACGAATGCTTATCCAAGACCCGATTTTGGATACGCCTTGGGATCAGGAAAATGCCGGATTTTCCAGGAAGCCCTAGCCAAGGCAAAATCAGAACTTCAATGACCCGCATCCTGCAGCTGAGCAGTTTGCGAGGGACATGAAAGCCGACTTCTTGCTGCTGAGTGAGCAACATCATGATAAATGTTCAGCATCATGGTATCCTGATGAAACTGGTACTGCCACCATCTGGGTTCGAAAAAGTGACTTCCAGGTGGAGAGCTGAGGACATAGGTATGGTTTTGTGTGGATTCGGCGCTCAGGGACCGCCTTCTTTAATGTGTACCTAACGCCCAATGAATCGATATCACCTTTCAAGCCAAGCTTAATGCTTTGGAGGGTATTGTTTCGAACGTAGACAGGAACGTGCTCGTTGGGAGGGACTTCAACGCGAAAGCAAACGCATGGGCATGCCTCAAACAGATCCGCGGGGAAAACGAGTCCTAGAAATGGTGGCCTGGATGGCGCTCGTCGTCCTAAACACCGGAAATACGCCGACTTTCCGCCGTATTGGCTGTGAGGGAACCATACCAGACGTGACATTTGACTCGGAGTCTTTAGTATGGAGGATACACAATTGGAAAGTATTAGAGGACTACTCAGCCAGTGATCATAAGTTCTCACAGCGGGTGTACCGCAGCAGGAGGCTTCGAAGGAGACGGAAGAACTGGCAGCTCAAGACGTGGTGTACTCAACTATGAGCATCATTACGACTGATTGCTGCGCTTCTATGCCAGGTCTAAAACCCCGGCAAATCGCTGAAAAAGAAGGGAGTGTCACAAGCTTCGGCGTGAGGCTCAACGGGCACGGAGTTGGGATGAGGCAAGCAACCGCGCAGCAGCATATAAGTCGGCCAGAAAATGCCTTCACAAATCGATCAACAACAGCAAGGCCCGCTGCTGGCAAGATCTAGTGGACAATGTGAACAAGGATCCGTGAGGCCTTGGCTACAAGCTAGTTATACGGAAGCTTGGTGCCCTACGGAAACCTTATATACATGATGCGGAAAAGATGGACGAGATAGGGCGGGCACTCTTCCCCGCCCATCCCGTCCGCGTTAACGCTGTCCATGGTGAGATAGAAGTCGAGCATCCACTTTTCACACAGTCGGAACTGGAAGAGGCAGTCCTTTCGTTGAAAGCGAGGAAGGGCTTCGATTTACTTGACGCTTTACAAGACATTCTCCAAATTTAAATATTTCTACTTTTTTCCTTGCCAAAATTCGAATATCCTCCGTCACGGTTCAAAATTGCAAATCTCTCACACTCCGCGCCGTCAACAGTTTTTTCTTCACACTTTCAAAATTCTAATAACTTTTTTTCACTTCGCAATTTTAATGTTCTTTACTTTACACGTCTATTCTAATCATTTCTCTTACTCATCGAAATTTCAAAACTATTTGTTTCACGCCTCCGAAATCTTCATCAGTTACTTTTCACTTCAAAATTCTAATCTTGTTTGATTTACACCTTAACAATTCTAATCATTTCTTTCTCACCTTTCTCACCTCCAAAATTATCATCATTTCTTCCTCACTCTGAAATTCTTAACATATTGGTTCGCGAATTGACTCACAATAGTTCGCTGCTGGCAAGACCTAGTGGACAATGTGAACGAGGATCCGTGGGGCCTTGGCTACAAGCTAGTTATGCAGAAGCTTGGTGCCCTACGGAAGCCTTGCATACATGACGTGGAAAAGATGGATGAGATAGTGCGAGCGTTCTTCTCCGCCCATCCCGTCCGTGTTGTCGCTGTCCATGATGCAACAGCAGTTGCGTGTCCACTCTTCACACAGCCGGAACGGGAAGAGGCAGTCATTTCACTGAAAGCGAGGAAGGCTCCAGGTCCAGATAGTGTTCCAGCTGAGGTTTTGCGGCTCGTCTATCACCATTGTCCTGACTTGCTGCTCAGCACATTCAACACTTGCCTACGGGACGGGGTTTTCCCGGTACGATGGAAGATGGCGAGGCTCGTGCTGATCAGCAAGGGGAAGGGAAATCCCGAAGCGCCATCTGCATACACCCGTTATGCATGCTAGACACGGCTGGGAAAGTGCTAGAGAAACTCATCAAGGGAAGACTCACTGACGTGATTCGTGCTGTTGAGGACATATCTCTTCGACAGTACAGCCTTAGAGCAGGACGCTCTACCACTGATGCGATTGCAGAGATGGTGAGGCAGAGGCATATAGTCGCATTAAGCGACGGATCGTCCTGTTGGTGACACTCGACGTTAGGAACGCCTTCAACTACGTTAGATGGGTGGATATTCTGGATACGCTAGAAAACTCTTTTCAGGCTCCAGAATATCTAATGCGGCTTTTGAGGAACTAATTGGCTTATTCGGCGATGCGGATGATGTTGCGGCTCAGGTCGCTGTGCGCACCGTTGAACAGGCACAACTTACGCCAGGTGTGCTAATGTGCCGAGTGAGGGACTGGATGACTGGATTCAGTTTAGCACTGGAGAAAACCGAAGTGGTCATCTTGACAAAAAAGAGAATCCCAAGAGTAAGGATGATCAGTATTGGAGATATACAAATCGAATCGAAGCCAGCGGTGAAGTACCTGGGGCTACTGATCGACTCGAAGATGAGTTTCTCTGAGCAAATCAGGGCAACGGCTGAGAAGGCTGCTTCAGGAGTTTCGGCTCTGAGTCGACTTATGGCCAACGTAGGGGAACCCAGCCCATCAAGAAGACGCCTCTTGATGGCTGTAGGGTCAGTGCTATGTACGGAGCAGAGGTATGGTGCGACGCTCTCAGCAAGGAGGTATACCGAAAACGTTTGGCACAGGTACAGAGAAGAATAGCACTGAGAATTGCATTTTCGTACCCGACAGTCTCTGACTCGGCTGTGAGAGTTATTGCAGGCGTTATATATGTTGCCTTCCTTGCTAGAGAGCGCCACGCTATTTACCTGCGCCAAACCGAGGATGCGAGAGAGATGGTTGTCCGCGAGAAGAGACAGCGCTCGCTCAATGATTGGCAGCAGTCTTAGGTGAATTGCACGAAGGGAAGGTGGACTGCGCGCCTCGTCCCGGATGTGAGACTATGGCAAAGTCGAAGGCATGGTGAGACTGACTTCTATCTGATCCAGTTTTTGAGCAGGCATGGGTGTTTTCAGTCTTACCTGCACAAGATTGGTAAGTCACGGTCCCACAATTGTCGGTTTTGCCCAGGAGAGGAGGACAATGCCTGCCACACATTTTTTGCGTGCGAAAAATGGGTTGGACTGTGAAGGGAACTCTACAGGAAAACGGGAGAGCTCATCCCGGATAATATAGTCGCGGTGATGCTCGAATCGGTTGACAAATAGAACCAGGTTGCACATTATGCTCGGGTAGTCCTAAAAGATAAAAGGAACTCACAGTAGCCGGGGGCGTTGGGGCTGGGGGATCGCTTGTCTAGCACTTCCTTTTCCCCATTCCCCTCCCGCTAGGAAAGGGATCCCCCAGCTTGAAGGCGCCTCACGGTGTAACAAAATGAGATCGTGGCCCGAAGTATGTTAATGTGTCAAACAGTTCCTGGATGGGTTCTCAGTTTGACAGGGCAGGTGTTAGTAGGTAGTCCAGTCGCCTTTTTGCGAGCATGGGAGTCCCACACTTTGTGCGTAAATGGCATTCACCTCCCTTCCACAAAAAATAAATGAATAATCTGATGTTTATTTCATTATAAAGAGGAAGGTAGTCCGTTAATAGTGGAAAATAAATGACCACTATGACCACGCTTACAGGACCATATCCTTTTCATGAAATTTTCCATAACCAAATCGCAAAGTTGCTACGCTGTGTCCTCGATAGCCTCACGAATTAAATCTTTGAGGTCTTGAATCGACACTGGGCTGTTAGTGTAGACCTTCTCTTTCACGTGGCCCCAAAGGAAGAAGTGCAAGTTGTTAAATCACAAGATCTTGGTGGCCAATTTCGATCACCTCTTCGAAAGATAACACGGTCCAGAAACTTTTTCAATAAAAGATCAATGGTTTCGTTGCTTGTGTCGCACGTAGCGCCGTCTTGTTGAAAGTGAACGTTGTCCAGATCAAAACCATCTAACTCCGGCCATAAAAAATAGTAAATCATCTCTCTATAGCGCAATCCATTCACCGTTACTGTAGCTCCAACCTCATTTTCGAAAAAGTAAGGTCCAATGACTCCGCCGGACCATAAACCACAACAAATAGTCACACGTTGAGGATAGAGAGGCTTTTCAACAATAACGCTTGGGTTTTCTGAGCCCTAGATGCGAAAATTTTGCTTGTTGACAAAGCCATCGATGCGGAAATGGGCCTCATCACTCAAGATGATTTTTCGATGGAATTCCGGAGGAAGGACCTAATCAGCAAAGACATGACGTTGTTGATGATCGACCGGCTTGAGTTCTTGTGTTAACTGAACTTTATAAGGCTTAAGACCCAAACCTTTATGCAAAATACGGTGTAATGACGTTTGTGGAATGCCTTATTCCAAAGAATGACGAGGAATGGACAAACCTGGGTTTTCTTCAACACTTTCAGCTGTAGCAGCAATATTCTCGGCTGTTCTTGAGTGACGTGCACGGGTTTTATTCTTTACATCACTAAGTTGTCCCAACAGCTCGAATTTTTTCACCAATTTCTGTATTGCAGTCCGACAACCGAACCGTCTCTGCCAAATTTTCACCATTTTTATAGTGAATTTTAACAATTTCAATGCGTTGTTGAAGCGTGTGTTTTTATTAATGGCGTAGTTTCTACCTATCAAGTGTTAAAATATGACAGCTTCAAAAGTGACATCTAGCGAAATAGCGGGCCATTCAAAATAACATCTCTTATTGGAAAACCCTTTACCTAAGCTAGATTAATGAAATTTTATGAATAGGTCAAAAGTGGTACTTGCAGTACAAAAAAAAATATATCTAGGTGTTTAAGGGGGGTCTTCCCATATAGGGGACAACCCTTGAACATTTTTTTTTACCAAAGGTAGCCAATATGGGTATCAAATAAAATGTCTTGATGAGAGCTTTTCAAAACTAGAGGTATTTGCATGAAGGGTGCAGGGTGAGGGGGAATGTACGAAATATGTGTGTGTGTGTGTGTGTGTGTGTTCCCCCTCGCGATTGGATGGCTTTGGATAGGGTAGTAGGTCTGTATGAGTACGAGGCCAACAAATACCTCTAAAGTCCGTCAAATTTGCTAATAAAAGTTTATTGTACGAGTTTCACATTTTCGCCTATAAAATCAAAAAGTGACCCCTACAAAAATTTGTATCTAAACTTTTTGACATAAAACGCATGTCAAAAACAACTAAGTTATATACGATTGAAAATTTATGAATACACGTCATACTGTGTAAATACGCGTTCGCAAAGGACCCAAGCACTACAAATATGGAAGGATTTTGATGAAAATTTTAGAAATATTTTTTAACATTGATATGTTATCATGCTTACTCAAACAAAGAGGTCAGCAAGCTGAAGATAAAATGACGGCAAATCAAAATACATAATAACCGCATCAAAGTTTAAACCAAAAAATTTTCGGCTTTCACCCCGATTTGCCAGCACAACTGATCGACGCATATAAGAATTTTGATGGTAGAGGTTTCAAATGAAGGACAACAGATTAGACTAAAATGTATCGGCACAAAATTGTAATTTTATCAAGTTAACGGTTGAATATGGTATATTGTTGTCAAGAAATTGAATTTTAATTATCTTTCGAACGAAATATGCCAATGATTTTGCGAATCTTTTAGGAGATATCGAATCTTTTCATCGTTGATGATAAAAATGATCAGTATCCTCAATTTTCTCAATAAACGGCATACTTTGATCATTCACATCTATAGGAAATAACTAATTAATTAATTATAACTGCAGTATAAATACAGTTCAACATGATCTAGAACAATTCATTGGGGAAAACTTCATGATAACTTTTCTATTCCGTATTAATTCTTTGCCTACTGATAAATTTATTAAGAAGTCCTTTTTACATCCTTAGACTTAGATTTTATTCGTAGGATTTGCGAGATTCTCGGAAAAAATAATAAGGATGGAGTGATTGCAATTATAGAGTTAATCGCCATTTGGAAATCGATTCGTTACCTTCCAGATAATACAATATATTACATCATATGATCAGTAATCTAAAATTAGTGATTTTTATACTAAAGACCGATGGGAATCGCCACGTTAAAAGATTATACATTTACTTCTATAAGTGATCATAACTTTAAACATGAATATGTAAATACATAGTTACGTTATCATTTTACTATGAGACATCAGTTTCATGAAGCTTTAATGAAAACTATGTGCCATAGCTTACTGAAAGCAAAGACAATGGGTATCAAATAAACGTGAATGAGTGATACGGTTAAGAAGGAACTTTTTGCGAAATTGTTTTGAGAGAAATTTACCTATTGCGGAGTTCACTTTATATGTCAAAATACATATGTCTGTTTATATATATTTATAGATATATATATATATATATATATATATATATATATATATATATATATATATATATATATATATATATATATATGTATATATATATATATATATATATATATATATATATATATATATATATATATATATATAGATATATAATATATATATATATATATATATATATATATAAATATATATATATATATATATATATATACATATATATACCTATACATATACACAGGGCGCATCAGCAAAATCTGGAAAGAACACGCAGTTCATAATAATTATTATTTATTACTTATAAGCTAACATTTACGACAAAAGTTATTATATCTTAATTCTAGGCATTCTACTTAAATTTGCAACTCAACCTAACCCCCGCCTGACTCGCGAGCACGCCTTCTATAACTGCTCTCTTTGTAAATTGATGAATCCTGCTTCAACAGCGGCCTGTAGGGATGCCACATTAGGATGTCTCAACTTGTTAGTAAACCGCTCAATATCGCTTCACACGTAATAGTCCAAGGGATTATAACCTGGTCTGTTGGGAACCCAAAATTGTTTCGACCAAAACATGTCTAGAATAGAAGCAAGTGTCAGCGGGAAATTCAGCCTTGGAAAGCATCTGTTGCATCTTTATTACATAGGACATGTACCTCAGGTCCTCCTCGGCGATTTGACGCATGGAAGCCTCACTTGCGCCCAAGATGGCCGCCATTTTTCTGAGTGAGCCCCCACTATCCTCCGAAATGAGGTCTTGGGCACTCTTCCGGGGTCCTTGCAGTCGTCTCCTTCGGCCTCAGAATTTCCCGCGGCCGCATGCTTCTGAGCAATATCGTAAACTGTGGATTTCGGATATCGAAAAAACCTTATAATTTCTATTGGCGACCGTCCAGCGCCAAGACATTCAATAACCACCGCTATTCGATTGTATTCCGCACTCGATTGCACTAAATCCGCCATTTAGCATTCATGCACGAATGCATACACGTCTACTCAGTTGAAATGACAACAAATGACTGCTGTCATTGAGACCCACTACAGTGATCAATTAATGTGAAGTTTTTCCGGATGTTGCTGATGCACCATGTATATATATATATTTATATATATATATATATATATATATATATATATATATATATATATACATATATATATATATATATATGTTATATATATATATATATATATATATATATATATATATATATATATATATATATATATATGTATATGCGTATGTATGTATGTATTTGGAAAGTAAAGCTAAAGAAAACACATAAAATATTCAGATGGAAACAAAATTTTTTATTCAATATAAAGATTGAACCTTGCCATTATACGTGAAATACAACATCATTCAAATGTCTTCCACGGGACCTCTTACAGGCTTCAATCCTTTTGAGGTAATTTTCAATGAGTTTTCGGCACATTTCCTGCAATATCTCGGCCATAACTCAACGAATATTGGTTTTCAATTGCTCAAGATTTTGAGGATTGTTCGCGTAAACACGATCTTTCGCATAGCTCCATAAAAAGAAATCCAAATGTGTTAGGTCGCAGGACCTTGCGGGCCAATTGACACCACCCAATCTCAAAATTACGCGTCCTGGGAATTTCTCTTGCAAAAGTGCTCGATTAGCCTGTGTTGTGTGGCTTGTGGCTCCGTCCTGTTGGAACCATATCTTCTCCAGATCATAATCTTCAATTTCTCTCCAAAAATAATCGGTTAACATCCGTCCATAATGGTCAGAATTGACTGTAATGGCTCTTCCTTGATCGTTTTCAAAAAATACGGGCCAATAACACCACCAGACCATAATGCACACCAAACGGTCACTTTTTCTGGATGCAAAGGCCTTTCTGCAATCACCTGAGGATTTTGAGAGCCCATATGCGGCAATTCTGTTTATTTACGTAACCACTGAGCGAAAAATGAGCCTTATCACTACAGAAAATTTTGTTCGAAAAATCGTTATCAATGGCTTGTTGTTCAATCACCCAATTCGCATACATTCTGCGTTGTGTATGTCTTGAGGCTTAAGTTCTTGAGTGAGTTGGATTTTGTATGGATGGAGATGCAAATCCAAATGCAAAATCCACCACAATGAGCCGTAAGACAAGCCCAAATGTTGAGCACGTCGAGGAATCGACAAATCCGGGTCTTCCTCCACACTTTGAGCAACGCCAGCGATATTTTCAGCAGAACGAATGTTGCAATGATGCACAGACCTTGCAATATCAATAACCAATCCAGTCTCTTCAAATTTTCTCACAGTGTTCGAAATTGTTTGCTGAGTAGGTCGATTATGTCAACCGTAATCGGCTCGTAAGGCCCTAAATGTCGATACAGCAGAATCACCATTTTTATAATAAAATTTAATAATTGGAGCGTGTTTTTCGACTGTTTCCATATTTCTGAATGGCAAACCTTGAACTAAAAAAAACACGCTTTGGATGACATTAAATTCTGACGGATGTCAAATGACAGGGTTATACTTTCCTACGACGAAATGTGTATATATATATATATTATATATATAAATGTATATATAAATATATAAAAAATATAAAGATACATTTATATATATATATATATATATATATATCTATATATATATATATATATATAAAGATACATATATATATATATATATATATATATATATATATATATATATATATATATATATATATATATATATATATATATATATATATATATATATATATATATATATATATATATATATATATATATATATATATATATATATATATATATATATATATATATATATATATATATATATATATATATATATATATATATATATATATATATATATATATATATATATATATATATATATATATATATTGTTCTGCCGAAGATTTTGCTGAAAGCACCTATTGCACTTGATTAATGTTTTACTCACATTACTTATTCTTACATCGTAAACAAAACCACAAAAAAAAATACTTTTTTACTATCATTAATTTATTAAACATATCAAACATTTGGAAGAAATGCATGCAATGGATTTTGAGTTATTGGACTTTAATGGAATGTTATTTGCTATGGAATTGCTTGCATTACGAAATCACATATAAATTATGAAATGCGTTGCATTGCAAAATTAAAACGGACATTTAAGTTCATCATGGGAAATATTTCACTGACGTAAATTTTAAGGATATGTGAAATAAGGACAAGGACAAGTGTGCTCCTGCTAGAAGGATATTGTAAAATTATTAGAAAATCCAACGTCTTCTGAATGTCAAAACTTGACTCATACGTATATTTCACGTATTGAGCCCAGAAAACTAAAATATGCACTACGTATTTTGATTTGCCCCACTACGTATTTTGATTTGCCCCCATTTTATTTCCAGTGTAGTGACCTCAGTGTATGAGTGTCATCATAACATATCAATGTTACAAAATATTTCTAAAGTTTTCATCAAAATCCTTACCCATATGTAGTGTTTGATAGATTTTCAATCGTTTATAACTTAGCTGTCTATGATTTTCAGAAAACATGCGTTTTACTTAGATGCAAATTTTCGGCATCTTTAAGAATCATTTTTCGATTTTATAAGGGAAAACGTAAAATGTATTATTCTTAAAAAAATTGACGGAGTTTTAACATCTGAGGTATCTGTACTCATACAGATGTATATTCGTGATTTTTTTTTTTTGATTTTGCTATCCAAAGATGTCTAGTAGCGTGGGGGGTGTAGTTGGAAACACAGATAAAACTTCTACATCGGGAAATGAATATACGATGAAAATCATTAACTTTTCAGTTTAATTAAATAATTAATAAAATTTTATCAGTAATTATGAACATTCTATTTGACATAGTTTGATGAACTAAAAAATATTTTATTTTTTCTTACTTGACAATTCATCTACGGCTACTATTTCTTTTTGTGTGGATTTTATGAAAATGTGGAATTTAATTTACCCTGCATCCCTCCATGCAAAAAGTTCTCGTTTAAGACCTGCTTCAAAAAGTTCTCATCAATACCTTCGATTTGATACCCATATTGGCTACCTTTGCTAAACCCCCCTATATAGAGAGACCCCTCTGAAACGCCATAAAATATTTTTTTTGTACTGTAATTTTAGAGAAGGGATCAATTTTGATCTATTTACATAATTTCATAACTCCAGCTTATGTGGCTTGGGAGAACGCTGGCTGTGTCGCACGGATGAACGGAAGGACAGACAGGTCGCAATTTTAGTAGCTCCAAGCATGTTAGATATTATGTTGAAGATAGTAAAAATGTTTTGATTCTCTTGAATTGGAATCGCAGACGCCTTGATATGATCGTACTGACGATTGTCAATTATAGAAAGTTGTCCGGTAATTAATAAATGTTCTCCTGCGTATCTAATTACAACTTTGGATGTTGTAGTGTGCAATATTTTGAGATGTGCAGTTAGAAGATATTGAAGATTGTAGCTTGCCTTTTCCTTTAGGACGATTTTGCCTTATTTTAAAATCAACTTATTCAATTTTTCCTAGTTGTCGCTAAGATGATCAACGTTTTTTATCACCTCGTAGTTTATTCCAAATAAGAACATTAACATTTGACCAAGTCGCCTCGTGACTTTTGAGAATATAAAAAAGGAATAGTGTTGATGCGATCAACGGATTCTTGACATAACTCGGTTAAATACTGGGAGAGATCCTTACATTGAATCTGATCATTGACCAGGCTTGCAAATATACACATTATTTGAACGCTATGATTTATACTATGAGATATTTTCTTCATCGAATTTGAGATCCTCAAGAGGTAATTTGAATTTTAATTTGAGTGCACCTCGAAAAAGGTTGGACATTCCGATGTGTTCAACGTAAAATCCTCCTTACAAAGTAGAAATACTAAAAGCAGATAATGTTGGGGAGATGTAAGTTCCTTGAACGAATATTGTTGAAAACAAAACAGTAGCAAATGTTGTCTGACTTGCTTTCTTTCGTTCTGATCTGGTTTGATCTTCGTAGGATGATTGACGCTTAGTTGAAGATTCTTTTCCGGATTATCAGCACCTTTCGGTTGAACTAATTAAACTGGTTTGGGTGAGATCTCATTTGATGTTTCATAACAGTCATTGTTGAAAGAAAGACTACAAACTTTTGTTATCGCTCGTTTAATAAATCATCCATTGAGTTTTAGTGTAACGGTTCGAACTAACCCGTCTTCACCTGGAAGAGTAGCGAACAGGTTGCTGCCTGTGAAGAAATGGCTTGGTATCAACGTTCTTGCGACTGATGGATCACAACTTACATCGGTTATACGCCTAGAATTCTTCTTTTTATGCTAGAAGTGTGTTGAATTTTTTTTATGTTTAAAATCTGTTGGCCAATTTTTTTGTGCAGGTGCCGTTTCATGGACTTTATCCCAGCGTTCCAAAGTTCACCGAAGTGTGGACTTCCAGGAAGAATCAACCTGCACTCTTTTTGTTCCTTTGCCAACTCTGATGCAGCTTTTTTCATCGCCTCTCTTTATTCCTTATGTAGAAGTTTTTGTGCGCCTCAAAAATTTGTGTCACAGTCACTGCAGATAATCCATTTCCCTCTTTGAGCAATAAAATGTCGAATTGCTGCTAGGCAAGCTGGTGTTGACAAGTCGGATGTTAGTTCGACGTGGGAAGCCTTGGTAGCCATGCAAACGCTTTCGTAGTTTTCGAGCTACGTCATGAGCTCTAAAAAAGGTTTTTCGAAACGGACCCGGGCTAGAGGTAAGAATCCCATAATTTGCTCAGTTGGCCTTGTAATTATTTTAAAGCATGGTAGGCAGCCCTTAAGAATGCTCCGAGTTAGCGGATGTCCCGAAGGTATCCAGTATTTAAGTCAATTGGACTCCCCGATTGGACTCCTCCATGAAGTATTTGTTGATGAGCGTGTCTGATGAGTAGCTTACGTACTGATCCCTTGAGAATAATGGTTGGATGTTTCGTCTCTTCCCCAACGAATGTATGGGAAATTGGTCTGCTTACTCAAATAACACCGTCCGTGTCAAGCCATGAGGTGAGTCGTTGTAACTTGCTAGTATTTGGCACAGGGCTTGAACGTAGGAGATGCTTTATTTCGGAATGGATAGAGTGTGCTTGCGCGAGGCGAATAGAGAGTTCTTTTAAATTTCGTAATTCTTCAGAGGTAAGAAAGCTTGTTCGTTTATGTGACGGCTTCCTAGTGTTGTGTTTAAAACGTCGACATGAAGCGACGACGCGTTTTAGTTTGCTAATACATGAAAAGCGTTGCAGTATCTCTGGTTCTCGGTCAGATGGTTCAAGTATAAGAGTCACGTGATAGATAGCACTAATTTCTTCCATGTACTTGTTGACATCCTACCGTGATATTAAGTCCAATAAAGCTTTTAGGTAACCTCCGCAGGAAGCGTAATCTGCTGGGTTAGCTTTTGTTGCGACATGGTGCCATTGTTGGGAACTGCCTTTTTGTTGAATGTCATCCACATAATGGGCGATACAAATCTTCTGTTTTGATGCAGGGCTTCGATAAGTCAGTCCAATTGAAAGTTAGAACGTGTTGTCAGCCATATATGATAACAACCTGATTCATAAGCTCTACTAACAGTTCGGTACCGCATAATTTCAGACGGGGAATATAGTAGATCAAGTTTTTATAGGCGCTATTTTAGCTTTTGAAGTAAGCAACGTGACCTTCCTAGTGGCAGAGAATATGACTTTTATGTAAACAAGGGCAGCGGAAACTATTGAAGAAACGTCGCAAAAGCCATGTAACTAAATTTGTTCTTTGGTAGTGAACCAAACCCTGCGAGGAATCTTCAGCTTTTTCAGTACCGGGAGCTGTCTATGAACTGTGAGCCAATCCTTAACATTCTCTCTCAGTCACATTTCATGAGCTATAGTTTTTGGACAGTAATTTTCCCCATGATAATAGAAAGCTATATCCACCCTAAGGGATCAAATAATTTGAATATTTCATTTTGTAATAGCCTTTGGGATCGTTCTGTTGATAGACATTGTAACCCAAGTATTTTCACAGCTCCGTTGAGACTTATGTCAAATGACATTTCTGACTCTTGATCATCGAGCGGGATGTGTTTTAAAAGATTGGGGTGATTTTCTGTCCACTTTCAAAGGTGAAAACCACAATTTTCCATTATTTGACGTAAATCAGCTTGGAGTTGATAAGTGTGTCCAAGTTTTCATTCCCTGTTAGCAAATTGTCCAGTCAAAAGTCTTTTAATAGGACTTTGGCTGCTTCAGGATACACAGACTGTTCATCTTTTGCCAACTGTTGCAGAATTCTAAAGGGCGCAGACGTTGTTCCATATGCGACGGTTCGCAGTTGAAAATTTTGAATCTGCTCTCCAGGATCAGAGTATGCGTTGGCAGTTCAAATCGTCTTCATTAGGCCAAATTTGGCGGTACATTTTCTCGATGACCGCTGCTATGACAAAATGATGTTGCCACTACTGTATCAGTAGATGTAAAATGTGTGAGTGAATGGATGATCCTATCAACAATATGTCGTTTAGCACTTTTCCACCTATTCCCTTTTGGTATGCATTGAAAATTACCCTTAATTAGGTTGTGGAGCTGTTAGCTTTCATGACTGCATGATGAGAAAAGTAATAATTAATTTGTTTGAACGGAACTCACTGCATGTGATCTGGAGTAAGATATTCTCCCATGAATTCTTTATATTGGGCATACAATTCGGGATTATCAATGAGTGCCCGTTCAACTCGTCGAAATTGTCTATAGGCAATTTCATATGTTTCGCATTGCGCTAGCTCTTCCCGGGCTTTAAATGGAAGACGGATTCATCATATTTACCAGCGTTTTTTATTTTTGCTGCGTTTCATTCATTGATTGCTAAGGATATCTCCTGATTAATATCCTCGATCTTCTAAAATTGTTTCAAAAATGATGATGAAATTCGGATATGGGCATTAGTTAAACCAAACAGAACCTAGCCGCGTTTGGTTTTCTGGCACTGTGGGTTCTAGGAAGAAACCCTGAAAGCAAAATACGACGGTATACATCTGCTCCAATCAAAATATCGATCTCAGACGGAACATTAAACATTGGATCTACGAGATCCGATAAGCTTGTTCCGTCAGAAAGTTTAGATGCCACTTGAACGGAAGGTATTGAAGTTGTAATCTTATCTAGAACCAGAGGTTTGAACGATATGCTCTCAGTTGCCCTGTCTTTGTTTCTTTCTACTGTAATAGTTGAAGTGATTCCTTTTGCACTTATTTTTTGAATTCGAAAATATCTTACGGCAGAGCTAGTGAGAAAGGATCTTTCCACTCTTGTGTGCAGTAAAGCACGCAAAGTAGTAATTTTCTCAGAATTACTTTGTACTTTAATGATTGCTGTTGAGATGAGTATATTTGTGTGCTTAATAGCATGATTTGCTTGAACACATTGGACCTTCAACTCTGTTGAACTAACAAGCATTGTTGACTGTGAAACAACGAATGGTGCTACTTGCCACATAGTTTACACTTCTGCTTCGATGAGCAGCTGGTGACCTTATGCTTTTTGCTGAGACAGTTGAAGCATAGTTGTTTTCACAGCACAGAATTACGTTTTGCTTAATATATAATAGCTTGAAGCCCTCGCAATTCCGAAGTCGATGTCCAGCTTTACATTTTAAATTTTATACAATACTGTTTGACTTCAACTGGTGTCGTGTGCATAGAAACTACCTTTTTACCCGTTGGTTTGGCATTTCCTGAAAGGGCTTTCAGTATAATTAGTCACTGTTGCACGAAGCCCAAAAATGCTAAAAGAATTGGCATATCAGTTTTAACTATGGCTTGCAAACATACGTCCATTTGCATCATGTGCATTGCACTTTTGCAATCCCCAAAATCACTACAACACATCCAGTGAAATCGCTAGATGATTGTTGTACCGTTCATAAAGGAGTTTTCAGGCAACGCAGTAATTATCCTGCATCCTCCTTAACTGCATTCCTAAGGTATTACAGCTTCTGCACAGAGCTCAGCTGATTTTTTTCGTGCACCATGCACTTAAACAAGTCCATCAGAGCTCGCCCGTCTCCCTGTATAAGTCCCGTCACAGCCTGTTCTAATGTGTGGTAGGCATCGTCCTCTCCTGGGCAAAACTGACAATTGGGGGACCGTGACTTACCAATATTGTGCAGATAAGACTGAAAACACACATATCTACTGAAAAGCTGGGTCAGATAAAAGTCAATCTCACCATGCCTTTGATTTACCCTTGGTCTTAGATCCGCGATGAGCCACGCAGTTCACATTCCTTTATGCAATTTACCCAAGACTGCTGCCAATCGTTAAATGAGCGCTATCTCTACTCGTGGACAACCGTCTCCCTTGTGCCCTCACTTTGATGCAGGTAAATAGCACGGCAATCTCTAGCAAGCAAGGCAACAAGTATCACGCCTGCAATATCTCTTTCCGTTGAATCAGAGACTGTAAGATATGAAGATGTAATCCTCAGTGCTCCTCTTCTCTGTACCTGTGCCTAGAGTTTTCGGTACATTTCCTTATTGAGAGCATCGCCCCATATTTTTGCTTCGTTCAGTAGTACTGACCCTACAGCACTCATCAAGATGTGTCTTCTTGATGGGCTGGGTCCCTTTGCATTGGCTATAAACTCAAAACTCATATTTGAGTCGATCAGTATCCTCAGATACTTCGACACTGGACTCGATTCGATTAGTGTTGTTCTGAGAGTGATCATCCTTACTCTGGGGACTCTATTTTTCATCAAGATGGCCAGTTTGATTTTCCTCAGTGTTAAATTGAACCCGCGAGCAGTCATCCAGTCTGTCATTCAGTGCATTAGCATATGTAGCCTAAGTTGCGCTTATTGAACTAGAGCAATAACATTATCCGCATAGTAGATCAAGCGTGATTCATCTGACATATTCAGCTTCAGTAGCCCGTCGTAAGACACGTTCCACAGGATAGAACCCCAATGAAACTTCCATCCTTTGTTGGCCCTGTATCGTATCGCAAAGCAGGCTTTTGACTTTCAGGTAGTCCCTCAGAAGCCGCAAGAGATATTCTGGAACTTTTTCCAGCGAATCCAGAATATCCACCCATCTAGCGGAGTTGAAGGCATTCCTAGCGTCGAATGTCACAAACAGAGTGATCCATCGCTTGGTGCGACTATGTGCCTCTGCCTTTTGGGCTGCGCTCACCACCTCCAACAATCTCTAAAAAGCAGTACTGCCGAGGATACAGGTTCCCAGCAGCACCAATCCCGTCACTGAGTCTTCCCTTGATGATTTTCATTAGCACGTGTCTAGCAGGCATAACGGGTGGTGCCACCTTCCATCGTACTGGGAAAACCCCGTCTTATAGGCAATTGTTGAATGTGCTCTTTTACAAGTCAAGATAATGGTGATAAACAGGTTGCAACACCTCAGCCGGAATACCATCTGGGCCTGGAATTTTCCTAGCTTTCAATGATAGGACTGCCTCTTAAAGTTCCGGCTGTGTGAACAGTAGACGCTCGATTGCTGTTCCATTGTGGTCACCGTTAACACGGACGGGATGGATGGGGAAAAGTGCCCCACTATCTCGTCCATCTTTTTCGCTTAATGCATGCAAGGCTTTCGCAAGGCTCCAAGCTTCCACATAACTAAGTTGTAGCCAAGGCCACATGACTCCTTGTTCACATTATCAACTAGATATCGCCAGCAGTGCGCATTGTTGTTTTTAATCAGTTTTCGGAGGTATTCCCTGGCCAACTTATATGCTGCTACCCGTTTACATGCCGCGTCATGGTTTTATACCCATTGAGACTCACGCCAAAGCATGTGCCACTCCCTTCACTTTTTTGCGATTACAGTTGACCACCAGTACACTGAGGGCTTACTCTGCCGGGGTTTTTGACGTGGCATGGTATCCTCCGTACTAAGCACCCTAGGCGAATGTCACGTCCACTATGCTTCCGTCACAGCCTATACGGTGGAAATTCGGTGTATATTTGGTGTTTCGCACGACGAGTGCTGTGCTAGCCACCATTTCTAGAATTGGTTTCCCCGCGAATATGATTTTAGCATTGAAGTCTCCCCATCGAGCACGTTGCCATCTGCGATTGAGACAATGCCCTACAAAGCGTTAAGCTTGGCTTGAAATGACATCATTTCATTTGGCGTTAGGTATACACTAAAGAATGTGGTACCTGAGCACCGAACCTTCCTAAAACCATCCCCCCATCCACAGCTCTCGACCTGGAAATCACTGTTCTGAGCCCAGATAGTCGCTATACCAGATCCAACAAGATATTATAATACAGAATTTTTATTGGCGTGTTGCTGACTCAGCAGCAAAACATCAGCTTTCATGTCCCTCGTAAACTGCTAAAACAAGTTTCGGGCGGTTGAACTGCGGTGTAAGTTCACCTGTAGGATGCGAATAATCAAAGTTCTGATTTTCCTGATCCCAAGACGTGCCCAAGACCCGGTCTTGGATCACCATCCTTGTAAAGAATGCATTGTGCTTCCTTTGTACGCTCTTTTCCCGTATTTGTAGTATAGGGAACTCCTGACGGGTCTTTTGCATACTTGTGTGGTGTGACCATAGCCAAGGCATTTGAAACATTGAAAAGATGCTGCTCTTCGCTGTATCCTGCAGATGACCCACACTATTCTTACTTTCATCAGCATCAGTGGGTCCTAGCAGCAGCAAAAGAATGGCCGGTAGCCCAATTGAAGGCGACTGTGAGAAAAGGAGGAAGGATGAGACCATAAATCAAGTTGACACTCCAGGCGAGGAGTTTCATGTGGTGCGAAACAAGGCAGCGAAAAAAGCGGCCAAAAAGCTACTCCTAGAAAAAAAAGACAAAGAGCTCAACCACGAAGAGAACAAGGAGCCCCCCGCTATACCGCAGAAAACAAAAAGCAAACCGCGGCACAAACCCTTGCGAGAGGCACTGCTTATTAAACCCACTAAGGGCCGAACCTACGCAGATGTCCTCCGTGAAATTAAAGGAGCGGTCAAGCCAGACGACACCAAAACTGCCATCAAAGCAGTTCGACCAACCCGGACCGGCGGCTTGCTGGTGGAATTCGGGCCAGAGGCCACAAACAAAGATGCATTCCGTGACGCGGTTCAAAAGGTTCTTGGAGATGCGGCAACGGTTGCCTCGCTCGAACCAATGGCCACCCTGGAAATCAGGGACCTCGACTGCGTCACGGACAAAGCTGAAGTAGAGGATGCCATTAGGAGGGAGTTCCCCAGCTTAAGTGAAGTCAAGGCAAGATTGACGCGTGAAAACACAAGGGGGCAACGCATGGCTATTGTCGAACTAGCTGATAAAGACGCCCAGCAAATCCTGGCGAAGGGCAAAATTAAGATAGGTTGGGTGATCTGCAGGATACGGAGAAGAGCGATCCCTATCTGCTGCTTCAGATGCCTCGAATACGGACACACCGCGTATGGCTGTAGGGGACACGACAGGAGATCTCTGTGCTACAAATGTGGTGAAACGGGGCACAAAAGGAAGGAGTGCACGAACGAGGCAAAATGCATTCTTTGCAAGGACGCTAAGCTAGCACCCGGCGACCTCAAACATGAGCCGGGGACAGGGAGATGCCGGGTTTTCAAGGAGGCCCTAACTAAAGCCAAATCGATACTCAAATGATCCGTATCCTGCAGGTCAATTTGCACCGAAGCACAAACGCCCAGGACCTACTTGAGCAGTTTGCGAGGGATAAGAAAGCTGACCTCCTGTTGCTGAGCGAGCAACATCATAACAAGGACTCGCAAGCGTGGTACCCTGACAAAACTGGTACCTCGGCCATCTGGGTTCGAGACAGCGCCCGCCTTCATGTGCAGGGCCATGGACGCGGGGATGGTTTTGTGTGGGTGCGGTGTTCAGGGATAACATATTTCAGTGTTTATCTGACGCCTAACGAGGCAATGCGATCCTTTCGAACCAAACTCGATGCCCTGGAGGACGCTGTCTCGAACACAGAGGGCCACATGCTGGTCGGGGGAGACTTCAACGCTAGAGCCATCGAATGGAGTATGCCACAATCCGACCCAAGGGGAAAGCAAATATTGGACATGGCGGCCAGAACAGCGCTTTTTGTCCTAAATACTGGTAACACCCCTACTTTCCGCCGCTGGGGTTGCGTAGGAACCATACCCGATGTGACACTCGCTTCGGAGTCCCTGGTACCTAGAGTACACAACTGGCGAGTACTAGAGGACTACTCGGCTAGTGATCACCAGTATATAGCTGTTGAGATTCACGACGGTGCCACTCTGCGTGCATATGCCCAAACTTCAATCCTCGGATGGAGGACTGGGAGGATGGACGTCGAGAAGTTCACTGACGCGCTTACGGCAGGCGCACCGTTGCTGGGAGCTCCGCCAGGGAGTGGAGGGCCTACAGCCAAGGACTTGGTGAACTCAACTATGAGTACCATCATAGCTGCTTGCGAGTCTTCCATGCCCCGCCGAAGACCCCGACATGGTAAGCCTCCAGTATACTGGTGGTCAAACGAGATCGCCGAACAAAGAAGCGAGTGTCACAAACTTCGGCGAGAGGCCCAGCGGGCGCGAACACGGGAGGAGGCAGACACTAGGCTAGCAGCATACAGGTCCGGCAGGAAATATCTTCGCAGGCTTATTAACAAGAGCAAGGCCCGATGCTGGCAAGACCTCGTGGACGATGTAAATAGGGATCCGTGGGGCCTTGGCTACAAGCTGGTCATGGGGAAACTTGGTGCCCTACGGAAGCCTTGTATACATGACGCGGAAAAGATGGACGCGATAGTGCGGGGACTCTTCCCCGCCCATCCCGTCCGTGTTGACGCTGTCCATGGTGAAACAGCAGTCGAGTGCCCACTCTTCACACAGCTGGAACTGGAGGAGGCAGTCCTCTCCCTGAAGGCAAGGAAGGCTCCAGGTCCAGATGGTGTACCAGCTGAGGTTTTGCAGCTCGTCTATCACCATTGTCCTGACTTGCTGCTCAGCACATTCAACGCTTGCCTACGGGACGGGGTTTTCCCGGTACGATGGAAGGTGGCGAGGCTCGTGCTGGTCAGCAAGGGGAAGGGAAATCCCGAATCGCCGTCTGCATACCGCCCGTTATGCATGCTAGACACGGCTGGGAAAGTGCTAGAGAAACTCATCAAGGGAAGACTCACTGACGCGATTCGTGCTGCTGGGGACCTATCTCCTCGGCAGTACGGCTTTAGAGCAGGACGTTCTACCATTGATGCGATTGCAGAGGTGGTGAACGCGGTCCAAAAGGCAGAGGCATATAGTCGCACCAAGCGACGGATCGTGCTGTTGGTGACACTTGACGTCAGGAATGCCTTCAACTCCGCTAGATGGGTGGATATTCTGGATACGCTGGAAAACTCTTTTCAAGTTCCAGAATATCTAATGCGGCTTTTGAGGAACTACCTAAAGGACCGAAGCCTGCTCTACGACACGACACAGGGCCAACGAAGGATGGCGGTTACATCGGGTGTTGCCCAGGGATCTATCCTTGGTCCGGACCTGTGGAACGTGTCTTACGACGGGCTACTGAGACTTGAGATGCCAGATGAGTCGCGCTTGGTCGGCTATGCGGATGATGTTGCGGCTCTGGTCGCCGGACGCACCGTTGAACAAGCGCAACTTAGGCTAGGTATGCTAATGCGCCGAGTGAGGGACTGGATGACTACTCGCGGGCTCAGTCTAGCACTGGAGAAAACCGAAGTGGTCATCTTGACAAAAAAGAGAATCCCTAGAGTAAGGATGATCAGTATTGGAGATATACAGATCGAATCGAAGCCAGCGGTGAAGTACCTGGGGCTACTGATCGACTCGAAGATGAGTTTCTCTGAGCAAATCAGGGCAACGGCTGAGAAGGCTGCTTCGGGAATATCGGCCCTGAGTCGACTTATGGCCAACGTAGGGGGACCCAGCCCATCAAGAAGACGCCTCTTGATGAGTGCTGTAGGGTCAGTGCTACTGTACGGAGCAGAGGTATGGGGCGACGCTCTCAGCAAGGAGGTATACCGAAAACGATTGGCACAGGTACAGAGAAGAGGAGCACTGAGAATTGCATCTTCGTATCCAACAGTCTCCGACTCGGCGGTGAGAGTGATTGCAGGCGTGATACCTGTCGCCCTCCTTGCTAGAGAGCGCCGCGCTATTTACCTGCGCCGAAACGAGGATGCGAGGGAGATGGTTGTCCGCGAGGAGAGACAACGCTCGCTCAACGATTGGCAGCAGTCTTGGAGGAATTGCACGAAGGGAAGGTGGACTGCGCGCCTCATCCCGGATGTGAGACCGTGGCTAAATCGAAGGCATGGTGAGACTGACTTCTATCTGACCCAGCTTTTGAGCGGGCACGGGTGTTTTCAGTCTTACCTGCACAAGATCGGCAAGTCACGGTCTCCCGATTGTCGGTTTTGCCCAGGAGAAGAGGACAATGCCTGTCACACATTTTTTGCGTGTACGAAATGGGCCAGGCTGCGAAGGGAACTCTACAGGGAGACGGGAGAGCTCACCCCGGATAATATAGTTGCGGTGATGCTCGAATCGGTTGACAAATGGAACCAGGTGGCACATTATGCTCGGGCAGTCCTAAAATATAAAAGGGACTCACAGCAGCCGGAGGCGCTGGGGCTGGGGGATCGCTCTTCTGGCAATTCCTCTTCCCCCCTCCCCTCCCACTAGGAAAGGGACTCCCCAGCTTGAAGGCGCCCCACGGCGTAACAAAACGAGACCTGGCCCGAAGTAATGTGTCAAACGGTTCCAGGCTAGGTTCTCAGATTGACAGGGGAGGTGTTTAGTGGGTAGTCCAAAGGTATCCTCCATGGGAGTCCCACACTGCCAGACTCGGCGGGCATAAATGCCTTCACCTCCCTACCACAAAAAAAAAAAAAAAAAAAAAAAAAAAAAAAAAAAAAAAAAACTATTCTTACTTTGCCTTTGATTCGAAATTGTTTGGTCAAGGCATTTGAAGCATTAACAAGATGCTGCTCTTCGCTGTATCCTGCAGATGATCCACACTATTCTTACTTTGCCTTTGATTAGAAATTGTTTGGCGTCCTTTTCCGTGAAGTCAATGATAGCCATGCGTTGTCCCCTGTGATTTTCTGGTGTCAGCCTTGCTTAAATCCTGCCCACGCTAGGGAGCTCCCTTTTGAATGCCCCTTCTAACACGGCCAAGTCTGTGATGCAGTCAATGTCTTTTATTTCGATCGTTGCTATTGGCTTTCGTGAGACCACAGTTGCGCTTTTGTCGAGAACCTTCATTATTTCGACGCAGGGCGCTTCTTAAATATCGGCCTGTGCTCCAGATTCGACAAGTATGTGACCCAGCTTGGTTGATGACACTGCTTTAATAGCAATGTATGTATCTTCAGGCCTTAAATTTCTCCTCACTTCGTCGTAGGATCGCTGTTCTTGGGGTCTTACGTGTGTTGGCTGCTACCAGAGTCTTCGCCGTGACTTTTTTCTCGTGTCTTACGTCAGGTCTTTCTTTAAACTAGGCGTCCATGTGAACTTTATTTTCTGATACGTGTATTTGCGGCTTTCTTCGCTCCTTTTGTCAGCACTGTCTGAAACCCCTGTTCTAGTATTCCACGCCCACCAAGTTAATCCTCTGTTCTCTTTTTATCTAAATCTCCTTTGATTGGGCTAGCTCCGATTCTTTTATTGATGTTTAATGGTGAAACTATCTGCGTGTGCCCTTTGGGCTTAATCCTCAGCCCTTCTTTAGTCTTCTGCTCATATTCGGCCTTGGGGCCCTCTTGGGTTTTTAACCAGCTTCACCAGTAATGTCCTATGTGTCTCTAATTCAAAGAGCCCATTCTTTACACCTTTGCTGATTTTGAGCGAGTCGCATGCTGATTTTATTCTTTTCAGAACGTCTCATGCTGTACGGCAATTGTACTTGTCGAACTTCTTACTTAGGAGAGGTTATCGGCTTCCATTTTCAAGTACAACGGCGCTTCGTTTTTCTGGTCACTCCTTTCTTTTTCTGCAGTGATCACTTTGTGGGTGTTGAGATGATTCGTTGCTATTTTGCTATTTTATACCCTTGCTTCGATTGCTCCGGTAGCGGTCGCAACAGAGATGCTCTTTACGTTTTCTTCTACCACGCGAACACCTAGCGCACCCTGCAGAGCTTCTTCTTCTTTTTAGGACGCTCTGGAATTTGCATAGTTTTTTTCTCTATCTGAACACCGCAGTAATTTTTGTTTCGAAAAGGCTAGCCGTTGTTCTCCGTCTTTACTGTCATTGTATTCGTCCTCGTTTTTATCGTCGTTGGTACCGTTCTCCGTGGTGCTATTAATATCGTGACTGTAACTATTAGTTCTGTCGTCGTTGTTGGTATTTTGTTTGTTGTTTTTTTTATTGCTACGTTATGTATAATCGTAATTAGCTTATGTTCGTTATTTTAAATAATTAGAGATAAGTTTAACATTTGGATTAGGAATATTGTGAAATAGATTTATTAGTGAAAGTGAACGTTTTTTAATACATTTTATTAGAAATAAATTGATAAATATAAACTCTAAGCCCAAAGTGTCTTCTTTTGTTGTGCTCTTGAGTTACTTGTATATATTATTTTTTAATAAAGTCCGATGGTTTTTTCTCCCATGTACAATTAATTGATAATTTTTAGTTATTTACATTTGATCTTGTTTTTTGATTAATTTGTATTTTTTTTCTTTAAAAGCCGTCGGGCCTTGCTTTGTTGTGTGAGCAGATGCGTTTCGACCACTTCAAGTCATCTTCAGTGTCTCATTTATTTTATATTGTTTAAATGTAAAGTTCCATGTGGGTTATTAAGTTTTTGAGTACTTTAATGTTTTACAAATTGCTTTGTACTTTCTATAGTATTTATAAAGATTGAATCCATAATATAAAGCGCATTTGAATTGAAGGCGCAGGTAGGCCCATTTTTTATAATCTTGTATAGCCTGGGATAGGCATGCTTCTTCTCTTGGCACCATTTTGGAAGATCTAAATCTCAGTGCAATAACGACTCTTGAAGATACTTTTCAACTTGTGTTATGTCTGCTGCAGAAAAACTCGTACTTCCTTCAAACAAGCTTTTGTCTTCAATATTTTGCAACTGCTTTGCTAATGCTTTTAAAAGGCTCTGTGCAATTTTTGAGCAGTCTAACAAAGCTAATCTTTTGCAAAAATTCTATACTTTGTTTTAGTATATTACAAATTAGAATTCGAATACTGTCACCTTTCTTCCAAACACATTTCTTCAGGAACATCTTCAAAAAATGTCAACAAATCAACGGCCAAAAATCTTTTGAACATATTGCATGTTGAGTTTAATCATTTTGGAGACATTTTGTTTCAATTTAAGCTCATTTTCCCCCAACTTTTTCTGCATTGAAGTTCGCATTTCTATTACTAGTGGAATCTTTAAAAAAATGTTCACAATTTATTTTATTTTTGCATGTCTTTCTATAATTTCTACGATGGCAGACTGAACAATGAAATTCAGCGTATCTGCAAAACATGGCATGCTCTGCCAATTAATCAACGTAATTACCGCTATTATGTTACAGAGATAGTTCCCAATCCTCACAGATCCTTAATTCGACAGCTGTGATTTAATCTTTAATCCACAAAAATCCTTTTATTTATCACAAAAATAATGCAATGTCGACTAAACTCCAGATGCTTACGCGCCTAATGCTTTCTACTCTCCCTCTGGGCTCGCTCGCATTATTTCTCTTGCCACGTGTAGTCATCTGCGTTTGTGCGTAGAGTAATTAAGAGCGCAGACACGGAACAACAGTGACAAAACATTAAAGAGAGCGATCATACATCAAAGAGAGCGAACTGGTCATCAGTACATTAGGATTTGGCACGGCATTACAATAGCATAATCTCTATAGTTTCTACGTGATAAGAAATTACTTTAAAGCAAGGTACGCTGACTGAATGACATTTGAAATTTTGTCGAGGGAAACTTATAATTAAAAATTGGTAATTATTCAAAGAAACATACTTAAAAAACGTAGCTGGATCCAATTCATTTTAAGGATGATCCCTAGAACAAGTCTTAGAGAAACATAACTTAAATAATTTAATTATAATTAATCAAGTTAAAAACATAGAATCAAAAAACAATATCAAATTCAAATAAATTAAAATTATCACATATTTTAGGATTCAGTTGGAAAAAGGAGAAAAAACCAACCAACAATATTCAAAAATTATTTATAATTTTAACACAACAGTGCACTTTTATCCTGTTGTGTTAGAGGTATAAATTTAGCAACAAGGAAAGTCGCGGCTTACGTAGAGATTAATATAGCGTCTAGGTACCCATGTAGTTGAGGCGAACGAGTGCCGGAATACTAGGCGTTATAAGCCTGAATTATAAACCAATTTGGTTTAGGCAGAATGCCAGATTGTTAGGCTATAAGGCCAGATTATATTTAGACAGCAATGCCAGTTTCCAAAATAATACACAAGGCGAGTAGCCAGTTTAAGGTATATCAAACGACTGTGTTTTCTATATTTTCCCTTAGCCTATTTATACAAAATTCTTACAGGCTAAAAATCTATAGTCTAAATAGAAAACTATAATGAAAAAACTCTTATGCTAAAAATGCATTGGTAAGGAAAACGTGCTTCTCATAAAACCGTACAATACATACATTCCTTAAAAATCTATTAGAAAAAAAACTTCACTTACGTAAATCTATTAAGAAAAAATCTACACATCGGAAATGCACTAATCAGTGATGAGCATTCTAAATTATACATAAAAAATATGCATTACAACTTATTCATAAAAAACCTATCTATACATTTCCTCTTATTCATAAAAAATAAACCTATTCATATCCATTGGATTCTCCATCCGGGAATCCAAATGCATAAAGCGTAAATCTTTCTGTAAACTGACCCTTCTATAAACAATGCATTGTCTTTGAGTGCGAAGATAATGCATCCGCATAGTCAAAGACAAGTTCAATGCAATCGTAATCTAACACCCTTTAGATACCAACAATGAACTTGTCTTTGAGCGTGAAGACAATTGCATCGGCATGGCCAAACGAAATTAGAGAACAGATGTTTTGTTTTTGTTTACAATATTGTTCTGGCGCACGTCGTACGTGTAATGAGATCTTTTAATAAATAGGAATTGAGCAAGAGGTTATTTACATATTCGAATAGGATTTTAATATTTGAATTGGAATTCGAATTGGAATTTTGATAAGAATTTGATTTGGACTTTAAAATGTAAATTCGTTGCAATTGTGATTTAGAAATTAAAATTTGAGCTGAAAGATTTTCGATGTATATTACACCTCGGTCCTAAAAGAAAAAAAAATTTTTTTTTTTGAAAAAAAAAAATTTTTTTTTCGTAAAATGGTTATTACAATATTTGCCGTGTAAGATACTTATTTCTTAAATATTTTGAATTAATTCTAGGTTTGTTGTGAGTATATATAATATTTTGTAAACTAATGTCTTTTCTTTAATCTGTTATTGTGAATCAATAATTTTTTGTTGTTTTTCTCTATGACAGAGTTTACTCCTTGAGTTTCAAGTACTTGGTATGGTCCTTCATATGGACTATCTAATTTATTATTTCTTTGAGTTTTCAAATATACCCAGTCCCCTGTTTGGAGTTTTAATGGATTTATATTGTCTTTATTCGAAAGTATCCTTTTTGATTTTGATTCCCTTAAGATTTTGTAAGCGGTCTGTTGTGCGTTGTATAGTCTAGTTTTAAGTTCTGTCAGGTAACTGTCATAATTGTAGATGGGTGTAGAGTTATCGTAGTCGCTGGTAAGGCTTGACAATCGACCAAAAATTAATTCGTAGGGTGTGTAATTTGTCTCACTATGGGGTGTGGTGTTGTAAGCGAAAGTGTAGAAGGGGATGTGGTTATGCTATTCGTTATCTTCACAAAAGGTGAGCAGATATTCATTTAGTACTCTGTGATTTCTTTCTAGTGACCCTAATGTTTCATGGTGGTATGGGGTGGATGTTTTATGTTCAATGTTCAAAGTTTTGCAGATGTTTTGGAATAGTTCATTGACGTATTCAGTACCTCTATCCGTCTTGATAGGTTTAAAATTGCCGTATCTTAGGATAATGTTTTCAACTATTGCTTTTGCTACTACGTTAGCTTCTTTGGTAGGGATTGGTATGGCTTCAACAAATTTAGTAAGTTCACATTGTGCTGTTAGTATGTACCTAAATCCATTTGAGATGCGTAATGGGCCTACTGTATCAATATATACGACTTCGAATGATTTTGATGGTGTATCTGTGATTGTTAATTGTTCTTTAGTATGTCTTGTTATCTTGTTTTTATTACAAGTCTCACATTGTTGTATTATATTTTTAACCATTTTGTTCATATTTTTCCACGTATATTTTTGTTTAAGTTTTGCTATGGTTCTTGTTATACCCGTGTGATCTCCACACCTTGACTCGTGATATTAGCTGATCAATCTTATTTGATCGGCCTTTTGTTCAACGTGTCTCAGGGGATTATATAATATTATTTGTACTTTAGTTTTCCTATTTTTTATTACTTTTGCATGCTTTTTATTATATATATCGATTAATTCGTTTTTACTTATGTATTTGAATATTTCATCATTTTTAGATAGGCCTATCTTCGTGATACTATTTATTGATAGTTCTAGTATTAGTTTCTCCAAAACCTGACCTAAGTCTAAGGATGGATTATCACTATACTTCACGATTATTATATTTTTTTCTTTTATTATCATTGTAGTTGGCAAACTTTTATTATTTTCATTTTTAATGAGCTCAAATTTTAGTATTGGCAAATTTCTTATGTCAGAAATTGAAGTACCTTCCCACATGTTGAGTTGATCAGGCTCGATGTTGGAGGTAGTTATTGCCGTATTAGTGGTCACAGGGTTTGTTGGTTTTTTTGTTTTGCTACGTGTTATAACGTTTATTATTTTAGGTATCATTTCTTTTAAATCATTCGAATTTATTTTTATACGCGATAAAGCATCTGCATTTGTGTTTATTTTACCTTGTTTATATATAATGTCAAAATCATAGTCCATAAGATCTAGGCGAATTCTAGTTAGTTTAGGAGAGGGATTGCGATTTACAAATAAGGATACTAAGGGTCGGTGGTCTGTAACGACTGTAAATTTCTTTCCATACAGATAGGGGCGAAAATGGTTTATTCCCCAATAGATTGCAAGGAGTTCTTTTTCTACTACTGATTTATTAATTTCTTAGGATATCGGCAGATCTTCTCCAATGATTCCTTGTGATAGAACAGCTCCTAGCGCATAATCAGATGCGTCCGTTGTTAGTATAAATTCTTTTTCAAGGTAGGGGTATTGTAGAATTGGTGGGGAAGTAATGGAGTTTTTGAGAGATTGGAAAGCTACTTGGCATTTTTCGGTCCAGTCAAATTTTTTGTTTTTCTTGAGCAGCTCATTGAGAGGTTTTGCAGTGGCTGCGAAATCTCGGACGAACCGTCTGTAGTAATTGCAGAAGGCGACAAAACGTCTTACGTCATCTGCGTATTGTGGAATTGGATAGTTGTTGACAGCTGCGCATTTCGTGGGATCGGCAGTTACGCCTTTGCTGGTGATTAGGTGTCCTAGATAAACGACTTCGGGTTGTACGAAATTACACTTTGAGGGGTTTAATTTTAGATTGTACATACGGAGTCGTTCGAAAGTCTTTATGAGGTTTTGGTTGTGATGTTTTAAGGAACAACCGAAGACTATGATGTCGTCGACACATTGGAATGCGTTTGCGTCTTATCCGGATAAAGCTATTGTTAACATGCGCTGAAAACTATTTGAGGATATTTTCAACCCGAAAGGTAATCGTTTGAATTGATAATGTCCGTTGCTGGACGAAAACGCTGTCATTGGGCGTGATTCATGGTCGAGTTCTATTTGGTGGAATGAGCTCGTCATATCGAGTGTAGAGAAGTATTTGGCTCTACCTATGCAATCTAGTATATCGTCAAGTCGGGTGAGGGGGAATTTGTCATTGACTAATTTTTTAGCTGACGGTAATCGACTACTAATCGCCATTTTTTTGTATCATTACTGGAGTGCTTGGGGACTACTAACATGGGGGAATGTACGGGCTTGTTGATGGCTCTATCACATCTTTATCGATCAGGTTTTTGACTTGGTTGTTGATTTCGACAGTGTGTGCATGAGGCATTCGATAATTTTTTATGTACACCGGAGTATTATCAATTGTATGCAGATGTTGTGTGTAGAAATTATTGCATGTTAATTTTTCACCTTCTAAGTGGAATATATCGTTATATTCTCTGCAGATATCTTCTATGGATGATTTTGCTTCAGTATCACTAGAGTTGATTTGTAAAATCTCTTTTAATTTATTATACCTAATATGTTATAACCTGGTTCTAATAAAATCAATCAAAAACTTTATCTTATACTAAAAAATGATATCACAATAATCCTAACCTAAGCGTTAAACTTCTCTCCAAACCTAATATAACCTACCTACCTACCTACCTACTTGAGCAGTTTGCGAGGGATAAGAAAGCTGACCTCCTGTTGCTGAGCGAGCAACATCATAACAAGGACTCGCAAGCGTGGTACCCTGACAAATCTAGTACCTCGGCCATCTGGGTTCGAGACAGCGCCCGCCTTCAGGTGCAGGGCCATGGACGCGGGGATGGTTTTGTGTGGGTGCGGTGTTCAGGGATAACATATTTCAGTGTTTATTTGACGCCTAACGAGGCAATGCGATCTTTTCGAACCAAACTCGATGCCCTGGAGGACGCTGTCTTGAACACAGAGGGCCACATGCTGGTCGGGGGAGACTTCAACGCTAGAGCCATTGAATGGGGTATGCCACAATCCGACCCAAGGGGAAAGCAAATCTTGGACATGGCGGCCAGAACAGCGCTTTTTGTCCTAAATACTGGTAACACCCCTACTTTCCGCCGCTGGGGTTGCGTAGGAACCATACCCGATGTAACACTCGCTTCGGAGTCCCTGGTACCTAGAGTACACAACTGGCGAGTACTAGAGGACTACTCGGCTAGTGATCACCAGTATATAGCGCTTGAGATTCACGACAGTGCCACTCTGCGTGCATATGCCCAAACTTCAATCCTCGGATGGAGGACTGGGAGGATGGACGTTGAGAGGTTCGCTGACGCGCTTACGGCAGGCGCACCGTTGCCGGGAGCTCCGCCAGGGAGTGGAGGGCCTACAGCCAAGGACTTGGTGAACTCAACTATGAGTACCATCATAGCTGCTTGCGAGTCTTCCATGCCCCGTCGGAGACCCCGACACGGTAAGCCTCCAGTATACTGGTGGTCAAACGAGATCGCCGAACAAAGAAGCGAGTGTCACAAACTTCGGCGAGAGGGAGGAGGCAGACACTAGGCTAGCAGCTTACAGGTCCGGCAGGAAATATCTTCGCAGGCTTATTAACAAGAGCAAGGCCCGATGCTGGCAAGACCTCGTGGACGATGTAAATAGGGATCCGTGGGGCCTTGGCTACAAGCTGGTCATGGGAAAACTTGGTGCCCTACGGAAGCCTTGTATACATGACGCGGAAAAGATAGACGTGATAGTGCGGGGACAGTCGAGTGCCCACTCTTCACACAGCTGGAACTGGAGGAGGCAGTCCTCTCCCTGAAAGCGAGGAAGGCTCCAGGTCCAGATGGTGTTCCAGCTGAGGTTTTGCAGCTCGTCTATCACCATCGTCCTGACTTGCTGCTCAGCACATTCAACGCTTGCCTACGGGACGGGGTTTTCCCGGTACGATGGAAGGTGGCGAGGCTCGTGCTGGTCAGCAAGGGGAAGGGAAATCCCGAATCGCCGTCTGCATACCGCCCGTTATGCATGCTAGACACGGCTGGGAAAGTGCTAGAGAAACTCATCAAGGGAAGACTCACTGACGCGATTCGTGCTGCTGGGGACCTATCTCCTCGGCAGTACGGCTTTAGAGCAGGACGTTCTACCATTGATGCGATTGCAGAGGTGGTGAACGCGGTCCAAAAGGCAGAGGCATATAGTCGCACCAAGCGACGGATCGTCCTGTTGGTGACACTCGACGTCAGGAATGCCTTCAACTCCGCTAGATGGGTGGATATTCTGGACACGCTGGAAAACTCTTTTCAAGTTCCAGAATATCTAATGCGGCTTTTGAGGAACTACCTACAGGACCGAAGCCTGTTCTACGACACGACACAGGGCCAACGAAGGATGGAAATTACATCGGGTGTTGCCCAGGGATCGAAGACTGCTCTACGACATGACACAGGGGCAACGAAGAATGGAAATTACATCGGGTGTTGCCCAGGGATCTATCCTTGATCCGGACCTGTGGAACGTGTCTTACGACGGGCTACTGAGACTTGAGATGCCAGATGAGTCGCGCTTGGTCGGCTATGCGGATGATGTTGCGGCTCTGGTCGCCGGACGCACCGTTGAACAAGCGCAACTTAGGCTATGTATGCTAATGCGCCGAGTGAGGGACTGGATGACTGCTCGCGGGCTCAGTTTAGCACTGGAGAAAACCGAAGTGGTCATCTTGACAAAAAAGAGAATCTCTAGAGTAAGGATGATCAGTATTGGAGATATACAAATCGAATCAAAGCCAGCGGTGAAGTACCTGGGGCTACTGATCGACTCGAAGATGAGTTTCTCTGAGCAAATCAGGGCAATGGCTGAGAAGGCTGCTTCGGGAATATCGGCCCTGAGTTGACTTATGGCCAACGTAGGGGGACCCAGCCCATCAAGAAGACGCCTCTTGATGAGTGCTGTAGGGTCAGTGCTACTGTACGGAGCAGAGGTATGGGGCGACGCTCTCAGCAAGGAGGTATACCGAAAACGATTGGCACAGGTACAGAGAAGAGGAGCACTGAGAATTGCATCTTCGTATCCAACAGTCTCCGACTCGGCGGTGAGAGTGATTGCAGGCGTGATACCTGTCGCCCTCCTTGCTAGAGAGCGCCGCGCTATTTACCTGCGCCGAAACGAGGATGCGAGGGAGATGGTTGTCCGCAAGGAGAGACAACGCTCGCTCAACGATTGGCAGCAGTCTTGGAGGAATTGCACGAAGGGAAGGTGGACTGCGCGCCTCATCCCGGATGTGAGACCGTGGCTAAATCGAAGGCATGGTGCGACTGACTTCTATCTGACCCAGTTTTTGAGCGGGCACGGGTGTTTTCAGTCTTACCTGCACAAGATCGGTAAGTCACGCTCTCCCGATTGTCAGTTTTGCCCAGGAGAGGAGGACAATGCCTGTCACACATTTTTGTGTGTACCAAATGGGCCAGGCTGCGAAGGGAACTCTACAGGGATACGGGAGAGCTCACCCCGGATAATATAGTTGCGGTGATGCTCGAATCGGTTGACAAATGGAACCAGGTGGCACATTATGCTCGGGCAGTCCTTAAATATAAAAGGGACTCACAGCAGCCGGAGGTGCTGGGGCTGGGGGATCGCTCTTCTGGCATTTCCTCTTCCCCTCTCGCCTTCCTCTAGGAAAGGGACTCCCCAGCTTGAAGGCGCCCCACGGCGTAACAAAACGAGACCTGGCCCGAAGTAATGTGTCAAGCGGTTCCAGGCTAGGTTCTCAGATTGACAGGGGAGGTGTTTAGTAGGTAGTCCAAGGGTATCCTCCATGGGAGTCCCACACTGCCAGACTCGGCGGGCGTAAATGCCTTCACCTCCCTACCACAAAAAAAAACCGAATATAATAAACATAACATATTCGTATCCTAAATATTGAAGTTTATTCCTAATTTTTAATACAAACAAACAACAACACGATATACAGCGAAAATGAGCTGAAACTCTAAACTAAGCAAGGAAAATACAAAACAAAAAAAAATTAACACGAATAATTTAGACATTGTCATTCCACCACGAATACCAAGGCCGCTCCGTCCCAGTTTGACCACCTTCAACGAATCTACTCGTAGCAAATGAGTATCTCCATTGGAATTGTTGGTCTCGTGAACTCGAATTTGGAGGATATTTTATCTTCTTATCTGTGGCCTGTCTATATACTTGATATATGATTGGGACACCGTCATAATCAGAAACTTATCGATTCATGTCCAAATGCACTAATGCTTCCGGAGGAACGAAGCTAGTAGCGAGGCGAGTCGCAATATGTTATACGGCTGTGAAATCCAAGGGTTTTCACTCACAGTTACAGATTTTGCGATACGGATTCCAAAGAAGTTTCAATACGAAGATATCGACTCTGGTCACTCGAGCAGTTTGATAAATTTTTCTATTCGATATTTATTGCTTCCAATCCATCTCAGGCTTTCTATATAAACTAGTACATGCACGAAGACATTTCTTTTCGAAAACTCTTACCTTTCCATACTACTAGTACTCTGGTTGTACCAGATCTGACATACATATGTCGAAACAGGTCCAATTAGGGTCTTGAAACAAATAACTATGACCTTTTGGGTAATGTATCTGGAATGAAAGAGTCTTCCTAGGGCCATGTATACTTTTTGTGCTTTATTAAGCATGATTATGACATGTTCAACATAGAATAGACACTGATTGCGATGAACATCGAAGTATTGAACACAGAATTCATGTGGAACCCGTTCTGAACTACCCTCACTAGCCAAAATGTGAAAATTCTTCCAATTACGTTTGAGGTATTGACTGACCCCCTGCAACGTTGTCCGGAACAAGATTGTTTCGGACAACGTTGCAGATCATTAAACATTTTTTGAAGATTACTCTCAACTATTGTAGCTTTTTAGTCTGCCGTATAGATGATCAGATCATCAGCAAATACTACCAATGATTGTGTTGGCGAGGCATTAAAATCAATGAATGAATTTATGAATATTGAGAAGAGCAGAGGCGCAGTAACTGTTCCCTGCTTTAGACCAATCAAGACCTTGACATCCATCAGTAACAACGAATAATTTCCCATATAACATATTGCACATCATGGCTACAAAGTCCCTGGAGAACCTGTCCTGAAAGAGTTTAAAAATAAGTCCATCTAACCACACCGTATCGAAGGCTTTCTCCATATGAATTATACACACTCCAACACATTCTCTTTTGCTTAGTTTCTAGCAGATCTCTACTGTTACTTTCGTTATCGCATGTATGGTCGAATGCCTGGCACGATAACCAAATTGCCAATTTGGCATCTATTCATATTTCTCAATGTGGGCGTTTGGCGCTTTCCTTAGTATCACTTCAAACACCTTGCTGATGTTAGGGAGTAAACTGATTGGGCGATCGCTTTTGGGGCACGAAGATTCTTTTCCTTTCTTTCATTTGGGAAATATGATTTGCTTAACATGTTATTGGACAATATACAATAGTTCCTAATAGCAACCTCAGGCAAATGTTGGAGAGCTGTATTGGGAACACCATTGATACTACAAGGTTTCTTGTTGTTTATCCTGCCAAATATGAAACACAAGTCTTCATAGTCGATTCAAGCTCGGTATGAGGTCAAATGCTAATGTTTCATTGAAATGAAGAAGCGATTCGCCGTTCAGGCTTGATTTGAAGTTGGAAACTTTTGCTTCAACGACCTCTAAAATTATTTGATTCCCTCTCTTAGGGCGCGGCAGATCAACCAATACAAAATGAGTTCCAATTAGGATAAGTTTATACAAACCACCACATATAGTCCTTTTTCCATTTCTATCCGGAGTCGTACTATCAATTTCGGTACCAGTCTTATCAAGAAGATTTATCTCATCACTAGGGACTTCAAGATTCGATGCCTTCACTCAAGAATGCTTGCGGAATATGCTATTCACTTTTATGAAAATGCCGTGTGGGCTACATTGCTTCTGGTACTCTCGATTAATCCGTTTTCTTGAAATTCAACTGATGATTTTCACAATGAACTGGAATGAGGAAGATCTCATTCCCTTGATGATTGATTCCTATTACGATTGCGTTTAATGAATTCTCATTGCACAGCATTCAGATGCATTCCCTTCCAATCGAGCTGTAGCCATCAATTGCCCTTGCCGTTCCTATTGACAACGGGTTACTTGAAAAGAATTCAGACGATACAAAGTGGCAGCCGCTAAGTGAAGTGAAACTAGTCCTATAATATGCGATTTTGGTGGGCTGGCCAGCTTCAACGGATAGTAACATCCTAATGAGGCACCCGAAATATTGAAGGCCTATTTCAAAAAATGTTTTACGTTATCGATTGCCAAACTATCGCTACAGGGTGAGAAAAATTGTTGTCGAACCGCCAAATAACAGAAAAACTTTATGCACAGACCAAATTAGTTGCGGGGCGTGGTGAGCACTAATGGCCATGAAAACATCGCCGCACAAATCAACAGTTGGTCACTGCTAAATTATACTGCGACATTTCACCACTATTCAGTTACTACAGTGGCACGATGTTCATGCGGTCACTGATAAGTTGCATATAGTAGAGAGCATAGTATACTCAACTAGTAACCACACTCCATCAACCCTCCGGAAAAATTCGAACACAAGCCGAACAGCGAGCCATAAATCTTCGGTAGCAGGTAGATGGTAAACGCTGATGCGAGGAATGGCGCGAATATAAACATATGCTTCGATGAGAGATTTCAGGGCTACCAGAGCTAAAAAATCAATAACATTGCAGAAAAACAAATTCGTTCCATGCAATCTTTTAGGTTTTTGTTAGGATGTGGCAGCACTCCTATGTTCTGAAATGCGTAAAAGAACACGTGCGTCGGAAATTTTATTTGCATTTTGCTTTGTTTCTTGAGCGCGCGAAACATGGGATCAGCTGTCATGCCCCGGATCAGCTGACGTGCCCCTGGGAAAATTCAAAAAGTGTGCAACACAGGGTAAATGAAAGGTGTGGCTACTATTTGAGTATACTATGGTAGAGAGTAGACCAGGCACAGTCTTTCGTCATTGTCTGCTAAAGCTCGTGCATGACCGGAACTCTCACAAACATCAAACACACACAGTGCGGCTAACATGATGTGAAGTGGAATGCGACGAACCTCACAACAGAGATTTTATGTCGAAATTTATCTGTCTTCTATGATATCTCCCCGGTAATATCCAGGTCATGTTCCACATCATGGCTCTACTTATAACAGCTGACTGACGAAAATATGATTTTTGTTCATTGATTTGAAATAAAATGAAAAAGTCAGTAAATCATCTATTTTGATCGAATATTTTGGGACTCAAGAAAGTGATATGGTCAGTTCTACTCTTGGCCGTGTTTCTGTTTACCCAGTTGCAATGCATTCTGATTTTAAACCAGCACTTGCCGAAACTAAACGGGCTTATAGTCCCCCCGAAGAATCAATCGAACAAATCTCGTTGTCGCCAACGGGACTCAAAACAAGGAGCTTCAGCTTACGCAGCGAGCACTCTAACCTTTACACTACGAGGGCTGCTAAATACGATTTCTATTCGTTGCTATAGCCTTAAAGGTATACTCAGCTCACATTTCAAAACCGATGTTAAGTAACGTAAGTATTGATTAGCACTTGAATGGGGGACCATGCGCCATACTACATATTCTTAGTATGTTTATGAATATGTCCATTCTCTTCCCTTCTCTCGCAGACTTTCTTTTCAAATACTTACCTCCCTACTAACACAATAAAAACGCTTTGATAACAAGTTATAAAAAAAATGCATCTGATGTATTTTCTAAGTTATCAGCAGCATCTTCAATGAAGTGAACAAAAATATATTCATGATGAGTCAAAATTGCATCTAAGTGGGAGTTTGATTCGTCGTCAATAGATGGGTGTACTAATACAAGTAACCCTAGGTTAAAAAATAAATTTAGTGGATACTTTCATAGATTCCCCAAGATTGAAGTATCTAAAGAATGGATGATTGCATGCAACAGGAAAATACCAAATCTGAAAACTGCAAGAATTTGTGCAATACATTTTAGTGAGGAAAAAGTAAAAAAGTAGGCTTTGAGTGGATGCATAAAAAGGAAATTGTTAAATAAATATGCAGTGCCAAATCTGCGTCTACCACTTGGAGTAACAGTTACAGAAAGTGCAAACGAACCTAGCAGAAAAATTGAAATTGATAGAATTTTAAACGAGTCGATTGCGTAAGTATTGTTCATTTTTCAATGGAAGAAATTTTAATATGAAAATTTTCATGGGACATAAAATTAAGAATTGACAACCAAACGAATGATCTTCAAGTTTCTTTAAATACGTGTTCTAAATCATCTTTAAATGTAAAGGCAGGTATTCAAACAGTGTAAATAAACAATAACAGAATATATATATATATATATATATATATATATATATATATATATATATATATATATATATATATATATATATATATGTATATATATATATATATATATATATATGTATATATATTTATATATATATATATATATATATATATATATATATATATATATATATATATATACACACAAGACTCTAATTTAATTCAATTTTTCTAGAGGTAGTCTTGAGTGTGAGTTGCAAATAGAAATATTTAATTTGAAAAGGCAATTGAAGGACGCCAACATAACAATTAGTGATCTACAAAAACAAGTGGAAAAATGCCACGCAGATCGTACGAGATAACAAAATTCTTTGCATCATATATTTACATCTGGCCAGTTACAAAAATTGAGAAAAGAATCCAAATCTATCAAATGGTATGTTGACGATATTTCGTCAGCAATAAGTCAACACTCGGCTGGCTTGCAAGCTTATAAATATTTATATAAAAAAGGTTTTCCTTTACCAGGCATGTCTACATTGAGAAAGTAGGCCTTGAAAATTAGCGTTCAGCCTGGATCTTAACAAGTGTTCTAAAATTGATGAAAAAAGCTTATTTAAATAAAACAGAGAGGTTATGCGTTTTGCCTTTTGACGAGATGAAAATAAAATCTGGCTTTGAATATGATCGTGGAAATGATAGTTTAAGGGATGCATCAGACTACGACTATTTAGCCGCACTTCTGTCGCAAGTTACACATGGTTAAATGGAAGCCCGCACACTGCGATTTTCGACAATTTTGTCCAGGTCGGCAGTCGCAGGAATTTGCGATTTTTCCTACAACCAGTTTAGCAGGTAGTTTTTGTGATACTCGCGCAGGCGCACATCATTTGGACATTTGACGCTGACGTGCACGGAGGTTTCTTGCATAGCGTGCAAATGAGTTAGCGTATGTGTTCCTGGCAAAGACATACCTTCAAATGAGCATATTAGTTCTGCGCATGCGTGAAGTTCCTTTGCAAATCTTGTCGCAGTGTGTTCGTATTTGCGTCTGAAAATCGCTGGTTACGGCAGAAAAATCGCAATGTGGCCGAACCCTTATAGGTCCATGTAATTATGCCCATGTTGCTATTGCAAGAGAGCTTGTAAAAAAGTGGAAGCAGCCTATTTTTTATAATTATGATTGTAGTATGATGTCATCTATTTTAAATAATATAATCTAAGAATTGTATGAAGCAGGATATATTGTCACTGCAATTGTTTCTGATATGGGTCTGGTAACCAAGGTCTTTGGAAACAATTATCAATAGATATGAAAAATACATCATTTTCTCATCTTAAATTACCAGATCACAAAATATTTGTTTTTGCGAATGCGCCTCACCTATTGAAATTAGCAAGGAATCACTTTCTGGACACTAGTTTTGTTATAAATGGGAAGTTTGTCAATATCAATCCCATCAAAGATATAGTTAATGCGACAAATAGCACCGATTTGAAAATAACGCACGAAATAAGCTTCACACATCTAACTGTGCGAGATGCTGCTAGACAGAATGTTAGATTAGCAGCGCAACTTTTGTCAGATACTGTGTCTTCCTGCTTAAAACGATTTACGCAAATTGATAAGATTAAGAGCGAGAATGCAATTGAATATGCAGACTTTGTGAAAATGATCAAAAGTACCGGAAATTGATATGCGAGATCGGAATAAAAGCATATGACCTCGCGTTGCAAGAGCTGGATCGAATTTTAGAAGCAGTTGATTTCAACTCTAAGAACTCCTGCCAAGTCTTGTCTGCTTTCGTTCCAAAAAGGCATTTTGATTAACAATAAATCATTGAGAGAAATGCTTCAATATTTAAAAACTAATTATAATTTTAAGTATATTTTAACGAACCGTTTGAACCAGGATGTACTTGAAAACTTTTTCAGTATCATAAGATCTAAAGGAAGACTTAATGGTCATCCAACAGCGTTGCAGTTTAAGTATAGATTACGGTCGTATTTGCTTGGTAATTTACTACTCTATTACGAGGTGTGTTCAAAAAGCATCGCGAATTTTGAATTTTCGCGGGTTACGTATATTCGAATTTCGATTTTTTTTGTGGCGTTATGTTGGTACTCATGTCTGTCACTTATGCCGACAAGCTCGGCCATTTTGAATGTTCACTTAATTGGTGATAGCTGCTTTACTTGCACGTGTTTTCAATCGTCTTCGATTTTACTTATTCAAAAAAATGGATCAAAGAACGTGTATCAAATTTTGTGTGAAAAACGAAATTAAGTGCGCGGATGCATTCCGAATGTTGACTGTGGCATACGGAGAAGCTACCTTGGACCGAAGCAACGTTTATCGGTGGTACAAAATGTTTTTAGAAGGCCGAGAAGATGTGAACGACGAAGAGCGTGCCGGACGCCCGAGCACTTCAACAACAGACGAAAAAATTAATGAAGTGGAGAAAATGGTATTGGCCAATCGTCGAATCACCGTTAGAGAAGTTGCTGAGGACCTAAAATATCGATTGGCTCGTGCCATTCGATTTTTATCAACGATTTGGGCATGAGACGGGTTGCCGCGAAATTCGTACCAAAATTGCTCGATTGCGACCAAAAACAGCAACGCATGAACATTGCTAATGATGTTAAACTCTGTCCGCGACGAACCAAATTTGCTCCAGAGGGTCATAACTGGTGACGAATCGTGGGTTTATGGTTATGACGTGGAAACCAAAGCTCAATCATCTCAATGGAAGCTGCCGCATGAACCAAGACCGAAAATAGCGCGCCAAGTTCGGTCGAATGTGAAAGTTTTGCTGACAGTTTTCTTCGATTGCAGGGGCGTGGTGCATCATGAGTTCTTGCTACAGGGAAGAACGGTCAATCAGGAGTATTACCTGCAAGTTATGCGCAATTTGCGCGAAGCAATCCGCCAGAAACGCCCGGATTTGTGGGAGAACAAAAATTGGCTTTTGCACCACGATAACGCCCCTGCTCACACATCGTTGCTTGTGCGTGACTTTTTTTCTTGTTTCCTAAACTGAAGAGGCCCATGAAAGGACGACGTTACGCTACGCTTGACGAGATAAAGACGGCATCGAAGGAGGAGCTGAACAAGATTAAAAAAAAATGATTTTTTGAAGTGCTTCGAAGATTGGAAAAACCGTTGGCACAAGTGTATAATATCTCATGGGGATTACTTTGAAGGGGACAAAATAGATATTCATGAATAAATAAATAATTTTTGAAAAAAAAACAAAATTCGCGATATCTTTTGAACACTTCTCGTATAACGTTCCCTCTGTATGTGTTGTCTGTGCTCCCTTTTGTCTTGTCATTCAATATCGTTCATATGAATAAATATAAATTAGCTTCGTTTTTTAATATAAAGGACGTAGCGAGTCAATACTGCATTCATCAAACATAGAAAAAGATAACGATGATGCCTTCGATTTAAACCACACAGAAGCTCAAGACACTGTGATGAGTCATTTACTTTTATGCTCAATCTCCAAGGAGCTCCTTGCTAGAGAGCATCGCGCTATTTACCTGCGCCAAAACGAGGATGCGAGGGAGATGGTTGTCCGCGAGGAGAGACAACGCTCACTCAACGATTGGCAGCAGTCTTGGAGGAATTGCACGAAGGGAAGGTGGACTGCGCGCCTCATCCCGGATGTAAGACCGTGGCTAAATCGAAGGCATGGTGAGACTGACTTCTATCTGACCCAGCTCTTGAGCGGGCACGGGTGTTTTCAGTCTTACCAGCACAAGATCGGCAAGTCACGGTCTCCCGATTGTCGGTTTTGCCCAGGAGAGGAGGACAATGCCTGTCACACATTTTTTGCGTGTACCAAATGGGCCAGGCTGCGAAGGGAACTCTACAGGGAGACGGGAGAGCTCACCCCGGATAATATAGTTGCGGTGATGCTCGAATCGGTTGACAAATGGAACCAGGTGGCACATTATGCTCGGGCAGTCCTAAAATATAAAAGGGACTCACAGCAGCCGAAGGCACTGGGGCTGGGGGATCGCTCTTCTGGCAATTCCTCTTCCCCTCTCCCTTCCCGCTAGGAGGGGGACTCCCCAGCTTGAAGGTGCCCCACGGCGTAACAAAACGAGACCTGGCCCGAAGTAATGTGTCGAACGGTTCCAGGCTAGGTTCTCAGATTGACAGGGGAGGTGTTTAGTGGGTTGTCCAAAGGTATCCTCCATGGGAGTCCCACACTGCCAGACTCGGCGGGCATAAATGCCTTCACCTCCCTGCCACAAAAAAAAAACAAAAAAAGGAGCAAGTTTATTGTGGTGTAGAAGGCAACAACGATAGCGAATTCGATGAACTACATTTAGATGCATTGGAAAATTTGGGCGGATACATCATTCGAGAATGTCGAGGTTCTGATGAAAATGAATGCGTTGATAGTAATAGAAATTCATTCACATGGATCAACGAGATTTCTGAAGGTGGTTTGGTTAAGCCATCAGAGTGATTTATCCAAGAAATCAAGAAATTAGATTCGATAATCGTTAAACTCAATTCTAATAGCGTAACGATAAGACCCGGATTTATTCAACATTTAATTTCAACTTCACAATTTGTTGAACTAAGCAATAAGGCTAAGGCATTGCTTTCCCACTGTAGTACATATTTCAGACTTAAGCATTAAAAAATGAGAAAAATATGTACCTAAGGCTATGTGGATTTTATTTTTATAATCAATTACAATAAAAACGCTTCAGGGTATGGTTTTGGTGACAACACGCAGAAAATTTATTTCTAGAGTGAACACGCGTTGTATTGCTTTTACCTTTGCGTTAGAACATCCTAGGTCGTGCAATAAACTACGGTGAAAATGTATTTATTCAGCGTTTTGACTGCGTTAAAAACCACAAAGTATGACTGGGCTTCTAACTTTAAGGATGAACACTTTTTCAAAAAATTTTTTCTATGGTCTGACCCACTACCAAGCCTAATTTTGTTCAAACTGGAGCCTTAATTGAATCAAAATAGCTGTTACTAATTATCATTATGGCTGCTAAAAACATGTGGATTTAAATTTCCGGCTTTCTTATTTTAAATCTGCTCTTAACTAATTTTTTACAAGGAGAAGGAACATGAGTCTATTACATTACAAATTTAATCGAATTCCTTAAAGAATCTTTCCTGCTAGTGGGTCACGAAATTATTAAAATTGGCTTTTTCCAAAAGCCGTCATTTTCAAATTACAGCACTATAAAAAACTTGCAGCATCTGCAATTGTTTCAAGTTTAATATAAATCAAAGAAAAACTATGGTTTTAACGGGCCATAAAACTTTAATCAGCCATCATTTTGAAAGTTAACACTTGACCGCAAAAAATTTAATTTAGTTGTTAACATGCATTCAGTTTCTACCACACTACAAATTTTCAGTAAAATCGGACGAGTGGTATGGTCATAATAACGACAACAAATGTTACAGTTTTATTGTCATTTGAGCAGTCGCCAATTTGTTTCAAACTAATCAACTTATAATTTTTTTATTGCTTACTGTTGCGAGCCACGGTGTTCACCGCAGTCGCAAACTTAATTAGTTTGTGGCAGAGAGATATTTATTCCGGGGTGGCATACTGAGGCCGGCTAGCGCTCAGCCAGATCGCGGGTTTTCCGGAATCTCTCCGCCTGTGCTGGGCCACCTACATAAGTCGCAGACACATTAGGAAGGAAAGGGATGGGAGAATCATTCGAAAAACGAATAAAACAGTTGTCTATCTGCTAGACATATTGGTTGAAAAAAGGAAAAAAGATAAATGTTTCAGATAAGCCGCAGGAGGGAACAGGTCTAAATTTTATTTTCTCTTGTCCCCTCACTGCAGCACAGAAAAAAAGGGTAAATATCAACAAAAGAAAACAAAAAAAAATCAATCAAATGCTCCCCCGTTGGTGTGAGTAAGAATCCTCCTGGCACAATCGCGACTTAATCCACAATCACTCTTCGCGATATACCTTTGGCAGTATCACAAAAACAAAAGAAAAACTTCTTCCTAAACATCGGAAACTTCTTATTAATAATTCGAATACTTCTTTGGCGATTTAAACTTCTTCTTAAATATCGGAAACTTCTTATTTATAATTCGAAAACTTCTACGACGATTTAAACTTCTTCTTAGATATCGGAAATTCTTCGGCGATTTAAACTCTTTCCGGCGCGGTCAACTCAAGACTGTCTCAAAATCTATTGCCTCCCAAAAAAAAAAATATCAAATTCAAGTCAAAAATCAAAATACAGAAAAAATATAAACCAGTAAAACAAAAACAAAAACAAAATCACTCCAAAACTCTAACTGCACCCAAGTGCATGTTTTTCGGGTCTTCTAGTAATCACCCAGCATAGCAAATGCAAACCCGTTAATCCAATAGTTTCCAATTGCTACGACAAGCAATTAGCACCAGACCCTCTCCCATTCACTTGGGATGGAAAGGTTTTATGGGGGGTTATAAAACTTAGTATAAATCAATTCATTTCTCTTTGTAATCCAGTCTATTAAATTATGACTATACCTTATTAGTTAATCTCATTATTTTTTTGTTAATTATGCATTTTTCATTTTTCGGTAGTCATTTAAACAACAATTATGGCAAAAGGATTGCAGCTTTCCTTTTTTAGCATTAAAGGTTTTGTTACTTTTTTAGAGTTAGGTATAATTTAAAAATATCTATATTCAGATGATTTATTGGAAAAAAAAGATATGAAGATGAATATATACGTGTAAAATACTCTCGTGTGAACAACTGAAGAAATTGGGAGGCGTGATAAATTGAATTCGGGTTCATGTGAACGAATTTTATGAGACTATAAAAAATTTGACGGCATTTAAAATGCAGATTATATTTGAAACAGCACTTTGGGTAATGCTAGGAACAAGAACTTAGTGAAAACTTTCCTACTTTAATTAATTTAGGTTTAATTTTAAAGGAAGATGAATATATAAATTTTGGTAAGGAACATAACGCAATTAACGAAGTATTTGCTGCTCTCCTAAAATAAATGTATTTTACTGATTTGGAGCAAATTTCTTGTGTGCAATCAATGACAAGAAATTCGCGTCCTGATTGACACACTCCTCCAAAAACCCTTAGTTCATCACTAAAACCTGTTGTTCGCAACATTACTTCAATATAAAATCTAAGAAGCCTTTGTGCCGAGTTTTATTCAAATCAGAGCTATAATTAGGTCAAAGCAAGACATCATAAATTTTCGCTTAATAATACCTCAATTTTATTGTTTTCGAACAAAATTAACAAGTTCAGCTAATATATTTGCCTAATATACCTTCCCTGAAAATTTGGTGCAAATCAAAGCAAAACTATGACTTCCAGCGCGTTTACAATTTTTGCTCTATTCAACTGACTCCCAGTGACGTCACAGACGCTTGAATGTTCCATATTTTGCATTAAGCAAATACACATTAATCAGCCCGAAGCATATGATGAGCTCAAAACGACTATGAAAATTTTTGATATTTCATCAGCATGCATTTCTTTCACAAATATGTTTACAGGGGCTTTTTTTCATTTAGCCTCAAACACATGATGCAGAGAATGAATGACGTTAAGATAGTGTTGGTTGGTTTTTTCCCCTATTTCCCATTGAATTTCAAAATATGTAATAATTTTAATTAATTTGAATTTGCTATAGTTTTTTTTGATGAAATGTGTTTAATGATAACGTATAAATTTAGAGAGCCATTTGGGCCATTAAACAAACAATGGACATTGGGATCAGAATGGGTACTGAGCTTCTTCAGAAAGAACCAGTGAATCACTTATTCATTTCAGCTATGATCGTATCCTCTATCATCATATCCCGATAGGACACAGGATTATGGATAGGATACCAAAACCACAATCACAACACAAATATATAACTTAATTTAAATTATTATTTTCTTTTGTGTTTTTTTTTTATACTTTGGTTAGAGATATCAACTACAATAAAAACAACACACAAATTTCAAATTAGAATATCGGATTACATAACTATAACCAGTTAGAGGATATTTTAAGTTAGTAAACAAACACAAATGGGAAAGAAAAAGAAGAAGCTCAACTCGTATTAATTTTTCAACTGCTTAACGATTTTTTATTTCATATTATCATTGCGTAGCTTCCCAGGCAGCAACAAATTGTCGCTGGTATAAGAGAAGATATTCAAAATATACAAATCTAAATACTATTTATTGAAAAGAAAAGAAATCAAAATACCGCGACTGGGACACGGCGAATCAATTCCTCCAAACCTCAACAGTGTGCTTCTTTAAGAGTTTCTTAAATATAGGAAAAGATCTTACATTTTTCAAATCACGTGGCAAAGAGTTATATACTTCCATTGCTAATCTGACTGGATCACTATGTTTTCTTCTAGTGCGAGCAAATGTCACCTTAAGATACTCATTAAATCTGGTATTATATGAATGGACAGTGTTTGATAAGTTTGATACCCGATTTCATATCGGTATGTAGTACTCTAAAAATAAATTTAGCGTTTTCCATACATATTATTTGCCTGATACTGAATTTCTCTGATAGAGGATAAATTGTAATACTAGGGGTCAATCTATCCAATCCATGCATTGCCTTGACAATCTTATTCAGCATTCTATGTATTGAATCAACATTAGCTTACGAAGTATGACACCAATTCATAATGCCGTAAGTAATCAAAGGCAAAACATGAGCAGTAAAAATTAAATTTTTGAGAGCAGTATCTAAATAATTTTTACACCTCAATACCCTAATCCAGAAAGCTAGTTTAGATTTCAAATTACTAATCTGTTGATTCCATGATAGCATATCATCAATAATAAGACCCAGGTATTTCCATGAAGATACACGCTCTATTCGTTCATCAAACATTTTAATGTCTAGCGTTATATCAGCTTTATTCAGTTGTTTAAAAAGCATAAACTTGGTTTTTTTGAGGTTGATAGTTAATTTATTCCCTAAAACCATGAGCTGTACTTCATTAAATCAGCATTTATTTTGCGCTCCAACGCACGAGATGACGTATCAGAAAATAATAGCAATGTATCATCAGCATAGACAATATATGTTCCTATTTGAGAAGTAAATATTATAAATATATAAAACAAAAAGAGTAGGACCCAGTATAGAACCCTGTGGAACACCAACATTAATCGTAAACTTTTCACTCATTTGTTGATTTACACGTACAGAGATAGTTCTGTTATTCAAAAAGCTTCCAATTAATTCCAGTGATGAACCTCTAATGCCCAGTTCATTTAAACATTGCAGTAGAATCGAGTGATCAACCGTGTCGAAAGCCTTAGTAAGGTCAACGAATATGGCCGCAACATATTTGCTCTTATCTAGTTCATTATTGATGAACTGTAAGACATCAGTAATAGCAGATGTAGTGCTTCCTTTCTCAACAAAGCCATATTGGTTTACATTGAACCCTAATGAGTCCTCAATAAAGTTTACTATTCGTTTGTTAAGAATTTTTTCAAATACCTTACTCAAAGTACTAGTTAAGCTTATCGGTCTGTAGTTATTAGGACCATTCTCTTCACCTGATTTGAAAACAGGAATAATTGCTGCATCTTTAAACTCTCTAGGAAATATTCCCATCGACATAAAATTATTGAACTCGGAGACAACATGTGGGGCTATTATAGCACTGACAAGTTTCAAATCTTTAGCCGAAATGCCATCACCTTCAGCAGCAGAGTTTCTCAAAGATCTAATGCATGCCATCAATTCACTATCATTGGTTGGTTCAAGAAAAATAGACTTAGGATTGAAGGGAATGTGCTTTCTATCAAAGTTGGAAAGATTAAATTTTTGAACTAGTTCTTCTACAAGCTTTTTACCCACCGACCCAAAATGATCCCCAAGCGAATCAACAGAAATATCCGAGCCACATATTTTTCTTGAATTTCCATCAGCTACATTTATCTGATTATTTAAAACATTTCTTTTAGCGAACCTAATCAACGAGTATTCTTTTGTTCTCTGTATTTCAAATTCAATATAGCGTTGTTCTGACTATTTTTCATTTGTTTTAATAAAGCTTTCTTTTTTCTAATTTCCCAAAGAGCCTCACTTGTTAGCCAATTATTATTCCTAGTCCGAATCATTCTGATGGAAGTAGCTGCTTCTTTAGAGTTTTGAATTATTTCCCAGAAATTGACAAATAATAATAATAATAATTTCAGAAATTGATAAATTATGATCGTAGTCCATACATTTACTTCTAACTAATTCAATAAATTTAATCTTATTTAAAATAAAAATTTTCTTTTTAACCATAGGCAATAAGACTTTCCTCAATCCTTCCAACGTAATAAGTAAAATTTTATGGTCAAGTTCCGGCCAATCATATTTAATATTAAAAGAAACAATCTGATTATTTAAAGTTGTGACAGCATGATCAAGGAAGGATACACTATTTTCTCTTACTCTAGTAGGAAGGTTATTCATTACAGTTGCACCATTCATATGTAGCATATTTAAATAATTTAAGCTAAAATTGTCATTTTTATCAAGAATATCGATATTAGTGTCAGCTACTGCCATCAGGTTTTCGTAATTATGATATATACCGTCTAAGTATTCAATAAACTCACTGCAATTCTCGTTAGGAGCCCTATAAAAAGTACCAATATTGACAATTCCCCTATAACTATCGAGAGAGACAACTAACATATTATAACAACTATCAACCAGAAGGGCTCTATACCTGATTCTATCTTTGATATAAATTGCAGTACCACCTCCTTGAGAGTGGTCCCTGCAGTTATGAATTGCATTATAACTATCAAGATTGTAAAGGGCAACTTCATTAGTGCAAATCCTTGTTTCGTTAAGAATAATAACATCCAAATTTTCATGCAAATTACAAAATGCCTCAATATCACTGAATTTATTCCTTATGCTCCTGATATTAGCATAGAATATTTTCAAGTTGGTGATACGACTCATATTTCAGAGGAATAATTTATTTTACTCTGAAAAATTCTTACAGCTTTGAGGTGCTTGGGACAATCTTTATTATGAGCTGGATACGATATTTCTTTATTCTTGGCGAGCATACAGTTTGAACATTTCGCCGATTCGGATTTACAATCAATGGTTTTATGATCTTCACACAATTGGCACAAACCTCCAAAACACTGCTGTATTTCGAGGCAGGATGGCCAAATCCTTGACACTTGAAACATCTCCTTACCGTTAGCTCTTCTCTGCAGAAATGAGAGTTATAGTCAATATTAACATACGAGTTAACTAATCTATTAAATAGTTGCCCCGGAACTTCAAATATCAGAGAAAAAGTACTACCATTCCTATTTTTCCAACATTTTACCACATAAAGATTACAATTTGGTATGTTCGGGTTCAGGGCCTTTATCTCAGACAAGAGCACGATTAATCTAGGACTCATTTGTTTCGTAGGATCCACCGAATATGACTCACCCAGACTATCCCGCAATGAACTGGCAAGAACATCTGTACTAGATAGGCTCTCTGTCTTCAGAATAATTTCCCCTCCTGGTAATTCCTTCTTATACACAATAGGAATCTTAGCCTCAGCAGGCTTGAAAGATTTTTTAATATAGACCAATGTTTTATCCGCAGGTTGTTTATTTTTAGGTCTTATTATAACTCCTCCATAATATTTACGCGATATTTCTGTCGGAGGGTTAGACAATGCAGCAGCGTATGACATAGGCAGTGTTGAGCTTCTTTCTATGATTTGCTTTTGTAAATCGTCAATTTTTTTAGTAATTAAGGAATTGCCTTCAATTAATCCAGCAACCTTATCAACTATTTCATTATTGCCTTGATTTGCGATCGGAAGTTTGCTTTTAATCGCCTTTGCTGCTGCAGGTTTATCATTAGGGCAAACGCAAAATATACAATCTACAGCGATTTTTATGGCCTGGTATATGTTATCCGGCAATTCAAGGCAGCTCGTGTGTATCCACTTGCCACACTGTCCATCGCACTTCAATGCAGAGTCACTGTCATGAACTACTTTGCTACATCATCCGCACTTGCTTGACATTGTTAAAAATATTACTGTTTTTTACTTATTCCATGCACCCTCTAATTTGCACTTTCCCAAACATCACAATTACTGGCCAAAATGCGAATATAAGCGGCAGAAATGAAGATTTGTTGCGTCAATTGTAAGTAAGTAATTTTCCCGAAACTGTGCGAGTAATTTTGTCTACCGATAGCGGTATTGCGTTAAACCAACAACTGGATGCGATGAGAGTTGGCTTTTTGTTAACGATGAGCGTTGGCTTTTTGTTAACGATGAGAGTTGGCTTTTTCTTAACTAGTCGATAAATCAATACGATCGGAATGCAGCAAAAGGAAAGTGAAACATCATCGAATTCGAAACTTAATGAATTACAAAAAATTGTCGACAAGTTATTGAATGACGTAAGAACATTTCTTTGTTGACAAAGTACACAACATTCTCGTAGCTTTTTGCCTTCACGTTCTTTGTCTGCAAAGTGGAAGGATTCAAGTCCAAATTCTGAACGAAAACAATTTGACCTTTTCTGGTGGCATCACGAATTTGGATCAACCGCACGTAAATGTAAAGAACCACGCAAATTCAATCAACCTTCATCAAAGAAATTAAAAAATCAAGTGGATCGGAAAGTCTATAAGCTCGGCACATCAAATAATGAATTTCTTATCAATACGGGGGCCATATACTTATCCATGATTCCTGCCGCAGGTTCAAAGTAATGAGAAATAGAGGAATTCGTATCAGTGGCCCAATGTTACAAGAAACGGCAAAATATTTGGCCTCACGTATTGGTATCCTCAACTTTAATTGTTTTGCAAGCAGGGTAAGACGTTTTAGAGCAAGACATAAAATTATGGCGGGAAAAATTACCGAGGGGACATTAACTTCTACGGTAGACTTATTGATGACTGTGTGGCCAAACCTAAGAACAAAAGTTTCTGATGATGAAATTGTTAATACTGATGAAACCAGTCTATTTCACAAATTAACGTCAAACAGAATCTTAAAGTTCAAGGATGAGAATTGTAATGGAGGCAACTCATCATATTATAGAATAACTAATCATGGAAGTTAATTTGGGTGGCACAGAGAAATTGCCCGTCATTGGAAAAAATTATAAGGTTTTAGCAGCGTGAAATTCTTGGCAGTCGATTATGCAAACAACCGTAACGCTGGAATGACGTCAAGATTCTTTGAAAAGTGAATTTGATATTGGGATCGTGATTTGATGAAGAAAAAGATTTTGGTTCTTGGTAACTGCCCAGCATATCCAAAATTTACCGATTTGGAGGCTATAAAACTTGCTTTCTTTTCACCAAATACAACATCAGTCTTGCAGGCAATGGATCAGGAAATAATACTGTCCGTTCAAAAAAATGTTACAAAGAAACTTGTGCTTCAAATAATTGTTAATTGCATTGATTCCAATGAAAACTACGCTTCTATAAAAATAATGATTCTAGGCGCAATTCTTATGGGTTATAGTCCTTATTTTATTGTTCGTCTATACAATTCATGTGTCCAACCCATTGCAGCTTCCGCAGTCTTACAATCGTTGAGACCTCCAGCTCGTCAAAAATTTCATACAGCTCATGCTTGAATCGAATTCACCATTGGTCCCCATCTAGCCTAGTTCCAATTATTTGCCTCAACAACCATCGCTCAAAGGAATTCAATATGTTCGCAGATGCTTGGGGTTAGGCTTCATGTTTCGCATCCATAACATAGCACAGATCTTGTCACAGATTTGTTTTCTTGGAGCTTTATTTTCCGGTGTATGCAGCTGGTCTTCAAGATCGTCAGAACTGATAAAATATTTTATTTGCGAGCTGTATTCCTCGCCGTATTTCATCTCTTTCATTAGAGGTTCTCGTTATTTTGTCGCCCGAATATACAAATTCGCCCACATTTTAGGTAAATTTCTCGAGAGAAATTTACCTATTGCGGAGAGCATCATATATATATATATATATATATATGGGATATAACGAAATTTGTGACCACGCTAGAGGTTGCAATTTTGCTTCGATTTTCACCAAATTTTCAGGAAAGGTGTATTGGGTAATTACCTCGGTCAAGTTCGTGAACCAGCTATATCGGCCATGCAAAAACAAAATGGCGGCCATTTTAGACGAAAAATCGTGATTTCTGTTCTGACCAAAGTATAGCTCCGATTTGGATGAAATTTGGTACAAGGGTTCATTGATGTATGTGATGAATCTCACAATAAAAAATCCAAAGTCGGTACGGCAGAAACAAAATGGCGGCCGCTCAAAGGTCAAAAAACGTGCAAAATTTTGTTGTTGTAATAGTGGTCAAAGCTTTCAACAGATTTTCATGAAATTCGATAATTTGATAGAAATTATGAGTATTTAAAGAATTGCGTAAAAGAACTGGAGGTCAGGTTGCAAAAAACAAAATGGCGGCCAGTTGAAGGTCGAAATTTCAAAGGCTTTTAAAAGTCGCAATTTTGATTCGACATATATGAAACTTGGTTTCAAGATAGACATTACTTGGACCTACAGTCTTTGATATTTTGGTGATCATGCATTTGCAAATTTCAAAATGGCGGCCGTTTAAATATGCGTTTTTTTCATGTTTTCGTGGCCCTCTAGCGGTCACATTTTCCAACGGATTTTGATGAAACTTGAGACTATGGATCTCTGTACTATGTTCTTGTATTTTGCCGGAAATTATTAAAATTGAATGAAAAATAAAAAAGTCGAAAATTTAAAGCCTAATATTTTTAGCTGCCATTTTCTTTAAAAATTTAATTATTTTGCCCTGTCTAGAGTGAAACTCCTATTTGAACGAGATAGTACATTGATTGATGAGGTCGTAGCATACACAGATTTAAAATAATCCAAAATCAAATGCATGCGTTCAAAATGGCGGCCCCCAAAGGTCTGAAGGCAAGCGCAATTCGCTATTTTAGTACCAACTGAAATAATGAATATTTTTCATGGAAACGCTTTAAATGACTTTACTTGAAAGAATTATAAACCAGATCATTTTTAAGATATTGTAAAATATTTTTAACAATACCCTAAAAAATTATAAAATCGTGACTTGTCTGTCTGTCCGTCCGTCCGCCCGTTTGTTCGTGCGTCATAACAAGTTTTCTCGCAAACCACATGAGCTAGAATGAGGAAATTTTCTACGTAGGTCAAAAGTGGTGCCTCTTGAAATTTGCAGTGCAAGAAAATATTTTAAGGTATTTAAGGGGGGTCTCCCCATACAAGGGGGTGGCATACAATTTTTTTTATTTCTGTAGCCCTCTAGCAGCCAAGATTCTCAACAGATTCCGTTGAAACTTGAAATTATAAGTTATTAAGGCAAGTTAATTTAATTTAATTATGCAAATCGAATGACAAATAATACAGTCGAAAATTTACAGGTTAGTATTTTTAGCAGCCGATTTCAATAAAAATCGAAATGACGGCCCTCACAGTTCGGAAAAAAATTGAAAATGTATATATTAAGTGCAACGCAAGTGCTGATTAAACTTTTATGGAAATCTTTTGAAATTAACTATTCGAGCTATTTAAACCTTTGTGTGGTTACCACTGTGAACTGTGTAAACAGCAAATGCGAGAAGGGCGAAACCGGTATTTATATGTTTACAACAATTTATGATCCGCCGATTTTCAATATGTAATCCATACGCGTGCAACTCAATTTAATTAGCAAAATATTTGCGCCTCGATAAAAGGTCTCTAAAAACTAACGTGATCAGATTTTTTTTATGTTAATAAATACCCATGTGGTACTACGAAAATTGCAGAAAAAAGTTTAGTAGTAGGCAAGCCAAATTCTTTTTCGAAACTTTACGCTACATACGAGAAATTTACCTTTCCGGCTGGTGCTGCCAACGGGGATTTTTTTATATTGTATTTGCCGGTTGTGATATTTTGGATACACTCATATAAGATATTTTTCCTTGACTGCATCATGTGTTTTGTTTTGTTCTCATTGATTTATAGCCCTACTAGTTTTGCTTCGCTGTCGAGTTTCAGGAAAAGTTCTTTGGCAGTTGTTAACGACCGTGACAAAATATTGATGTCGTCCGCATAGGCTATCACTTAGCTCGAATCGTAGAGTAGCGTGCCTCTTGTATCGACAGATAGCTTTCCGATGACATATTACAGAGCCAAATTGAATAGCAATGAGGCCAGTCCACCTCCCTGCTTTAGTCCGATATTTGTGCCAAAGGCATCGGTGAGTTCGTTATTTATGCGGACTTGAGATGTTGCAGACGTCGTCATCATTTTGATAAGACCGACTAATTTGGCTGTGCTCCCAAAGCAATGCATTATTTAGTAAAGTGCGTTACGATCAATACTGTCGTATGCTTGCTTAAAGTTAATGAAAATTTGGTGTACGTCTATGTTGAAGTTCCCGCATTTTTCAAGCACCTGTCTGACTGTGAACAATTGGTCTATCGTCGATCTACCTGCTCTAAAACCACTCCAAAAACACTGTTGGCATATGATCTGATTTGATTTTCTAAGATCTTTAAAAAAATTTGTACGCCGTACAAAGCAGTGATATGCCTCTATAGTTTTCGCACTATAACTTTTCACCCTTTTTGTGGATAGGGAATATAACTGGTTGGCTCCAGTCTTTCGGCATATGTCCTTGTTGTCAAATGTGATGGATGATTTTATGAATGGCTTTTTCAACACCGCTGCCACCATATTTAATTAGATCCACTGGAATCTCATCGATGCCCGGCGCATTTATTATTATTTTGGGCTTTGATGATGTAAAAAACTTCATCCAGAGTTGGTGGGGCCAATGAAAGCTCTCTGGAAATATAATTAAGGCTCCAATGTTCTGGAACTGTGTGGAGGATTAAGAAGGTTCTTGAAATATGATGCTCAGCTTTCCTTAATTTTGGTTTCATCTGCGATGATATTGCCAATGTGATCATGACAGAGCGTGGTTTTGGGCTGATAACCATATTTCAGGCTTTTCACTACTTTACGAGTATATGTTTATCTATTATTGATAATTCTCTAATTAATATAATATTTGAAAACGATAATATGAAAAAATAGCTAATTTGCTCGCTAGACTTACATCTATAGTTCTCAATTGGCCGTCATAGTATTTTCTTAATTCTAATTATTTTATTCGCTACTCTTCTGAGATTTTGATAGTGTTCTCTCTTCGTCCTGGTTTGTACGCCTGATTCTTTTTGTCTAACGCATTTTGGCACTCATCGTTGTACCAATCATTTCTTTCGGGCCAAGCTTGATGTCCGATTATGTGTTCTGCCACGGTCTAAATTACCGTTTTCACTTCCATCCAGAGCTCGTAGCTTGTTTTCTGCAATGCGTCTGATAAGATGGAAGCCAGCTGGTTGTCTAGGGTCTCCGTGGAATATTTGGCCACTGAGGCCGTTTGGAGCCTTTCGATGTCAAATATGCCTTTGACGTACTTCATCGATAGGTTAATTTGATCAAGTAATGTTCCAAGTTACACTTGGCTCCTCGGTATGTACGGACGTCAAGTATGCTCGACGCCCAACGTTGTTGGATCAGAACATGGTCGATTTAGTTTTGTGTGTTGCCATTCGGTAATCGCCAGATCATTTCATGAAAACGTCGATGTGGACCGCAAGTCGAAAGTATGACTAGATTTCTGCTACAGGCAAAGTCAATCAGGCGCTGGTCATTGTCAGTTTTTTTTATCGTGGAGGCTATATCCTCTCGTCGTTCCCCAATGAGATATCTCATTGACAACCTTAGTGTTGAAACCACCCTGAATTATTTTTGTGTCATTTTTAGGCAATGATTCGACTAGTCTTTTCAGGTGATTGTAGAGCGTTTCCTTTGCTTCTCCGTCCTTTTTTGTGATCATGGCGTGGAAGTTATTGAGCCAGATCTTGAGGAATTTTGCTAAAATCAATGACGTGCGATTTAACTCCCTATCCACAATAAAGGCCACTCCGAATTCTCGTTTTCCAGTAGGCTTCCCACTTTTGAATATTATGTGTGATCTCAAGTCTGGAATATCATTTCCAGTCCAGTTTGTTTCATGGATTTCAAGTATTTTTAATTTATATTGACTGGCTTGCAGCAGAAGTTTCTTAACATCGCTAGGGTAATTGAATGATCTGACATCTGTCATAGTCTTTTTTCGTTTGCGGGGTTATTGCGGGGAGCGAAACAATAGAGGGTTTTCCAGAAACGGAGAGCTAGCCCGTCGCCCAACCTCTATTCCTCTATTGGTTATTAGGAGTACTTCGATTCCGTTATCAGGTGCGGAAGACTCGCCTTCACCCACTAACGTCCCCGCAAAGGAGGTGTAATTAGGATTTGCTAGTTGAGCGGTAGATGTATTTACAGTAATTAGTATTTATATATATATATATATATATATATATATATATATATATATATATATATATATATATATATAAATATATATATGTGTATATATCTATCTCATTACCTTATCTGTCTATCTTATTAGAACAAGTGAGGTTAGCAGGAGAGTGCTCCTGCCAGAAGGATATTATAAAACAACTTGAAATTCAAACAACGTCTTCTGAATATCAAAACTTGGCCCATACATATATTTCATGACTTGAGCCTAGAAAACTAATATATATCAGTAGTAATTATCTATTTTGATTTGCCGATATTTTATTTTTAGTGTGCCGACCTCAATGTTTGAGTAGGCATCATAACATACCAATGTTACTAAATATTTCTATATTTTTCATCAAAATCTTTACAAATCTGTAATGTTTGGGCCCTTTGCAAACGTATATTTACACAGTATCACGTGTAATTGTGTGTTGTAATTGATGAATTTCAACCGTCTTTAACTTAGCTGTTTGTCGCTAGATTTTTATGAAACTTTCAAAAACTCATGCGTTTTGTATCAAGAAATATAGATGCACATATTTGAGAAATTTAAAGGTTGCCTTTCGATTTAATGGATGAAAACGTAAGATTCGTAAAATATACTTTTTTAAACGAATTTGATAGAGTTTTGACTTCTGAGGAATTTCTTACCCTTGTACTCATAAAGACTTACTTTCCTGATTTTTTTTTTTTTTTAATTTTTCTGTCCAAGGATGTCCAATCACAAGGGGGTCAATAATTTTCCGTACATTTTCCCTCACCCTGTACGTTTACAATTCCGCACACGACGCTAAATATCCTCTTTAAATGTCCCCCAAAGGCCCAGGGGAAAAGTGGTGGCATTCTTGCGAAGGAATTAATGGGCCCACGATATCGAGATACACGTGCTGGAATCGTTCTTTCGACACCGTGAAAGGTTGAATTGATTCCTTTGATGTCAACCTACTTTTGAATGCTGACACAGGATATAGCTGCGGGCCCAAAGGCGTACATCCTTGTTCATGTTGATCCACTCATATATATTGGCGAATGATCTTAGGTTGATACGGTCGCTTGGATGCAAAAGCTGGTTGAAAAACGTCAAATACTTGTCTCCGGAGGCACGAAGGTATAAGGATCTAATCTTGAAACCCAGAAGTACCCACGATTACTTTGATGTTGTCATCCATTATGATCTGGCTTAGCTTGAGTGACATAGTATTCACTCGCAGCAGCTACTGAATTTCGTTGTCGTCTTGTTGCTTCCTCACTATACCTTCGATGGGGTAGATATCGTTCCCAGTCGTGAAAGTGCATCAGCTACATCATTACAATGTATTGCAGATCCGTGTGAAACTCCAAGATAAAACTTATGTGACGCAGTTGGTCAGGTAATGCTTTTGCAGCCGGCTAGGTAGATGCAAAGGTAAGTGGCCTATGATCTGTGAGTATAGTAAACTGGGTCGAGCCAGAAATGATGGATACTGTCATAAATGGTGAGCAGTTCGTGATTATTCACACTGTACCTGGTCTCCGCGGAATCCAGTTTCCTTTAGAAAAAGACAATAGGCATCCAACGGTTGTTTTGTTTCTGTTCCGGTACTGCCCCCCCCTTTTTTTTTTGGGGTAGGGAGGTGAAGGCATTTATGCCAGCCGAGTCTGGCAGTGTGGGACTCCCATGGAGGATACCTTTGGACTACCCACTAAACACCTCCCCTGTCAATCTGAGAACCTAGCCTGGAACCGTTTGACACATTACTTCGGGCCAGGTCTCGTTTTGTTACGCCGTGGGGCGCCTTCAAGCTGGGGAGTCCCTTTTCTAGCGGGAGGGGAGAGGGGAAGAGGAATTGCCAGAAGAGCGATCCCCCAGCCCCAGTGCCTCCGGCTGCTGTGAGTCCCTTTTATATTTTAGGACTGCCCGAGCATAATGTGCCACCTGGTTCCATTTGTCAACCGATTCGAGCATCACCGCAACTATATTATCCGGAGTGAGCTCTCCCGTCTCCCTGTAGAGTTCCCTTCGCAGCCTGGCCCATTTGGTACACGCAAAAAATGTGTGACAGGCATTGTCCTCCTCTCCTGGGCAAAACCGACAATCGGGAGACCGTGACTTGCCGATCTTGTGCAGGTAAGGCTGAAAACACCCGTGCCCGCTCAAAAGCTGGGTCAGATAGAAGTCAGTCTCACCATGCCTTCGATTTAGCCACGGTCTCACATCCGGAATGAGGCGCGCAGTCCACCTTCCCTTCGTGCAATTCCTCCAAGACTGCTGCCAATCGTTGAGCGAGCGTTGTCTCTCCTCGCGGACAACCATCTCCCTCGCATCCTCGTTTCGGCGCAGGTAGATAGCGCGGCGCTTTCTAGCAAGGAGGGCGACAGGTATCACGCCTGCAATCACTCTCACCGCCGAGTCGGAGACTGTTGGATACGAAGATGCAATTCTCAGTGCTCCTCTTCTCTGTACCTGTGCCAATCGTTTTCGGTATACCTCCTTGCTGAGAGCGTCGCCCCATACCTCTGCTCCGTACATTAGCACTGACCCTACAGCACTCATCAAGAGGCGTCTTCTTGATGGGCTGGGTCCCCCTACGTTGGCCATAAGTCGACTCAGGGCCGATATTCCCGAAGCAGCCTTCTCAGCCGGTGCCCTGATTTGCTCAGAGAAACTCATCTTCGAGTCGATCAGTAGCCCCAGGTACTTCACCGCTGGCTTCGATTCGATCTGTATATCTCCAATACTGATCATCCTTACTCTAGGGATTCTCTTTTTTGTCAAGATGACCACTTCGGTTTTCTCCAGTGCTAAACTGAGCCCGCGAGCAGTCATCCAGTCCCTCACTCGGCGCATTAGCATACCTAGCCTAAGTTGCGCTTGTTCAACGGTGCTTCCGGCGACCAGAGCCGCAACATCATCCGCATAGCCGACCAACCGCGACTCATCTGGCATCTCAAGTCTCAGTAGCCCGTCGTAAGACACGTTCCACAGGTCCGGACCAAGGATAGATCCCTGGGCAACACCCGATGTAATTTCCATCCTTCGTTGGCCCTGTGTCGTGTCGTAGAGCAGGCTTCGGTCCTTTAGGTAGTTCCTCAAAAGTCGCATTAGATATTCTGAAACTTGAAAAGAGTTTTCCAGCGTGTCCAGAATATCCACCCATCTAGCGGAGTTGAAGGCATTCCTGACGTCGAGTGTCACCAACAGGACGATCCGTCGCTTGGTGCGACTATATGCCTCTGCCTTTTGGACCGCGTTCACCACCTCTGCAATCGCATCAATGGTAGAACGTCCTGCTCTAAAGCCGTACTGCCGAGGAGATAGGTCCCCAGCAGCACGAATCGCGTCAGTGAGTCTTTCCTTGATGAGTTTCTCTAGCACCTTCCCAGCCGTGTCTAGCATGCATAACGGGCGGTATGCAGACGGCGATTCGGGATTACCCTTCCCCTTGCTGACCAGCACGAGCCTCGCCACCTTCCATCGTACCGAGAAAACCCCGTCCCGTAGGCAAGCGTTGAATGTGCTGAGCAGCAAGTCAGGACAATGGTGATAGACGAGCCGCAACACCTCAGCTGGAACACCATCTGGACCTGGAGCCTTCCTTGCTTTCAGAGAGAGGACTGCCTCCTCCAGTTCCAGCTGTGTGAAGAGTGGGCACTCGACTGCTTTTTCACCATGGACAGCGTCAACACGGGCGGGATGGGCGGGGAAGAGTCCCCGCACTATCGCGTCCATCTTTTCCGCGTCATGTATACAAGGCTTCCGTAGGGCACCAAGTTTCCCCATGACCAGCTTGTAGCCAAGGCCCCACGGATCCCTATTTACATCGTCCACGAGGTCTTGCCAGCATCGGGCCTTGCTCTTGTTAATAAGCCTGCGAAGATATTTCCTGCCGGACCTGTATGCTGCTAGCCTAGTGTCTGCCTCCTCCCGTGTTCGCGCCCACTGGGCCTCTCGCCGAAGTTTGTGACACTCGCTTCTTTGTTCGGCGATCTCGTTTGACCACCAGTATACTGGAGGCTTACCATGTCGGGGTCTCCGACGGGGCATGGAAGACTCGCAAGCAGCTATGATGGTACTCATAGTTGAGTTCACCAAGTCCTTGGCTGTAGGCCCTCCACTCCCTGGCGGAGCTCCCAGCAACGATGCGCCTGCCGTAAGCGCGTCAGCAAACCTCTCAACGTCCATCCTCCCAGTCCTCCATCCGAGGATTGAAGTTTGGGCATATGCACGCAGAGTGGCACCGTCGTGAATCTCAACAGCTATATACTGGTGATCACTAGCCGAGTAGTCCTCTAGTACTCGCCAGTTGTGTACTCTGGGTACCAGGGACTCCGAAGCGAGTGTCACATCGGGTATGGTTCCTACGCAACCCCAGCGGCGGAAAGTAGGGGTGTTACCAGTATTTAGGACAAAAAGCGCTGTTCTGGCCGCCATGTCCAAGATTTGCTTTCCCCTTGGGTCGGATTGTGGCATACCCCATTCAATGGCTCTAGCGTAGAAGTCTCCCCCGACCAGCATGTGGCCCTCTGTGTTCGAGACAGCATCCTCCAGGGCATCGAGTTTGGTTCGAAAAGATCGCATTGCCTCGTTAGGCGTCAGATAAACACTGAAATATGTTATCCCTGAACACCGCACCCACACAAAACCATCCCCGCGTCCATGGCCCTGCACCTGAAGGCGGGCGCTGTCTCGAACCCAGATGGCCGAGGTACCAGATTTGTCAGGGTACCACGCTTGCGAGTCCTTGTTATGATGTTGCTCGCTCAGCAACAGGAGGTCAGCTTTCTTATCCGTCGCAAACTGCTCAAGTAGGTCCTGGGCGTTTGTGCTTCGGTGCAAATTGACCTGCAGGATACGGATCATTTGAGTATCGATTTGGCTTTAGTTAGGGCCTCCTTGAAAACCCAGCATCTCCCTGTCCCCGGCTCATGTTTGGGGTCGCCGGGTGCTAGCTTAGCATCCTTGCAAAGAATGCATTTTGCCTCGTTCGTGCACTCCTTCCTTTTGTGCCCCGTTTCACCACATTTGTAGCACAGAGATCTCCTGTCGGGTCCCCTACAGCCATACGCGGTGTGTCCGTATTCAAAGCATCTGAAGCAGCGGATAGCGATCGCTCTTCTCCGTATCCTGCAGATCACCCCCCTACTGCTACGTCTGACGCGTCCGTTGAAAGCCTTAACGGCTTATTAGATTTGAATGCACACATAATGGTGGCCTAAGCTTTGCTATTTTTGCAACGGCTTATAGTGTCCAAACAATTAGTGTTACGTCGCTTTTCCTAGCATCGACGCCGAATTTATTTCAAGGTGCCTTAATGCCCCTTTGCATTTTCGATAAATCAACGAAAGGAGTTAATGGTGCCCAGGAAACGCTGGGGCTCATTTACATTAGTTGGTATTTTTAAATTTACTATAGCTTCCATTCACGATGGTGACGGTATGACACGACCTGAACTGACCAGACATCGCGGGTACTCGATCTCACGTACTTCAAGTTCGCATTTTACCACATAAATCACTATACCACATTTCGCCAGATGTTCGAATAATTCAGTAAAGTGCTCCATGTGCTGAGCCTTAAACTTCCATACCACCAGAATGTCGTTGATATAACAAACACAGAAGCTCAAACTGCCGAGCATGCCGTCCATGAAACACTGGATTGCCTGCGGTGCATTTTGTAAGCCAAACGTCACGACAATAAGTATGAAGAGGCTAAACGGCACCGCAATAGCTGTCTTCGGGATGCCGCTTTCCTCGATGAGAATCTGATGAAATGTTTTAAAAAGGTCATTTAAAAAAGTCGACTTTTGAGAAGATTTGTTTTCCGTTTAGCTTGTCTTTAATATCTTATATGTGACGCATTGGGTATTTTTTCGTGGCATTATTAAGGCGCCAGTAGTCCCCACACGGTCAC